>JANFCV010000122.1:1200000-1533797 GCA_024500475.1 Phthorimaea operculella
GGATTATCGTAGAGACGCGGGTCGGGAGCCTCCCTACCTTCTCCACCCCATTTTATTTTTATTTAAGATAGAAGATGGTTTATGGGTCTTCTCTAAAGAGGATCCCGGTAACCTTAATATTCTTCTATCTGAATGGTAAGTCTTTTGAAGAAGAACAAAAGCTGTATTAATAAAATGGAGGAGATGCATTCCTATATCCATGTGTGGATATAACTAGAATAGAGTAGTTGTTCAAATCTCACCATGAACAACATTTTATTTTATTTAAGGTATATTATGTGTTTTAGGGATAGACCTTGGGGTGCATAATATATTGTAATATTTATTCTTCATTTAAAGAAATTAGTGGCTCGATAATTTCTTTCATGCGATAGATAGTTAAAGACGAAGTAGTTGAAGAAGGAATAGATTCTTTCTGATGGCAAGGTAAGTGACTCGAAAGTATCTGGGTTTACTTACACAACGTGGAGGACGACCACGGGACGATCACTAGGGTAAAGTACGGATAGATGCGCACCTTTTGGAAAATGCTCTATAACTCAATAATTAAGACCTTATTTACAAAATTATCTTTACAGATTAAAGGATTGATCTTTAATCTTTCATTAAAGCCCTAATTCATGAATTTAATTTTTATTGTTTTGTTGTAAATGCAGTTTTATTTGACCTCTTAAAAAGGGATAGTCGCGCACCCGCACGGATAGTTGCGCAGCTCTAAAAAATCATGGGGGGATACTTGCGCTTTGAAGATTACCTAGGTGACTTACTATGAAATTTGTACTTTATTTAAATCAAACCAATTTGAAATTAATTTGATTAAATACTTATTTTAAAAATCGAATAGGCCTCCGCATCTTAATATTATTACTATTTCTAAAGTAATTGGGTGCTAAGTCATAATTTTAGTAAAAAAATTGTATCAACGCGTAGGTAGCATAAAATTGTATGTTGAATAACGTTCATATCTAGACTGTAATTTAGAAGCATTTTATCCATCTGCAACATACTAAAATAAACAAAAATATCAATCTGCGCAACTATCCCCCAAAGCGCAACTATCCGTCCGAAAAACCTGCGCAAATATCCTTTTTGGTACGGATAGTTGCGCATTTAATTAAAAAAATAATGAATTGATATTTTGGAATAATTAATAAATGGGCACATACTTTATAAAGTAGTGCATATGAGGAAATAAAAATGTGAGCGATTCTACAATCGTGAGAAAAGATACCCGAAAAACAAAATGTGCTAAAATAATTTCGACGCCCGGTTTGACCACGCTACCGAAGATTTTTGCTTAAACTGGCGTAAATTGTGCAATTACTCCAATAATTAACGTGGTACTTGTGCTTTCAGGAGGAAGACTACTATGTTTTAATAAGCAATAGTGCTGAAATTCACTAGAACATGGTGTTTTCGAAACCTGCGCAACTATCCCAACGGCGCATCTATCCGTACTTTACCCTATTTATTTATGTATTATTATTAGACAACAACGTCGGTCTATTAACGGTGATTATTGAGATTTGTTAATTTCATTAATTGCACTAACGTTAATTTATAGACCGTTTCAAGATAGAAAGTCGAGCGGGTGATTTTATCATTTGTCTTCAGATTAGTATATCAACAGCAGTTTGGGTTTTTCATTCAAACATTCATTATAAAGTGGAGTCTCTCTAATTCCGAGTGAAATTGAGAATTTTATTGCATTTAGGCTGATAATTCGTGAATCTCATTGATCTTATGAGGTTAAGGACTTAAGGTCAGGAACATTATGTGGAAGACTATGTCTTTCACATATTTATTATTTTTAATAGGGTGAAGGTTCAGTTACAACATGTTTGTAATAATAATAAAATACTAAATCACTACAAAGCTAAGCACTTCCGAAAAAACAATACACTCCTTTTTTTGGTTGGGCAGTCGTGTACCTAAAAGGGAGCCAAAATAATACTAATAATAATAAACTACTGAATCATTCATTACCAAGCTATGCACTTCCGAAAAAAACAGCCAATAAAATACTGACTTAAAATCTAAGAACGTCGTTTATATTGATAATTTGAGTGGTTATGGCACAAAGTAAGTATTGGCTTGAAGTCTCTATTTTGTGGTTATGGGTTAAGAATAGGTACTCAATGATATTATAGGTCTTTGTAGGTACTAGCCTACTAAGAAAATAAAACATGTTCAAGAAAACCTGTTGGATCATTAAGCTATGGAGTGTAGGTTCTGCACCCTTAAAATGTTTAGACGAAGAAAATGATAATGTTGAAAAATTTACACCTATCTATCGCAATAGTGTACCTACTGTAGGTACTGCACTCTTAAAATGTTCTTGTTCAATAGAGATAGAGTAGAGTTTGGACGAATATTTCCACCTAAGTATTTAGGACCGTTATATAATTTCATTACCCGCTCCGACAGAGAAAGGGTTTCTCTCGTTTCTGAACAATATCAGGCTAGCAAACCAACCCGATCCAAAATGAGATTTAATTTGTCGCCAATACAAACATCTACCTGTTCAACAGCGCTTGTCAAACGGAGGTACCCTACTACTTCGCAAATTAGATTTCGCATAGAGCCTATTTTATTTAATTTGCTAAACATTGCGAGCTGTTTAATGTTTAAGCGGGCGCACAAACTCTGGGTGTTGACTCTGGGAGGCGGCTGGCGACATTCGGAAACAATGCAAATATGTTCTTGGGCCGCAGCACTAAGTAGAGAGTTTACAGAAGGACAAGTCGCCCTTTTTCCCGCTGATTTATATCCTACAACACCCTTCATTAAGAATCGTCTCGCTGCGTGGCCATTCGTAATCGAAGTCTACACCCTTGGGTTGCTATTTTCTCATTCCGAATTTTCGAAATGAGGAACCTAGGTGAAACATACTTTGGTATATTACTATGAAGCCTATTTTAATTTGCTAAACATTGCGAGCTGTTTAATGTTTAAGCGGGCGCACAAACTCTTGGTGTTGACTCTGGGAGGGCGGTGGCGGCCGCGCCGGTGACATTCAGAAACAATGCAAATATGTTCTTGGACCGGAGCACAAAGTAGAGAATTTACAGATGGACAGATTGGCCTTTTTCTTGATCATTTAAACCTACACCCATAGATAAAGAATTGACGCGCAACCTACACCCTTAAAATGCTACTTTCTAATTCTGAATTTTTGAAATCTTTTTCTTCGAGTGGGACACCAAGTCATCCAACGATCTGATGAACCCTGGTATCACAGGTTTTCAACCACCTACTGTAAGGAGCAGGCCTCTGTCATGGATGTGTAACGACCGCCGTCTAAGTGATCATTGACAGCAACCAGAACCGACGGCTTTACGTGCCCTCGGGAGTACGGAACCATCTTTCTTTTCAAACAATCAGGTGGTTTAACCTGCAGTGGCCTAATCAGACTGGGAACAAATTCACAAAGTGATAAATATCAACTTTGTGAGTGACCCCACCGGGAATTGAAACCGGAACCGTCTGGGGCGCAGCAGGCACTCGTACCAATCACTGTGCCACATCGAATGTGGCGACATCGGCTGTTAATGACAATTTAACCAATACTAAACATACTTAAGTACATTACTTACCTACACAAAAATCTATTTGCATTTGCATTCGCCCGCACTGAACGCCATTGACACTCGCTTCTAGCCGGCTTGAAACGGATTAGCTTCGCGCAAAAACGACGGCGTGTAGATGTGTGTATGAGTGTATGTAGCGACGATTCCTTGTAGCCGTCTCTCTGTATTGGGCGCTCGCCGAAATTGACTTTGTGGCCGCAGCCTCCTGCGCGATAATAAGCTTAGGCGGGCCGCCGCCGCCGCCGCCGCCCGTCGGCTCACGCGGCCCGCCCCGCGGTCTTATTAAATTCTTTTGTTGGTCCGCACCGGAATGCCCAGTTATTTACGTGCGGTCCGGCTCTACGGGATCAACGTAAATATTCCCACAGCCTTTGAACTCTCGGATAAAGTGGATTGTTTGCATTGCCGGTTTTTCAGCAGCCACTCAAGAATGGCGGTCGCAATGTAGCGACAGAACTAAAAGAGTTATTCCGAGAATTTAATAGGGAAAGTTGTAATCTGTGCAGCAGGTGCTTTGAATCCCATCGGCATGTTAAATTGTCGGTGTGTTGGAGGATTGTAAAATAAGACGCATAAATTATATGAAATACGGGTGCGGTGTGCGCCCCTCGCATGAATTTGCGTCTAAGCAGAGCGCTTCATTTCGGAACATTACTCTCTGTTAACAATAAAACTCATTAATACGCCGGTGCGGTCGCGTTTTATAAATGTTTCACGTATTAATAAAATTAACAAAGCTTTCGGTACGGCACAGGGCTATTCTGTACAAAGCGTCGGGGCGGAGCACAATGGAATCTAGAATAAATACGAGGACTTTAGCAAACATGGGGTACAATGAGTCCACCTGACGGTCTCGTTGCTACTGGAAATTAAGTAGACTTCGAATAACATGAGGCGTCCGGGCGGAATAAACACACCGTAAAAAGCTATTAGATACATACATATATCACGCCTATGGGGGGTGATGCTATTCTAACACAAGCACAATGGAATCTAGAATAAATACGAGGACTTTAGCAGACATGAGCGCACAATGAGTCCACCTGACGGTCTTGTTGCTACTGGAAATTAAGTAGACTTTGAATAACGAGTCATTCAGAAGACTATGAATCACTATAGGGTCAGGTTGTCAGCCTGTATGTAACCTAAAATCGCAATACACATAAACTCTCAATTGTCGTTTCTTATGACACCCATGGGAAAGATATGAGGTGATGCTATTCTAAGTCAGCACCACACGGTCTCATTGCTACTGGAAATTAAGTAGACTTCGAATAACACGAGGCGTTCGGGCGGAATCACACACGGCAGAATAACACATCGTAAAAAGCTATTAGATAAAACCCCACAAAAGCAGCAAATCGTTCACGATCAATCCCCGATCGAACCACAAGTTCCGCAACAAAGCGACCTAATCCTGTCAATCTGCGCGTAAAAAAGTGCGGTGCGGTGGTTGACCACCCCTGGCGACAGATCGCTATCTCGCCGCGTCCAACATAGGTTAGGAAGCAGTGACATATCCGAAAATGTTTTCCAGAATTTTCAGCTAAGGCAAAAATACACTGTAACGTCAATTTGTGTGTCGCTTGTTCGACTTCCCACCTTACTTTCATACGAATACGGTTTATGTCAAATGGTTTGACAGACGCATCCGTAGACGCAGTGTTATGCTATGCCGTTTGACATGGTAGGGTGGAGAATCGATTGGATGAAACACAAACGGGCGTTGCGTGTGTTTCCGTTGCCTTAGATAAAACCCCACAAAAGCAGCAAATCGCTCAGGATCAATCCCCGATCGGACCACAAGTTCCTCTACAAAGCGACCTAATCCTGTCAATCTGCACGTAAAAAAGTGCGGTGCGGTGGTTGACCACCCCCGGGCGACAGATCGCTATCTCGCAGCGTCCAATATAGGTTAGGGGAGGCGACATGCCAAAATACCGAAAATGTGTTCCAGTATTTTCCAAGTATTGACCATTTAAGGACTACCAAAGTCAAGGCGTGGCAACCGAGAGAGGTTGCGTTTAGGAGCAGTGACCCTCTGAGGTTAAAAAAAAGGTTAAAAGAAGTGTTGCGTTATGAAATTACAATCAAGTTATTTTACAACTTAGCAATGAAATACGAGTTTGGCAACAAATTCTAAGTGTTTTCTCATATTAAAAAACCTGTAATCTGGCAAATATTAATAAAATTTCACAAAATCAAAAGCTCACGGAGAGCAGCTATCAGATTTCCACCAGGATAGTCCATACCTATTAGGAACTTATTTTCTTTACAAAACGGCTTCGGTTTCTTGTCACTATCTCCCTACCTATTCGCGGCGTCCACCACAGTTTTATCTTCGGAACACCGATTTACCGGATCCTCTCAAAAAGTGCGGAAGGCAGTCCTTTTTGCACAGATTAAGGACCCCCTACTATCTTAGTGACAATGCTTTTTATTGCCGCGATTAGTTTTTGCAAAGGACTTTCAAGATGGTCAGAGAGATAGAATCAATAACATTAGTATACAAATCTTGTAGATAGGTCAGGGCTAATGCTCTTATACAGTTTAGGGATTAAGTATAATCTTCGATGTTCAGGACACACCCATTTTTTTATTTTTGCCCTTCCTTTTGGTACACTAACCTACTGATTTGTCTTTACGTTCGCTGGTCTATAGGTATTAATAAAGAAACACGAAACGATCCGAAAGAAACACCGGGTCGGCGTCAAAAATAATCGCCAGACTAAATAAACGTTTCATATTTGGCAAAACTGACAAGTAAAATGCAGCTCAAAACGTCTTTCAGGATAACAAACATAGTAGGGGAGTACAGCGACTTCCCAATAGCCGGTTCAACTGAGCCCTCCAGGATTTTATTGCCATTCGTATTGTCGGCAGAGATTTACTTTGACATGTCGGAAATTCGTTTGTTGACTCCTCTCTTCAGGACTACCGCCGCCTCGCCAACATATCCATATTTAAAGGACTAACTTTTACTGGTTTTTCGTAGACATATTGAGAAAACCAATACAGGGTGTTAATTAAAATGCGTGCCATAGCTTCAGGGCAGGTTTAGTATCGATAAAGGATGGCGTAAAAATATTGAAAAAATCCCAGTCACATTTTTTTTTACTTAGCTGACATTTCATTCAAATACCGCCGAAATTCGTTCAATCTCAAAGTTGTTTAGACAAAAGTACTTGTATAGGCACTCTCCTACAACAGCAGTGTCAAAAATTGATTTAAAAAAAAGATTTACAATACCAAAAAAAAAATTTTTTACTCGCATTTTTTTCAATATTTTTTTAAAGCATCCTTAATTGATACTTAACCTACCCTGAAGCTATGGCACGCATTTAAATTAACACCCTGTATAATTAGAGCCCTTAAACGTATAGGTGGATATGCTGGCGATGGTACAGTCTACTGACAGTTTTTGTGCATTCCCACCTTCCTTCTTTATGACGAAAGGATTAACCTGCTGAAGGTGTCATTTGAGTGCGTGCGTTTTCGTTTTAGGTATATTGCTAAAACTCATCGACATTATAAGCTAGCGGTGTCTGGAACTTTCGTTTACGAGATGTGCTAAAAGTAAGTATTCCTATATTATACTTAGCTATGAACAGTTGGGGTTGTTTTGTCATTAGGGGACGCAGGAATTGATGATTTAAAACTGTGTTTTAGCAATGATAAACAAACATCTGAGCAGATACTTACAGTTTTACTGAAAAATCTGTTTCAGAATTCTAGTCACTTCAAGAGTAACTAATGAATGAGCCAATGCGGAATAGGAAGATCAAGCAAACATAATATACACAGAGTAGATACCCTACTTATATCTAAAAACAACTCAAAGTCTTAGGAAATAAGATTTGGGCACCTCACGCCAGCGCAGTGTAGTCTAAAGCGCGGTGAATTAATTTCCTTGCAATTATTCATCAGTTTTCAGCACAAAACACTGCGCCGACGACGCCGACACAGGTGTACGGAGAGAATGTATGCAGTAACATTTATGGGGCAATGTTATCGACACTAGCGCTCTACTTAAGTGAAAAAAAGACTAAATATGCAGCAGTTCGCTACTTGACATTAGGCGTTATTAAATACAAAAGATTATTGTCCAAAAATTATTGTTCCTTGTTTTTCAAAGTATTAAAAGTTAGAAGCATGGAACTGAAAATCATCATAATTCAATATTTTCATATAAAATGTCGTTTCAAGACGTTTTAAAGTAGCTCATTAATCTGCCAGTGAATAGAGGATTGATTGGAAAACCAAATTATAGATTAGCGACAATCACTAGCAACACATAATATTTAAAATCAATAAACCTTTGAAAAAAAATATGCGCTTTAGCATACGTAATGATTTTGTTTGACTCATGGACATATTCTTTCTAAGTATCTATTTCTTTGTGGTTAGTTATTATCGCTAGCTAATTGATACATTGGTTTCTAGAAAAACACTGTATTCAGCCCGAGATATTTTTCATATTTGGGGGCGCCACTAGTCAGACGTTAGCCATAACATCGTTTCCGCGGCTTTGTCTGCGCGAATTATGAATGGCAAATTTTAATGCGCGCTGTTTTACATGTAAGAGATGCACTTTGAGCGTAATGCGACGATTACCGAGGCGGTAGAGCTGTTAATTTGCCCAGGATGCTGGAATTGCTGAAGCCATACTTTTTGTTATACAGGGTGTAAATGGTGTAAAGGTCAGCTCTCCAAATACGATAGGGTGCAACCAGACCATTGTAACAAACTCGACCCCGGCCTATGAAAGACTATAAGCCTCCAAGCGCCGGCCTCTGTTGTTATAAAGATGATGTCTTGAGTTCTAGATTTCATAGAAACCCATACCTCAAGCAGTTTAAATAAATAGCTCGTGATATAAAAGTGATGTCTAGTTAATTATTGACCCATACGTTGTGTTTAAATAAAGTAATATGTAACCCATAAGTTCTTTTAAAGGTAATTGAGACATCTCTGCACTAATTATATTGTAATAAAGTGACTCTGATGAACAGGAGAGAGTAAAGGGCAGGAAACTGAACTCCAAACGGGCCCCCAGTACTTCAACGCCCGAGGAATATGGAAGCCCACGCCAATATATACCTATCTGTATTCATAAACGCTCCACGGTCATTCCCACATAATCAGCCCTACGCATGCAAATTCTTCATGCATAAAGCTTCATTGTAAAGATAACCACTAGGGCGTCCACCGAATACAAACGGTAAATTATCTGCTTCCCCTAGAAGAAGGATAAAAATATGGTGAGACATGCGTCTCTGCTAATAGATGCGTCAGCCACAGACGCTTGTGGTGCTTAAAAGCACCACGAAGAAGGATATGTGATCAGATTCAGATGTCCTTTGCAGAACAAATGAAGTAGGTTAGAATAAACAGTCTTATGACTGACCAACTCAACACCCAAGTGTCTAGTTGGTTAAGTAAGTATGTATGTTGTAAATAGGTATGTTATCAGTCAAATGACATGATTTCAACAATTATCTTTAGGTTTCCCTAAAGAGGCACCGGCAAGGCTGATAAATGCACCGAATATGAAATTGCACTGGTCAGTCAGTCTCCACCCACATTTAACTCCTACGGAAGTCAGAATATAATATGAGAATGCTTTATGCAAGTCCCAAATAACATGTGAGCATACATGCTTATAAGTTGAAGACGGGAGAACAATATTTTGCACATCCCAAGAGAGAGTTGTAGAATAAGCCATGATGTTCACATGAACCTCCTGAGAGAATGTGGATTTCTACGACCCGAAGCTGCCATTACAACCATACCGAATGCTAGATAATAAATAGATAGGTATTCGATGAAGATATGATAACAGTTGTCCCATGACATTTGATGACAACCATTGTAGTTAGTAGGTAAGTTGTAGTCATAGTTTTACTATGATGGGTACCATTTTAGCCAGTCATAAGAAGAACTTTAAGAACTTCATGACTAGGATATTACTTTAGATGAGGATCATCTGAATCCGTTAGGTATAGGATAGGATGATAGGAAAGGATATTATCCATTCTACCAGCCATACACAGATTCTTAAATAACACAGTACTTAACAACATAGCAAGTACTATAAAATAATATTGTTGTAGATAGATGTTATCTACTGCCGGACACATTCCTTCCTGAAGGTATCAAAAATATAATTGTAAATAAATGTTTATCCACTGCAGGACACATTCCAATACTGAAGACAGGTTTCTTTGTATGACAACAATAATGTTGTAAATGATTATTTATCCACTGTTGGACATAACCAAACAGAAGTAGATATCTATCTACTTATGTATACTTCATACACAGTAACATTAGTCAATTAAGTCCATAGTCGCTCAGCAACCATAGTGCAAATAGAAATCTGTCCACTGTTGGACTAAGCCAAACAGTAGGTAAGTAGATACAATATGTAAGTATGTTTCAAACACAAGAATTTTATCAAGTAAATCCTTAATCGCTCGGCAATTATAGAATAGTAATTTATCCACTGATGATCACAGCAAATAATAGATAAGTAGATATCTAATAATATCTACTTATGTAAGTTTTAACACAGGAACTTTATGCTAGTAGCGCATAGCAATAATAAATTATGTTATTAATTTGGTTATTAAAGTCATATATATGGCATGATAGATAGACAAGTAAGGAATAGGAGTAATGGGATTATAGGGTATCCTACCTATTCCTAACATCTAATTTACCTATCTACCGACACACTAAATAGCCCAGATTTCCCTAATTAAAGATTAGATGTGAACACTACAAAGTTTATATGAAACAATCAGAACGCAGAGTCTTTAAAACGACAACAAAACAAAGTTATTGCAATAAAATGACCTTAGCACTAAAAACCAAAGCATAAGACCATGTTCCGAATCTTATCAGCTTTCAATGAATACAAAACTATCAAGCATAGGTAATTAATATGTTTGTAAACATTCATATAGGGAATATATACTGCTGATAGGATTCGAAAGAAAGCATGAATTGTACTTATCCATCTGGAACTTGAAGCCACCAGCACACGAAGAACCAACAACGACGACATCCACAATGCCGATTCCAGTGCACGCTGAAGCACGCATCCTCTGTATCCAACAACACACCATACACGGGTTCAAAGCACTTTTCACCATCCAAACACACTCGCGAAACGAGGGGTGACCAGGCAAACGTCGATACTCCCTGGTCTGCGGCGCGACTCCACCAGGACTGATAGGTAAACTAATCACTGCACTAGGTATTCCTTTTCTGTCCTGGGAGACTTCACGATTAGAACTGAACTCCCCGCAGGCCGTATGGCTCGCTATTTTATACCAAAAAGCTTCGAACTTACGAGAAGAATAATGTTCTCGAATTCTGCTACTCATTACGAAAGAAGATATTCTCCTCTCTTTCATACACATTTTAGAAGACATTCGACTATTCTAGATTTTTTTAGAATGTCTTGTTTCGCTACTTGTTACCAGACACCAATTTAGGGAAGGGGCCACGACCCATCCTGACATCCAAGAAAACTTTTAGTGTATATTGAGTAAATCATGGGTTTACCAATATTATTAAACATTTATTGTTGGTTTATAGAATTTTTAGAAAATACATCAATTTTCTATAAACCTAAAGTGTGACTAATAGAATAAACCTTAGGTATTTCAGTCGCTATGGCACTATAATAGGCCTAGTAGGGCCCTGTCTAAAGTGTCACCTTGCGGTTTCCGCTACTCGACAATAGATGGCTCTTAAACAAAATAGCAAAATGTTATGTCCTATATCATATAAGCACGAAAAATTATAAATGCTACTGCAAACGCTGTGCAACTATCAGCTAATTATCCAAAATTATTTAGACTTGCCTATACGAACGATATGATGAGAAAACCAAGAAAGTAACTTACAATTTCACCGTTTCATACACATAGCGCCATCTATCAGCTGTGTTCATGAACTTCTATAACAATTTTGACAGATCAGAACCAAGTACTAATCGCATCTTATACCAATAGATGTCGCTGTTTTGAAATCTTTATAAAGGCCGAAACACATATTAATTAATAAAGGCCGGGACACATATGTGACAATTCGCCCCCTATTTTATGTGAAATTTAGTTGCTTAGAGCTAAATTGAACATAAAATATCAACAACAGTAAACACTTCCCGCCCCCAAGACTTTCAAAACTTCATAAATATGTATGCCTGAACCAAATGTCATGAAGCCCTAATGGAATTTACGCTAAAAGCTGTATACATCTCTTAATGAAGTTACCTACGCCAAATGCTGCAAATCACGCAATTTTACGCTGAATGCAGAATTAACTATCCTTATGCCAATTTGCTAAGTTACGCCAAGTGCATAAAAAAAAATTACACAATTTACGCCAAATGCATAAACTAAAATAAGAATTACGCAGTTTACGCTTAATGCAACTATGCCTACGCCAAGTGCTTTATTACCAGTAATATTACGCTAAACGCAACCAAGTGCTTTTAATATGATTATTCTACCCAAAGTGCTTGTGCCAATAATTACTATTGTATTTCCTGAAAATCATGGATGCTTCATAATAAAGAATTATACAAAGAATTTGAATTGAAAAATGTTAAAAATTGAATTTAAGCGTTTAAACCAAATCTTTGTGCAATCTGTTGTGTGTAGGTTGATTGCAGATAGATTTACTAACACTAGATGCTAGAAACCTATTGCAACCTCTTGTTGGTCTGTAAAATTGGCCTTGTTCACAGATTTTCGCACGAAAACCTGCTGTGGATTTCTGCTAGCAGAATCGCCATAAATAAGGAACCGACTGAAAGTTAGACTCGATGCTCATTCAAGAAGTCCACCCTTCATCAGCTACCTACCTACAGCAATCACAGAGTAGTGTGTGATTTGGCTTAAATCAGATCTTAACTCAAAGTAGCTAAGATCTCAATGTGCAAAATCAGTATACATATGTAATTTAATTAAAATTAGGTTCCCTACTCACATCCATGACATGATAGAACCAGAAAAGACATATTAGAAAACTGTTCAGATCAAATCGTGATATATGTTGTGTGTTTGGACCAACCTGGTCCTAAATGTGCAGTGAGTTTAGGGCCGTGTCAGGGGTTCTCGCACGAGAGCCCCCTTTGAATATCTGCTTGCTTGCACTACCTCTAACAGTGAAATTACGCAAACATATTTTGCCATTGTGCTAACAAAACATGCCTACCATTAAATCACTGCAGAAGTAAATACAGAGTGTCGTGAGATGATTTGATCCTGAACCTTTATATGAAAATAACAATTTTAATAATAATTACTTAAAAATTATAGAAAAAAAAAATCATATCAAGTATGGATGGAGATAAAATTCTAGTGTTTTATCAAAATAAAACATCTATAAGCAAGTAAGTCAGATTTTCAGGAAAGTAAAAGACTTCTGTGCTAATTAAACCACCATAAACTTATGGCACTTACAAATTGAGCAGAACAATCATACCACTTATGCAAAAGTGCCATCTAGTTCAGGCATATCATTATCAAATAAAATGTCGCCCCAAATTATTTAATTTTAAGAAATATTTGGTAAAAATGTCGCCCCCCCAAACCTGTAAAGTCACTGTTCCCTAAAACTATTAAAAGTTCCGTCTAACAAAAGTCCTACACTTGATCTCATCACACAACAATAGACAGTTCCTAATCTCCTAACAACAACCTATTAAATAAGCAATGAACCAACAGAATCATATCTACCCCAAACATAAACACTAGCTCCTGTACTATAACTCTCTAATCATTACCTCCTAGACCACAATTTAGTAAACACCTCCTAACCTACTACTATCTCCTAGACCACAATTTGTCATCACCTCCTAGACCTATACATCATCTAGACCATATCCAGTCACCAGCTCCTAGCCTACAACCACTTCCTCCTAGACCATAACTGGATATCACCTAGACCTTAGTCCTACATCTATACACAACATTTCCTAGATCATATTTAATCACCAGCTCCTAGACTACAATCACTATCTCCTAGACTATAACTGGATTTCACCTAGATCCAGACCCACACCTATACTAAACCAAATTCAATCACTAGCTCCTAGACTATAATCACTATCTCATAGACTATCATTACCGTTTCCTGCAATGTACTCATTAACACCTTCTAGATCTAGATCTATAGATGATATGACCCAGACCTCTATTTAATCATTGGCTCCCAGACTACAATCTATCATCAATACTGCTTGAACACTAGATAAAACCTAGACTTAGACACATACATATGACCTCAACTATCAACTCCCAGTAAACCAGACAAAATTGGACACCGCCTCCCTTACTACATAATCAGTAACTCCCAGATAGTAGACCTGCAAGATAAAATTAAGTTTAGTTTATTTAAAATAATTAAATTGAATAACATAATCATTAGGACGCTCGCTTGTGATATTTTTATGTTTGCCTCTGAACGTTACAACCCAAAAATATTAGATGTTTTTACAACAAAACCACGGGCTGCAACCCACAGAAAAGAATCTCCCCGTCCGATCACATACATACATATACATATACCCAAAAAACACAACCCCCCCTCGAGGCAGTCGGATAATTATCTTCTTCTTTTCCATTTTACTTATTATCATCAGTATAGATAATCACTCAATCATACATACATATTACATACATACCTACTACACATGTACACACATACACACTCACTCACATACACTTTCGAAAATACAACCCTCCCACCGAGGCAGTCGGGTAGAAATATTTGATTTTCTTCTTCATTTTACTAGTTATTATCAATATACTAATCACTTTCACTCAAATAAAAGCAGATAAACATCTTCAATTTACATACATACCTATTACACTTACATCTACATCTTTTACAATGTGAGCAGGCAAATTATATACCTAACTACTAATTTGTAAGTAATTTGGATAACGGCAGGCAAATGATGATGACATTTGTTTTGTTGTCGAATAGTGTCAACAAATAATACCTATAATACTTAAAAAAATTACATAATTTTAGTAATTTTAAATAATTTAAAAACTTGGTATTCATTTTTATACTTAATTACACTGATAGTTTATGTTTAATACAATTCATAAAATTTCCCTCCGCCCCCTAGTATATCAAATAAATTGTCATCATGATAAATTACCTACTTTGATTTACCTAATAAAGGTTTTTGGTTAGAAGCAAAACTAGCCTTTTGATTTCTATTTATATACCTAAACTCAACTAAATCATCTAAAAGTTAACATGTTGTATGTTCACATGTCCTGCTACTCAAATCAAAACATGTTAGGACCTTATGATATGTCATTGCTTGCTATTGTAGATAAAATATGTAATGGGTATAAGATACCTACACTTTACTTCACCTGATATTGTATAGTATGCAACAAGACCAGGTTTATATTTCCCTGTTATAGGCACTACCAACTTCAAACGAGTACCGTCTCTTCAACTATAAAAGGTAAAGCAACGCTAGATACATAAAACCAAAATATTCAAATCCATGAGAAAACAAGCTGCAACGCCCTAATATCTTTTCCTACCTATTAATTTTGTTATGAAGTAAACAATAAAAAAAAATCAACTGATTGGCGACAAGCAGCTCAGGACAGGAAGAATGGCGAAACCCTGTTTCGGAGGCCAAGATCCACCCTGGGTCGCTGAGTCAGCGAAGTAAGTAAGTAACTACCATGAGGCAAATCACTTTCATATTGAATGGCAGGTATCTATCTTTCCTATGTGTACCAATTCTTAAATTCCAACTTTCTTAAATCAATTACCTAGGTTATGTTTAGTTCAAATTATTCCTATGCCTTTAAATAATACCTACAATATCTAACATTGTTTACTAAGTAATGCTCAGTTGCATTCTATGGAATTCTTGCACAAATTACATCAAATTAAGAGGTTAAAACCTCCATCAATCAACAAAGTTTTGTAATGAAATTCAAGTATAGTGAGTAATTTTAACCTATTTTAAAACTTACTTGAATGTTGTTAGTGCTCCCATGTACATGTTCTTCACAAAACAAACGATAACATCACTAAATGAGCACATCACAAATCCCCAAAATAAATTTTGGGTCTGAATCATTGCACAACACAAAAACCTACTAAATACACAAAGTTTCCACCGGTATTTGCCTCCATGCACACGGCACACATGGATTTGAGCCGAACTAATTTAATTCAATTCGATTTCTACTAGCGAAATCATAAAACTAATTTATTTATGAAACCCGTCGGCAGTTTTTACAAAGAACTGTCAAAACATAACCAAAAACAAACACGTACTTTTTTCCCACACATTCTACATTAATCATAAAGTCGGAGCGAGATAGCAAGACACGAAAATACTACTAGTATGACAGACTGCGTCTCTTTCTTAAATAGAATTTAGCTAATCAAGCGAAAAAATAAAGCATCAGGCTGACGTATCAAGGCTGCGTTTCGTTTTCGTTCAAAAATTTTTCTCAATGTTATTTTTAGATGGAAAAATGTTTTACAAATTTACCATTTAAAATTATAATAGCATAAAAATAACCTAAATAATGATTATTCTTACACAAATATTGTAAAATTTACGCGAAAATATAATTTGCAAAGTTCCTAACGTGAAATTTCTTGGTTTGAATTTTGACGTTTTCAAAATTATTAGACGAAACCTTGTCGTGCGAACGCACCCCACTTTGACATTTCTAATACGTAAATCCGTGTTCGTACTAATAATTTCTTATTTTTCAGGGAAATAACTGCAAAATCGCTTGTTAATGGATGCCCGATGACTCAAAAACACTCCCAACCTACCCAAGGGACCCCACGGAACCCAGAATCCAGCCACCCTCACCAGTTCAAAAAAATCACAAGAATGTACATGAAATGTCTCAATTTTGGGACCTTTTTATTCTGGTCACGCGCAACAAAATGTAACAAACTCGACCCCGGCCTATGAAAGACTATAAGCCTCCAAGCGCCGGCCTCTGTTGTTATAAAGATGATGTCTTGAGTTCTAGATTTCATAGAAACCCATACCTCAAGCAGTTTAAATAAATGGCTCGTGATATAAAAGTGATGTCTAGTTAATTATTGACCCATACGTTGTGTTTAAATAAAGTAATATGTAACCCATAAGTTCTTTTAAAGGTAATTGAGACATCTCTGCACTAATTATATTGTAATAAAGTGACTCTGATGAACAGGAGAGAGTAAAGGGCAGGAAACTGAACTCCAAACGGGCCCCCAGTACTTCAACGCCCGAGGAATATGGAAGCCCACGCCAATATATACCTATCTGTATTCATAAACGCTCCACGGTCATTCCCACATAATCAGCCCTACGCATGCAAATTCTTCATGCATAAAGCTTCATTGTAAAGATAACCACTAGGGCGTCCACCGGGCGCTATATATATATACAATCTCCGTCTTCGTTAAGGAACATCCTGATTTATTTACAAGGGAAGGTGATATTAGTCAACGTAGTTGCAGAAATCCACATAAATTATTGTTTCATGAAACACCACTGACCGAGAAATATAATAGGAACTGTTTATGTATGTCTGTACGGATATTTAATAAAATACCTAATGAATTTAAAGCACTTGAAATTAGAAAATTCAAAAAAGAACTTTATAAATGGCTAATTATTATTCTGTTAATGAATTCTTAGCGGATAAAAATTGACATTTTAAAAATTAATTGATTGTAACTTTGTAATTCTAAATCTGACTCGTATAAATATTTTTATTTTTAATGTGACATTGTAACTTTCTATTTTCTATTTTTGTATATTCTGACATTTGTTTAAATTTATGTTTTTGCATGCCTTTACACTGGCCAAACATGTATGCTCATTTATTTTTGTTAACATCCTACTACCATGTTTGAAGCAAATAAATTAATTTCAATTTCAATTTCAATTTCAATTTCAATTTCGAATACAAACGGTAAATTATCTGCTTCCCCTAGAAGAAGGATAAAAATATGGTGAGACATGCGTCTCTGCTAATAGATGCGTCAGCCACAGACGCTTGTGGTGCTTAAAAGCACCACGAAGAAGGATATGTGATCAGATTCAGATGTCCTTTGCAGAACAAATGAAGTAGGTTAGAATAAACAGTCTTATGACTGACCAACTCAACACCCAAGTGTCTAGTTGGTTAAGTAAGTATGTATGTTGTAAATAGGTATGTTATCAGTCAAATGACATGATTTCAACAATTATCTTTAGGTTTCCCTAAAGAGGCACCGGCAAGGCTGATAAATGCACCGAATATGAAATTGCACTGGTCAGTCAGTCTCCACCCACATTTAACTCCTACGGAAGTCAGAATATAATATGAGAATGCTTTATGCAAGTCCCAAATAACATGTGAGCATACATGCTTATAAGTTGAAGACGGGAGAACAATATTTTGCACATCCCAAGAGAGAGTTGTAGAATAAGCCATGATGTTCACATGAACCTCCTGAGAGAATGTGGATTTCTACGACCCGAAGCTGCCATTACAACCATACCGAATGCTAGATAATAAATAGATAGGTATTCGATGAAGATATGATAACAGTTGTCCCATGACATTTGATGACAACCATTGTAGTTAGTAGGTAAGTTGTAGTCATAGTTTTACTATGATGGGTACCATTTTAGCCAGTCATAAGAAGAACTTTAAGAACTTCATGACTAGGATATTACTTTAGATGAGGATCATCTGAATCCGTTAGGTATAGGATAGGATGATAGGAAAGGATATTATCCATTCTACCAGCCATACACAGATTCTTAAATAACACAGTACTTAACAACATAGCAAGTACTATAAAATAATATTGTTGTAGATAGATGTTATCTACTGCCGGACACATTCCTTCCTGAAGGTATCAAAAATATAATTGTAAATAAATGTTTATCCACTGCAGGACACATTCCAATACTGAAGACAGGTTTCTTTGTATGACAACAATAATGTTGTAAATGATTATTTATCCACTGTTGGACATAACCAAACAGAAGTAGATATCTATCTACTTATGTATACTTCATACACAGTAACATTAGTCAATTAAGTCCATAGTCGCTCAGCAACCATAGTGCAAATAGAAATCTGTCCACTGTTGGACTAAGCCAAACAGTAGGTAAGTAGATACAATATGTAAGTATGTTTCAAACACAAGAATTTTATCAAGTAAATCCTTAATCGCTCGGCAATTATAGAATAGTAATTTATCCACTGATGATCACAGCAAATAATAGATAAGTAGATATCTAATAATATCTACTTATGTAAGTTTTAACACAGGAACTTTATGCTAGTAGCGCATAGCAATAATAAATTATGTTATTAATTTGGTTATTAAAGTCATATATATGGCATGATAGATAGACAAGTAAGGAATAGGAGTAATGGGATTATAGGGTATCCTACCTATTCCTAACATCTAATTTACCTATCTACCGACACACTAAATAGCCCAGATTTCCCTAATTAAAGATTAGATGTGAACACTACAAAGTTTATATGAAACAATCAGAACGCAGAGTCTTTAAAACGACAACAAAACAAAGTTATTGCAATAAAATGACCTTAGCACTAAAAACCAAAGCATAAGACCATGTTCCGAATCTTATCAGCTTTCAATGAATACAAAACTATCAAGCATAGTTAATTAATATGTTTGTAAACATTCATATAGGTAATATATACTGCTTATTGGATTCGAAAGAAAGCATGAATTGTACTTATCCATCTGGAACTTGAAGCCACCAGCACACGAAGAACCAACAACGACGACATCCACAATGCCGATTCCAGTGCACGCTGAAGCACGCATCCTCTGTATCCAACAACACACCATACACGGGTTCAAAGCACTTTTCACCATCCAAACACACTCGCGAAACGAGGGGTGACCAGGCAAACGTCGATACTCCCTGGTCTGCGGCGCGACTCCACCAGGACTGATAGGTAAACTAATCACTGCACTAGGTATTCCTTTTCTGTCCTGGGAGACTTCACGATTAGAACTGAACTCCCCGCAGGCCGTATGGCTCGCTATTTTATACCAAAAAGCTTCGAACTTACGAGAAGAATAATGTTCTCGAATTCTGCTACTCATTACGAAAGAAGATATTCTCCTCTCTTTCATACACATTTTAGAAGACATTCGACTATTCTAGATTTTTTTAGAATGTCTTGTTTCGCTACTTGTTACCAGACACCAATTTAGGGAAGGGGCCACGACCCATCCTGACATCCAAGAAAAACTTTTAGTGTATATTGAGTAAATCATGGGTTTACCAATATTATTAAACATTTATTGTTGGTTTATAGAATTTTTAGAAAATACATCAATTTTCTATAAACCTAAAGTGTGACTAATAGAATAAACCTTAGGTATTTCAGTCGCTATGGCACTATAATAGGCCTAGTAGGGCCCTGTCTAAAGTGACACCTTGCGGTTTCCGCTACTCGACAATAGATGGCTCTTAAACAAAATAGCAAAATGTTATGTCCTATATCATATAAGCACGAAAAATTATAAATGCTACTGCAAACGCTGTGCAACTATCAGCTAATTATCCAAAATTATTTAGACTTGCCTATACGAACGATATGATGAGAAAACCAAGAAAGTAACTTACAATTTCACCGTTTCATACACATAGCGCCATCTATCAGCTGTGTTCATGAACTTCTATAACAATTTTGACAGATCAGAACCAAGTACTAATCGCATCTTATACCAATAGATGTCGCTGTTTTGAAATCTTTATAAAGGCCGAAACACATATTAATTAATAAAGGCCGGGACACATATGTGACACCATGCAACTGCACAATTTCCCATAAGAAAATATTTCAGGAGACGTAAAAAAAAGTTATTGACCTCCCATACAAAATCACGATCAGCATTTTCTAAGAAAAGTATTAAAAAAATACGTCTCGACACCCGGTATTATAATTATAATATAGAATCGCGTCAAGCAAGACCAAGAAGACCTACAACTTCTTCAAAGGAAATAGTTCTGCATGTGGGCTGATGATAGCGCAAGTAGCAGCGAAGAGAAGGTGGACCACAGAGAATTTTATTCTTGAGCGGTTAAATTTTATTTGGTGGACCACAACGGGAAAAATCCTGCCCGGGGTTCACCAGGAGGACAAAAGGACTGACGGGAATAAACTAGGCCTGAGCTTTAGACCACTGTTACTCACGTGCATTTTTCTTTTTCCACCTGTACCTCCTGAATATGCAGCTTTTCCTTGCCAGAGGGCCGAGACAGGCTTAATCGCCTGTAATGTGTCGCTTGAGTGTCACTGCAGCGTTTAATTGAGTATTCTGAGCCTTTGTGCTGCAACCTTTGTGGCGAATTTCTTTAACCGACGACGGGAAATGGAGCTGGGAAGCTAGAAAAATATATTATTAGACATTTTTCGGAATTCTATGTTTCTTTTTGAAGTACTTATCGGAAATCGTACTGCTTAAGTTTAACTATACCTGTGACTTCTTGACTATAAGCACAAATTATGAAAACGTTTGTGCTATAAGGTCCTATTTAATTCAATGCAAATATTTTCAGGTAATGTTCTACTCGTGAAACTGAATAACTTTTCTTAGTAACATATTTTAGAAATACGAAAATATTTTGGACCTACCATACAATAATGTCCAAAACATGTGTCTGTTTGTATGGGAGGTCCAATTTTTTTTTACCTCTTAAATAATTTACGAAGAAAAGTTGCTCAGTTTCACGAGTAGAACATGCCCTGAAAATATTTGTATTGAATTTTGTAGGACCGTTCTTTATTATACCAATGCTAAATTCACTGGCTCAGCGATCCGATGTGGAATTTAATAGCAATGGACAATGGCAAGAATTTGATCTATGTCGAAATGTTGAAGATTTTCGCGCTTTGGACACAATAATTATCATAATTTCTTTAGATCTACGCGCGGAATAATTAATAATGTAAAAGCTTACCAAGAAGATTTAGCCATTTTTGTACCTCGTCGTATTCCTTACCTCTATCTATCTAGTCTACTAAAAGCCAACAAAAAATTAAACGCAATAAAAACGCTACATACGTTACGCCAAGCCGCAAGAGGTCGTAAGAATAGCTTTGTGTAGGCGACAATTCTTCGTCGAGGGGGCGTAATAGCGCGGGCGGGCGGTTGACCAATCGTCGCCAAGGGCCGGCGCCGCGTGATAAGGGTGCTGATAAGGGTCACGGTCTTAACACAAAGTAAGTATTGGCTAGCGAATTCTCTATTTTGTGGCCTTAAGGAGCTTTGCGCGCACAAAAATAAGGGGGCGATCGAAGCACCTCATTTTTATTGCAGGGATAACAAGTACTAAAGAAGCTTTTTATCTATCGTATTAATTCATTTGTAGAGAATGGCGATAACAAGTAGGTAACTGTATTGGTTTCTATAATTTATAGGAATTGTGTTTACTAACCGCTCTTACTGTAAATTTTCTGAAGATCTAAATCTTCGGAGTTTTACAAAGTTTTCTTCGAGATTGTAAGTGCTTTTCGCTCAGTAGATATAGTAACTAAATGAAATACTTTAACCTCCATAAAATGCATAAAATTCTCAGTAGGCATATATTCTTTGGTAAAATGACTGGCATTGCGTGGGAATACCTGAAGGTGTGTACATGGAATTTTTATAGTGTTTTCACATTACGAAGGTTATATTGGTATGGTAATGCTATTTTAGCAAGTTTTTGTAAATATAGTAGGTACGCACTACGCACATTATAGGTATTCTATGCACATGCGAAAGTACCAACCAAAGAAAGTACTCACGCCTTAAGAAAAGATCCACGCTTGCAGATGATAAATCTCTCCCCGTACCTTACGACAAAACATTTGGAGCACGTCGTAAAAAGTCAAATTATTTGTAAAACGTGCCATAATCCTTCGGCAAAGTTTGGGAAGTTATAAAATTACGCGGAACAGCAAATAGTCAGGTGTTGCCAGCTTCGCTGCGGTGGCTGATTTACATTCAGTGCACATTGTGGCATTAAAAGTCTCGCTAAATGCGGATTGTGGGGAGCTTGACTTGAGCGATGTTCTGCGGGAATTCTTGAGGAAACGCGCGGGAAATGTGAATTCATTTCCATATTTTAGACTGCCGCGCTTCACGCATGTTTTTACACCGCGAAGAGCTCATTTTCTTTACAGCTGGTAGGTATTCGTAGGTCTTTTTATTCAGTCCAGTTACAGTCAGCTCCTATCACAGGTTGGCCGCTGTAAGGAAAATCTCGTGCGGTGGTGCTATTCCAATAGCTCATCCTGTGCCTGTGGTGCCAAACCGAAAGACATGGCTCACTTGCTGACCTGCCCGGCTTGCCCCAACACCTGCTCGCTTGACCTTTGGGATGCCACCAATGAGGCTGTCCACGTGCCTACACACTGGTATGGGCACATTTAAAAAAAATAGTATCGACACGACAGAAGAAGAAGTGCGTAGGTAAGTAACAAGTAGCAGTAAAATGTACCTCAAAAACCATCGTCGTAAAAACAATTTGGCGTCGAAATTGACGACGAATGTCGATCGTAAACCGACTTCGACTAGCGCAGTTTAATTACGACAAGAAACCGAATAATTTAATATTCAAGCATATTAAAAAGTTTGCCAAATTGATGAATTTTCTCTTTGTTTGTTTAAAGAGAGGCTAGTAGCGACTGGATCGCGTAAACGGGCGTAATGGCCTACTCTTGGCGAGGAATACTAACCTAACCTAATGTATACGTCCAGCCAGCACCCAAACAGATTCATTGTTTTGATTCTCGTAGAAAATAAATAGATAAACTATATATCTTTCACTTGGGTGTCGTAAGATACGACCGGGAGATTTGAGAGTTGATGTGTATTGCAATTTTAGACGACAGGCTGACAACCTATCACTGGTCTACAAAGTCTTCTCAATGACTCCCAAACTTTTGTCATACGTGATGTAAGTGGCCGTTGTACAGCTGCTTACGCTCGGCCTACCTCGCATGGGTAATAGGCGTGATAATACGTATGTATATATGTAGGAAAGAAAATAGGAATAGTTAGCAAAACCGGAAAACACAAAACAATGAAATTGCCCTCTAAGTACCAGTAGGCAAATAATGACCTAACTTACCTAAATACAATAACTTATTTTTGCTTCAAAATAAAAAAGTGTGATAGTCTCGGTTTGATAGATTGAACTTAGGCTTTTTATTATTTCCAACATTCCATACGCAAGAAATGAAAATTAATTAATAAATAATTATTTTTTGTAGATAACACAATTTTGTAACAACTAAAAACATCAGTAAACAAATACATACTTACATTAATTAATATAGATAATCTGAAAGTCGAGGAACGTTGAAAACTCGAGAATCACTTGATTACGACCCTCAAACGTTTCTTTTTTTCACTTCTTACTTCTTTTGTTGCTTCTTTACCTTTAAATAAGCTCCAGGCCTGAAATTTTATAAAATAACATTTGGCAACAGATCGCCAAATAATATGCCTACCTTTGACAATACGGCAGGCAATAGATCGGATCGGATGGGACAACAATAAGACTAATATGGATATGCCCAAAAATCGGAAGTTAAGTATAAAAAATTTGGACCTCCGATACTAAGTGATGAACTTTATCAGCATGTTTCTTTTTTCTTAGTCGCTACCACGAGCCAATAGGTTAACTTACAGGAGTGTCACTTGTACGTGTCGGTAAAGTGATCTTCTCGCCGAGTCTGGCTGCGTACCGGAGGCGGTACATTCCAGCTTGCTCCTTTGCTTCAGCGGGCAAAAACCGCCATACACACGGCGTAAACAGCTCGCTGTCCATTTTCCTATCCTCCTTCTTGTCGAGGAACAAGCCGAAAAGCGCGCCCACTATCATCGTAGTCACGAAACCTATGGGCGCGACCCAGTTGTATGATATCTTGAACAAAGGGCTTACGGTATTTGGATTCTGTGGATAAAGAAGGGTGTATCAGTAGCGCAACATATGGGGTGAAATTTTATTAGCGACAGATAGCCAGAAAACAGAACAGGCTGGTGATAAGGATCCACTTTCCCTAAGGACGTTGGTCGAAATGTGAAAAAATATTTGATCCTCTCATAGTAGGTATGTAATTCACAATCAACTGATCGGCAACTTTGTAAAGAAAGGGATGAAAAATAACTTACTATAGACACATTAATTTTGGACGCATTCTTAGCACAGGCAGCGTTGTAAGCAGCTGGTGGAGCTCGGAGGCCCTTGCCCGCTACCACTTGAGTACCGAAGGCGACGGTGCTGGACATGATGAAACCTGCGATGCCACCTGCCATGGCCCCCTTGGGCCCCACCCAATAGCAGCACATGCCCAGTGTGAAGATCCCGCAGGTCGTGCTAGCCGCTATGGCTGACAGAGCTGTCGCTACACCTGATGGAAGTAATAGACTCGTCAGATTAGAAACTCAAAGAACTATGATTCTTTCCATTAGGGACGAAAATAGTGAGATCCCAAGTAATTTGGTATAGAAACTGGATGGAAGGCGGAAAGTTGTTCAATTTAATGAACTTAGTGAAATGGAACTGCCTAGCAACGTGGCCCCAGTCCCCGCCTACCAGCAGCACATGCCCAGAGTGAAGATCCCGCAGGTCGTTCTGGCCGCTATAGCCTGATTTGAATTTCAATATAGTCATCATCAGCCAGCCCATAACCCAAATCGGATAGGGTCAGCAAAAATGTTTTGTTACAGCACAAAATCATGTAGCAAAAGGATGCTTTTGTATGTGGTATTACCGGTACCATGCGTGACCATAGTCGACACATATTCAGCCGAGGGTGTCTGAGGTCAAAAACTCTACAAGATGCTAATCATCCGTAAGACGGGCCAGTCTATCAAAAACGTCTAATCATCTCACCTAGAATTCCTCCCAATTTGGCGACAACCAGTATCAGGACGACGGAGATAATGCACAGTACTGCAGTGAAGATTCTGGCGAAGTAGCCAAGTTTGGTGGGCGACCACTGCACCCTGAGCCAGCCTCGCAAGATGTCCTCCACCGCAACAAGCGCGCACGCGTTCAGCACAGCAGATAAAGAGCTGCGCAATAAAAAGTAAAAAAAAAAAAGACATCATTCAACATCATCATCTTGTCAGCCAGCACACTGTTAGGTTTGGGAATTCGAGGTCAATCCCTGAGGAACTCGGTGATTTGGTAGGGTTGTTGAGCTTCCTCGGGAAACCAGGATGGCTCGAGTAGTGAGCCCCTTCACGCAAAATAGGCGCATGTAGATTTCGTGTTACGGAAAACAGCCCGTATAACCATTACTATTACCACTATTACCTCAACTTCCGTTTCCGCAGGCATGTCAATGTTAATACCGTCGCTTGCTCCTTTCGTTCCGATCTTTATATCATCATCATCTTGTCAGTCCACTGATAGATATTAGCCTCATATCTCTATGTGCCACAAATACCTATCTTGTGCCAGTCTTGTCCAGGAGAACCTGGCAGAAGCCGACAACCTTCGCTATGTCGTCAACCCATTTTGCTTTGGGACAATCTACGCTTTTACACCCTTCTTTTAGCAAAAAATATATAATGTACTCATACACGCAAAGTTTATAGCATATTTTTAAAAATGTTTACCTTAAAGAAGCCCCAAAAACACCGGCTACAAAAACTCCAGGCATGCCGGGCAGCTTCTGTACCTCGGCTATGTAAATGACGAATGAAGGCACCAGTTTGTCAGCCACTATAGGTGCAGCCGACGGATGGCAGCCGGTGGTCGACCAGACAGCCCACGCAGCTAGCCCAGCCCAGATGCACGAGCTTACGCATACGATTATTCCGGCGCAAAATGCGTAAATACACCTGTAATAAAACAATCCAATATTATTGATACCTATCTTATCTATGTAGTACGAGTTGTAGCTCCTACTGTAAACAGTGCGACTGAAAAGTCAAGGGAAAGATATCATGCCCGCACTGTTGACGCGAAGAAGGAGAAGAACTTGTGGCGGCGCGCATGCGCTCCACATACCTCCATACAGTCCTGAAACTTCCTAACATGGTTGGACCAGTTGGTCCCCTGGTCACAACACCAGACCAGGCGGGTAGCTACCCTTTTTCGGCCAACTGGCCTCATCACTCCTCCTAAAAACTCATTAATCGCTGGGAATTAGTTTCAAAACTGTCCCGGTAGATGGAGCAATGCCACGCGTTAGTGGCCAAAATACACTTGTGCTATTTCGCAGGCTGAGATTCAGCTGCAGTAGCCCAGTTGGTAGTGGCGCCGGCAGTACAGATTTTCCAAAAATTGTATACCTAACACTGGAAGTGTTTTAAAGTTTAGTATTCAAAAGAATTCATGCAAATCCTTTTACTTACTGGTGTGCTCTCTTCAGTGTCGCAACTGACAAGTAGCGCTGCACCATGCACTGGTTGACGGAGTTGAAGCAGGTCCAGTAGATGGAGCCACCGAGGATCACCCCCCATCCAGTCTGCCTCTCGTACATGGAAAAGCTCCAACTGTCAAAACAATGCTCCATTTACGGCACCTTAAAATCTTACCTGACTTAGTTTTGGGGAGCCAGGAGTCGCCTGGAGATAGGATTATCCTCTAATCTAAACTAATCTCGCCCTTCTAAGGTGCAAGCTCAAGAAAAGAGCAATGTGACGCGTGGGATGGCATCTGTCAGACAAGTGATCGTCAGAAGATGCCGGCTTTCAATAACGTCACCCCAAATCTACGCGTGGGTGTCGTAAGAAGCGACAAAGGGATAATCATCCAGGGAATGGGCCGCAGCGTTCCTTGTAAATGCAACATCTTGAACTGCACTCGCAAATCCGCCTACCAAACGTGGTGAGTATGGCAATAACAAACAAAGGGCTTACCCATAAGAGGAGGCCCATGTCCAGCATGTACTGTTGTGGCTGTTATGGTTCTGGTATCGTATATTGGTAGCTTGCTTCTGTGGCTGGCAAGTACCTACCGGTATGTACCCGGTAGGCATAGTCTGATCCATTCTTCCCAGAACAACTCGTAAGCCCAGTCTCGCTCCAAGGGCGTGATTGGGCTGGTTGTTTGAACAACCACACACACTTCCGGGTGAGCCCTCGCTCCCCACCAAGTAGTTAGGAGGCTTCAAAGCCCCAGGGCCATAAGTGCATATATATACTTTATTGTGTACCATTTATACAACAGGTGACCTTAGAAACTAGACAACAAAAGGTGGACTTATCTCTATAAAGAGATCTCTTCCAGCCAAACTTTACAGTGGAATCAGAGAGAAGAATGAAGACGGGAACAAGACTGTACACATAAATGAAATATAGCACTAGTACATAAATGCAGATCCAATAATATTAATCGTTGATATTAATAAAATAATATACTACACAAATAATCATCTTAACCAATATACATAACATAATCATACAATACATATATACCTATAATATCATATAATTATATTTATGATATTTGTGACAAAAAATGCTCTTTCACTCTTTTTTTGAATGAAGTAATAGAAGGACAGTCCTGTATGGACTTTGGAAGTTTGTTTCAAAGTTGTATAGCTCTAACCGTAAAGGAGTTAAAGAAAAATGTGGTATTAGACCTAGGGCATTCAAGTACCTAGCATAGCCCAATTACAAAAAAAACACCTTACTTGTTCACGCTAAGCCTGTTGTTTTCCTTGGCAGCGGTGATGAGGGTGTTCCAGCCGCCGGCCGCGCAGGTCCCGGCAATCGCCACCATTATGACGCCGATGTATGTTAGGCCAATCTGGACCATGTCCGTCCACACCACCGCACGAAGACCACCCTTTGAATACATTTTAAGGTATAGTAGGTCCTAAATTATTATTAACACTTGATCTATACAGGGTATCCCTGTGGTCCAAAGAAAAAAAAATTGATTCTGGACATCCTTGGCTACCAGTCTGGAATATTGTTTTTTAATATTCGAGAAAATAAAAATGGATCTCCCGTACTAATAAAATAACACTGACTGATAGAACATTCTGTGACATGAAGGGACACCCTGTATCAACGAACTTTTACTAGCGTAAATTATTAGATAAAGTGGTAGTATCGTGGTCCAGGGAAGCTTATAAGGTGAGAAAGCACACCACCAGCTCTCATCATCGGTGATTCTTCAAGCTCAGGTATAGAGCATAGACATATATTATAGAGCATAGACATATGTATAGAGATAGAGCCTCACTGGACGAGGCTGGCACAGGACCGTAAGGATTGGCGCTCTAGAGTACATACCGCTTATAGTATAGGCCCTATACCTTGTCGTTAGGACCAGGATAGATAAGGATGAGGAACATACTTACAAGTACTGTATATAGACCAGTAATCACCACCATTACTACAGCCACTATGAACTCATTGATTCTGGTTACTGAAAATAAAATACCAGTGTCATCAGTACATAGCAATAGTAAGTATGTGAAAAATGAAAGAATCACGGAAACTGACTTATACTTAGATCTTTAAATAGTACACTTAATAGTTTAAATAATACTTACATTGACGCAATGCCAGTGATGGAACGTAAATCACGATTGGTAGAAAAAGTATCTGTAAAATATTAAAGAATTTGTTACTTACATTTATTTTTCATCCTACTTATTTTTAAATGTTTACTTAAGTCTTTCCATAAGAATATCCCCGTTTCTACCATGTGATGGGTGCCATAAAAGGTGACTGAAAAGGTGAAAGAGAAAGGGATAAATCCAGAAAAGGGGCACTAGCGTACTTTGTGAAAACAACACCTTGCACTGCACTCACTAATCCGCCTGCCAAACTTGGTAGGTAACTCAAGCACACTCCGATAGGGGTGGGTCATGTCCAGGAGTGAACTGTGGTGGCTGTGTTGGCCTACTCATTAAGGTAATCTTTTAACAAACAACTTGCTCTCTTGTGATTCTATCGATTATGAGTCTCCGTCAGTTTCGGCTTTCGACTGCTAAATGTCAGTCTTTTTGTGAAGGTCGACATGTCACATGCGCCCGCCCGTCAGCTTTGACTGTAGAAAACTGTTCTGTTTCAGACGGACACTGTTCTGTTACAGCCGGAGCAGTGTTCGAAAGTTACACTTGACAGGCAGGCTCATGATGTGACCTATCCACCTCCTTAAAAAAGACTGCCAAAAGCAGTTGAAACTGTCGGAGACTCTTCCTCGACAAAATTACACAAGAGTAAGTTGTTGAGAGACGCTCGTTCGTTTAGTAATAAAAATAATTATTTTTCGTCAAACTTACTTCGTCGATCATGAAAAGTATAGAACCGGCTGCGCGCACTTGTCGGTTGAATCGCAACTCCAAATACTGAAACAAATACCGTTAAAAATAGGTAAAAAGTATTTAATAGAGAGCCTATTTTTATTAACCTTTACTATTATTTATTTATTCCCAAAGTAACTAAATAATACTATAGTGTGCATAGTAAGTGCCCTTTCATTCTGGGTCCGAATTCTGCTAAATAATAATAGTTTCAGTTGGGTGTCGAAGGCTTGTCAGTTAGTATTGTTTTGGTAGTTTCGTGTTCTGCTAACAGTTTTTAGTATGGAAAACCTGAGTGGCAATAGAACGACAGTTGAGTTTCGTTGGCATTAGGTACAATGGCTAAAATTTGCAGACTTGGGGCCCAGAAGGTGTGATAGATAATGCTGAATTCCTTTTTCATTGCAGCGATGCGAAAGGCCAAGACTCAGTGCATTAAATACCCAAAAGAGGGCACCGATTTTCTCTTCAGCTTTTCAGCCATTACCAGAGTGAACGTTACGAGTGTTTGTATAATTTACCTCATAAGAAGAAGACAGATGCAGAGTGTAGAAGACTGGCAAGTAGACCAGGATGATGATGGCGCAGCAGATGATGACCGCGACGATGATCAGCCACAGCTGGATTCCGTAGTTGAACACCTCAGTGGGGGTTCCCAGGATTGTCACCCCTGATAAGTAGCTGTTTGGGATTACTGATAAGAAGTTAATCTTGCGGAACATATGACTCTACCACCTTAAGAGAAATATTTAACCAGCTATCAGGATCCCACTGCTGGACAATGGGATCCTGATAGCTGGTTGCTGATCCTGAATGCTCCTTTTTCCACTGCTGGGATCTTTTTTCAAGGATCGCGTCCTTTAAGCGCATTACAGAAAATAAAATACTGCGAATATTTTAAGGTGTGAACCAGCCCATGAAACTGAACAACTTTTCCCAAAAGAACAAAGGGCTTTTCATACAAATTGACTTGCTCGGTTGGTATTTTTGTAAGGGAGCTCCATACAATTTTTGTTATTTAATTTTCGAACGGTGTTCCTTAGAGGCAGTTGTACCTGATCACAAGCCTGTCGTGCATTTTTGCTATCGGTCACTACCACCAGGTCACTACCAAAACATCATCCTAAACAATTTGCACACAACCTTTTAGGAAACCCAGCAGTACACAATGTCTCTTACTTACGTGGCTATCAGCGAGAGCGTAACGGGGACAATGGACAACTCCCGATTGCCCAGCAAGTAGTCCTTTATGTCGGCTACTTTGCTTTTCTTTGCACCTTGTATGCTGTACCAGAGACCTCCTGCTGAGGATAGCAAGCAGAGGATGACGAATAGGCAGTAGTCGACTATCTTGAAGCCACCTTCTTTCAACTTAAACGGTGGATGTGCCATATCGAGTCTGAAAAGATTTATACCCTACATATATCACGTCTATATATCCCTTGGGGTGTTACCTACCGACTGTAATAAATAGCCATTTCTCACAAAAGTTTGAGTCATTCAGAAGAATGTGTAGCGACAGGTTGTCTCCCTATATCAACGCTCAAATCCCTTAGTCGCTTCTGAGGACACCCAAGATATAGGTGATGCTATTCTAAGCCACTACCACACAGCGGCACGTAGATAGTAAAAGAAATGTTACATGAGTAGGTACTTTACCGTTACTTCAATTAGTATTAGAGGCCTTTATGCATTTCCTTTAAAGGTTCTTCCGAAATAGTCTGGTCATTCAGACAGCCAAGTACCTGAGAGTATTTCAGTAAAGCTTTTATCTGCAAATCTTTTTACTTTCTTATCACCATACCATTTCCAACTTGACGTGACTTTAAAAAAAGAGAGTTATTTTAGAATCCCTTTTATTTTAATAAAGAAATAACTAAGATTGTATTTTGGACAATTTTCGATTCAAATCAATTGGTTTTTCAATAATCTCTTTCAAAAAATATATAAATAAAGTGCTGATTGTTGATTGGAGAGGTGATGGATGTGATGACAATCACACAGATGACAATGTTATGATAATGTCAGTCTTATTGTCACTGTTGACAATCAAGAAGACAGGAGTTCTATCTATGCCTTTAAAAAGAAGAAGAAGATTATGATATCGACGCTTGAAAGGCAATCTAAGCGACATTTTTGGCCAAATTGAGTTATATACATTGTTGGAATCGCCTGATTTTTCTGCGTCGTTTGGTCCTACTCACGTGTCTCTACGATGACATTTTTGTCGCTTAGACATTTTGAAATTCGCGAAAATTCACTTTTTTCGGTTGACTAACCGACACGATTTTCGTCCATTTTTGAAAATTTGGTGGTTATCGAAATTAAATAATGCTAAACTTGACTTTGGTAAAATTTTACCGTTCTCTTCGTACAGTATTTTCTCCACTTAGTCAATTTTGCCACAATCTGACGACATAGTGTAAGGCGCATAGCTATTTTTTTCCTTACAAAGATCTCGTTTTTTCATCACTTAAGTAATTTTTGCATACCCGTTTTTCTGCGTGCTTGGCGTTTAGTTAAAAATGCCTGTTATAATTTTTCTTTATTCAGTTGGTTCAGTATATATTACCTGTCTTAAAAATAAATCTGATTGTCGCTTAGTCAATTTTTACCCGCCGTTATCAAAGGTTCTTTTCTTATTTAGTCAATTTTTACTTGACCAAATACGATTATCCAATGTCGGTTAGAACCTATGGTAGCATCACGTACAGGCGCTTGGAATATTTTTATTTAAAGTAGTTTACATAAAAATGTTGGTTACTCCTACGGATGACACACAAACAGTCGCTTGTGCAAACAGTGAATCTAGAGTTTAAGTTACTTAGATAGTTCAGTGCATGGCAGGGCGTCGCGTGGGATGCACGCTCGTGCTTCGATTACGATGTCGCCAAATATGAGGAATGCACTTTTCATGTAACAAGTCCAAAAACTTTCAGTAGAATTTACAAATAAATCAGATTATAAAAAAAATTTGTTCATCGCTTCATTCAGTTTCTTAACTCGTTACCTACTTCTGTGGTCATCATCAAATTAGCCTATAATAACAGTCCACTGCTAAACGTGGGCCTCACCAGGGTACGCCACAAGGTAAAATCCTTGCGTTTACCATCCAGTCCCTACCAGCTGCTCTCTTCAAGTCATTGCTATTTCTGGGCGTGGCATCCACTCGAGAACCCGCTTACTTCGTCTTCAATCGCTCTTACGACAGATGTGGCCAGACCACTGACCCTTCAGCTTGCTACACTTCTATTTCCAGTGTGTCCGTTACTTTGGTCTTCGAATAATCGTTCCGGATTAACCTCGACATATTAGCGAGACACCTAGCAAAGCATCCCCTCTCTGAATGACATGTAACCAGTGTCCCAGTTTTACTCTCAGATTTCATGTCTATGCTCCATAATTCATCATGAGCGATCGGATGCACTGATCAAACACCTTGTTGCGGCGAGGGTGACTCCAGAATAAGATACGTCTTCCCAAATGCTACCCAGTCCAGCTGCACTGTTCTGGAGATTTCAGCCTCAATGTTATCTTTTTCTAAGTACAAGTTTTGCCCTAGGTATTCATACTTTTGGACAATTTCAAGGTCTACTACACCTTCGACGGAGATATGCAATTGAGCTGGACCGTAGTCTTTTCCAAATTCATCCCAAGCCCAGCACGCCTCGAGGTCGTATTTAAACTGAACATCTTTGACAGTACCTGCCGCGATTCTATGTTCCTCTCTGATGATTTTGCCCATGAAGGTGGCAAAGCGGAGATTGTGAGGTATTCACTGTTGACGAAATTGTCCAGATCATTCCATGCTAAGGTCTTCAAGCGCATTGGTGAAATGTTTGAGCGATATAACGTCACCTTGTTTTACACCTCGCAGTAGTTGAATGGCTCTTGTTAAAAGTGATAGAAATATGTTCAGCTTTTTCCGCGCTTATGATGGCAAGTTATGCTGCTGAGTGAACCACACGTACGACCGCAACTTAATCGACAGGGGCAGTTACTTATTAGTCGGTCCTCGGAACGTGACTGTCGATGATCTCCTGAGGATACTCCATGGAAGTATACCACCTGTAGAGTGTAAAACGGTGGTTGTGGTGTTGGAGAGGTGCGTCGCTTGTACATTTGCATTAAGTTGCGGTCGCGAGTGTGGTTCACTCGTAAGTGCGGAAGAAGCAAAACATATTTCTATCACTTTCAACAAGATGGACTTCCGCAAAGTAATGCCTTATACTTTTAGTTACTTTGAATGGCTATATACTGGAACGCATATCGTTGCTATTAATTACAGGCTTCTCAGTATCTGTGGAGTGGGGATATCGATAGTCGACTTGGCGTCGTTGCAAAAACTCAAGAACAGCCCAGGTTTCGATGAAGTCGAAGGCTTGCTTGTAGTCCACAAAAGCCACACAAAGCGGTTGGTCATACTCTGATTTCTGTAAAACCTTCCGTACAGCATGAATGTGGTCCACAGTGCCTTTACAAGACCTGGTCTGTTCCAGTAGCTAGAAACCGTCAAATATTGATGCCAGACCATTCAAAGTGACTCTCGAAAAAAGCTTATGACAGTGGCTCAGAAATAGTAATGGGCTTTCGGATTGGGCAGACGAAATTTCCTAGGTGTTTGTAGGTGGCTAATGGCTAGTGAAAAACCTGGATTTGATGAGTTAAAAAGACAATTTTATCTCCGTAATAGCAAATGGGACAACCCTGAATGGTTGATGATGATGATGATCACACTACTGAGCTACGTCTTATAGACTTTTCTCGAGATCGTAATAAAACGACTAAGATTTGACGCCTTACAACCACTGGGACGGGCAGGGTATCGTAAAGGCTTTAATATAAATAGACCACATCCCAAAATACAGAAGTCAGAAGAGTTCAACCAACCGTTGCGTATGGCTTTTGTAGCCCACGAGAAAGCTTTTGACTCGAGAGAAACCTGGGCTGTTCTGGTGTCCTTGCAGCCGTGCCTAGTCGAATGGCTGTATGTGGAGGTGCGGAAAAGCCTATTGGCGAAGACCCCCGTTCAAGTACAAAACCACAAAACAAGGTCCATACTATTACACCGAGATGTAAAACAGGATGACGTTTTATCCTTAAAACTTTTCACCAAAATGCCTTGGGATGTCTTCAAAACCTGACAGACCTGATGGGTTGGATATCAAAGTCAACGGCAAATATTTTATGTATCTCCGCTTTGCCGACGCCATAGTCATAATGGCCAAATTGCTTCAGGATCATCAAAAATGCTGTCCTGTTTATATACGGTCTCGAAGTATGTTGAATTTAGGATGACCTTAGTCAAGAGCATGATAATTTTGGATGAACATGAAGTCGTTCCTGAGCCAATATCCATCGTTGGTGTAGGACGTAGGTAGACCTTGAAGTTGTCCAGAAGTATGAGTACCTTGGGCAAACATTGCAGTTAGGAAGATACAATTTTGAGGCTGAAATCACCAGAAGAGTGAAGCTGTGCTGGGTAGCATTTTGGAAGTTGCGTCTTATTCTGGAGCCACCTTTGTCACCATGCCTCTAGACCAAGATGTTCAATCGGAGTGTCTTATCATGTACGGTGATGACTAACGGAGACGAGACGTAAAATCTGACAAATAAATTGTCCCACCGGCTATGTATTACTCAGAGACCGACGGAAAGGTCTATGTTAGATATCTCGCTAATGTATAAGGCCCGGAAAGAGATTATCTTTTAAATGTCCAGTAGGTTGGTCACATTTGCCGTAGAAACGATAGACGATGTTGTAATCGGGTTTTCGAGTGTAGGCCAAGCCTCAGCAAGCATAGCTTTGGGCGCCCAAGGGCCAGATGGACCGATGGCGATAAAAAAGACCGGCTGGTAGCAAATGGATGGCGAATACGGATGCCGTGCCTTGTGGCGTACCCTGGGAGAGGCCTACATCCAGCAGTGGACTACTATAGGCTAATGTGATGATTATCCTAGTTGAAATAGGCCTCCGTGTACCTTAGTGTTGATTTTTATTGTTATTAATATAACACTTGAATTAAATAATTAGGTAAATTTTCTGTAACAAATGTTATTTAAGTCAAATTGCCGGGAAGAATTTAGTATAAAATTGTAACCTAAGTAGTTTTGCCTCAAATTCGAAGTATTTTTGATGTTGGTTGGGCAACTTTTACTCTGTCGTAAATTCTTAAAAAAGGTGTTTATTAAAATTTTACCGTACCGTTGTCATTCCCAGCTTGTCGGTTAGTCAAATTTGCCTGTATTTATTTTTAGGTAATTTTTGACTAAGCGACACTAACTCTAAAACTAAGCATTATTCTTTATTGATATGTACACTAAAATTTAGGTAAAAAAATAACAAAACAAATATGTAAAAACTAGGCTTCTAGGACTATCACAAAAATTTATACGAATTTTTTTATGAAAATCCAAACTTTAAACTGCTCTCCTGTAAAGTTACTCTGATGTCGCTTAGATAATTTTGCCTTTTAAGCGTCGATATGAAGCAAGACTGAAGTAAAAAATGGGCCAAGTGCGAGTCGGACTCGCGCACGGAGGGTGCCGTAGGTACCATTGTGTATAAAAATTACATAAAATCAGGTTTGTTGTATAGGAGAAAAGTTTCTAATAGAAGTTGTTCAGTTTTGTGAATAGAACACGCCGTTAAAATAGTAACCTTACTTTAAAAGAACGCGTATGGTAATCACTGATTTGACAACTGTCATTACGCACGAGGAGTTTTAAGATGCATAACTCTAATTAAAAGGTTTTCTTGCTAAAATAATAACTAGAAAAACAACAGGCTCTTTCCTTAGGCTCTTTCATATTTGCCTGCTATTTAGGTTGATTTTAAATGGCTCTCTGACTCTACAATGTAATATTCAATGCCATCTACATTAAAAGCGATGAACTACGAGTAGGTACTCCCCACGTTCGTGATGTTTGGTACGGTCACGGTTAACATACGAAATATACTAAGTAGATACGGATCAAAATGTTAGGTGTCGTTTTATTTTCCTAAAATTAAAAATCCACATTTTAGCTGCATACAGAACTGGGTACATAAAAAAATATCTGCATTGATTTACTTAATGCATAGCAGTAGTTTAATGCTAAGCTTCGGTACTAGATTTCCTGAAAATTACATTATCCTAATCGTATCATAAAAAGTTTAAGAGAAAATGAAACTAAGTATATTTTTTTTATTAGCTGTGCACTATCGTGCGTAGCGATGATAAAGTCTCTATTTTCCCGAAAATGCCCATGAAAAGTTCAGATAATTTTCAGCAGTATGGTTTCAGGATGTCGATAAAACAGTAGCGCGTTTGTAGTGCGTAAACGTTTCGCGAGAGGTCGCTACAGGCGCCGTGTTTATGTCCCCATTTATTTATGTCGCGATTCGCGTATTCGTGTGTTGTTGCTGTTCTGTTCGGGCGTGTACGTGTGTAAATGACAGCGGTCAAAGTGCACGTCGCTTTTCTACTGACATAACAAATTTCCATATGACAGCGTATTGTTTGACTTGTTTCTCGTAACTCGGTTTCAACGGATTCAGCAGTCTTGCGTCGACTGCCGTCTTATAAACCTTGTTTTCCGAGATCTTGGAATATTTTCCGTGTATTTTCCATCTGTCAGACGGAGCGAGCGTTCGGTGCGCGCGGTTGGTGACATTGAAATGATTTGCGCGGGAAGTTCGCGCGAAGTTTTTCAAGTAAATCTGTGATATGAGAGGTGTGTCTCGCGAATGTGTGTTACTGGTTATTGCTAAGTGAAAGTGCGGCTGTAGAACAATGCGGTTGTGCCAGGCTGCCAGCACTCGCCGACCCAAGCTGCCAAAACAACATTATGTGCAACTCTGTGCAAGGAATTCCACACTGATCACTTCCGGTTAAAGTTTTCGGCTTTTTATTTGCGTAAAGGTAAGAAACTTTTAAGAAGGACAAACGTGTTTACCCGCTATTAAAACGAACCGTTTCGCAGAAATATTTTTAATTTATTTTACTCTAAACTGTAATATCCAAGAATTTTGGATACTACTGTATTAAAATATCATAGGTAAACAGTCAATACGATCGTCCCTACGTATAATAACGTAAGTAAAATTAGCAACTTTTACAGGAGAGCGTTTTGAAGATTCTGTTTAGTGTAAAAATACACTAAAAAGCAAGCTTCAGCTGGAAAATAACATGCTATGTGGTACTTATGTTATTATACGCGGAAATGTTCTGCTACCAAAGATAGTAACTGAACTCAACTTCCATCATTTTACGTCGGAAGAGTGTATTTAAGGGGTGACGATTTCGAGCATAATGTGGCCATAATATCAAACCTTGCTGTCTTTACCGAAGGTAGCTTATGATATCCTGAAGTGAAAGCAAAGACAAAAAGGCAAATGACTTAAGTACCACTTTCGGGATTGTACATAGGGACCGTCGAATATTTTCTTCTTTATCACAATACTGAAATTCTACATACAAAACAAATCAACAAAATAAGAATTGTGCGACATCTTGTGACAGGTGTAGGCATATCTTTCTACAAAAATAGTTAGAAATTACCATAGCTATTGGTAATTTTGATAACATTTCGTTTTGCCCATTGAAACAATTAATTAAGGTAGTAAAACGCTTTAATATTCTTGATAAAAATTTCAAATCAGTTACCAAGAAGTTTTACTTTTGTTTAACAATTCAGAATATGTAGGTACCTAAGTAGGTACCTAGTTCTATAGTATTCACCAATATCTAGTAGGATATTGGTGAAGTAATCTGATGTGTACTTACTAAAATAAAATTTTAAGGTAACATCATTAAACCTATTTGGGAGATGTAAGTAGCTATCTATTAATACGGGGTGGTATCGAATGACCCACTTTCCTCGCCACTTCACACCTAGATTTTTAAAAACTCATTTCAAACACTTTACTAAAAATTTTTAATAAAATTTAACAAAAATACGCCAAACTGCATGGCAGTTGGTTGGCAGATACTATTACGTTTTTAAGAAAGGAATATAATATTACCTTCTTTAAGAACATTAGAAAGCTGAAATTGCCAGATTCAGTAGATCGCGGAAAAGATTTGTATGATTCTAAGGTGTAAACGAAGATTTGACAGCTAATAGAGATGAATGGAAGAGAAAAACATGTTGCGCCGATCTCAAATAAATTGGGAAAAGGGCAGGCAGATGATGATGATGATTTGTATGATTCTGCGATTCGTCTGTAGACTTGTGCTACTTACCTTGCGCTGTGCAGGGCGAGTTCTTGCCGCGTTGTATTCGTAAGTACGTATAGTACGGGTAAAGTGCCCTATTTTGGCGGCAAAATTTGTACCCGGTTAAAACTGTATTTTGTAACTTTATCTTGGCACTAGCAATAAGGATCTGCCGAGTCCTAGAAAAAAAAGGCGACTGACTCCTTCCCAGGGTACCTGAAGTGGAACACCTGAAGTGGAACACTAAGAGTCTATAAGATGAATATTAATTTTATTCTGCTAAAGAGGAAACCTAGCGACGCCTGTTTACCATCTTTTTTATACAAATGCATTCCACTGTTTTCATTCCGAATAATGCATGTAGAGCTATGATTCTTTTTATTACAATAAGGCCTACTATAGGTGTGCCCCAATCTTTTAATTTTTTCATAATTTGTTTAGGGGAGAAAATATTCTAATTCAGTAATTAATTATTTTTTGAAAAAACAAAATATCGTTCATGGTCATGCCTATGGTAGGCTTTAATGAAAAAAACAGAATAATAGCTCTACATGCATTATTCCGAAGAAAACAGAGGAACAGACAGACAAAGAAGCAGCTCAGTAATAGGGTTTCCGATTCTACCCTATGGTTACGGAACCCTAAAAATTATTAGAAATAAATCACGTACAAATATTGTTGCCTAGCTGACGTAGGCACCGAAGCATTGACTGAATGATGACCTCGTTTTTCGTCACCGCTAATCCTCTACGCGTACGTTTACGTAATTTTATTTGGTCATTGAATCAGGAAGTCAATTACTTTTTGTCATATCTCTTGTAATATAATGAAATCTATGGAAATGACATAATATACCTAATACTGTATTGATATGCCTTTCTTCTTCGATTTTGGAGACATAATTATATGACTTTTAGTAATATTTCTTGAAAGTTATAGGTATTTTTGACATTCATAATACGGTGCATGGTACAGAAGGTTCACTCGGCCCTATTTCGGATTTTCACGATAGTCATTTGTTACAAGCCAGGGTTGCTACTGTAAAAATCTCTAAGTATAAAAACGTCAAAACAGCAAAATTTGACAAAGAACGTCGTAGGTATGATTCTGAACCAATTTTAAATCCAATAAATTTGACATTCGCGTCAACCACCTTCTTATTTACCTTGACTTTCCCATGACTTCCCCTGAGATTCTGGATTTTTTCAGTTTTTGTCAGTACGTGTCAAAATCGTCGCTAGTACACATGTATTGTATTGATATATGACGTATCTCTTTGATTTTGGAGACCGTCCAAGAAATATAACAACTGTAGTCAATATGGATATAGAGTCAACTGAATGAAACGCCATTTCGACATTCTTTGATGATTAATCTTCCGATGAGTACTTGAGATTTACTACCGCGTCTATATACGATAGGTACCTACCTACCTAAATGCAGAATTTTAATACAGTGAGCTGTTGTGTGTAATACCTATTCGTATAATTTTCTAAGAAAACAGCAAACCTACTTACGTACATATCTATTTAAGTATTCACCTAGAAATTGTGTTTTTTGCCCGTACCTATTGAATATTATTTTCTGCTAGATACTGATAAACTCTGAAACAACTTAACTAAACTAAAAATACCTAGGTAAGGTACTTAAGTAATTACTTTTTATTAGAGATGGGCCGAACATTCGGTTTATGTTCGGTTTTCGGCATGTTTGGCACATTTACCGAATATTCGGTTTCGGCCGAATGTTCGGTGAGCTTTGCCGAATATTTGGCCGAATAAAAATGTATCCTTTTTATATAAATTGTGTGATAAACAAGTGATAATCATAACTATTTTATATGGACATCATGTCCTGCCGAATTATTCGGCCGAATATTCGGTTCGGCAAACTTTTTACCGAAAATTCGGCCGAATATTGTTCGGCCCATCACTACTTTTTATAACCATAAATTACCTCGCTATCACGGGAAAACTGGTATCTAGGCAGTAAGCTAGGCTGTGGTTATGACTAATCTCTATTAATTTGAATTATCTTTATAACTTAGAGAGTCTGGTTAGGACATTGCAGGCTGAACCACTTGATTGTTCGAAAAGAAAGATGGTCTCCTGCTTCGGAGGATACTTTAAGCCGTCGGTCCCGGTTGCTATGATTTGCTTAGACGGCGGTTTTTACACAACCATGTCGGCCTGCTACCTCGGGGGCAGGATTAATCGGGTCGTGGGACGACTCGGTGTCCCACACAAAAAGAGAGAGAATTATGTATTTCTGCGGATAAAAGTTCAACGTCTCAGCAACAATTCCGAGTTCGCATTTAGCTCTGTTGACACAAAACTGACCTTTGAAAATAAATAACATCCTACAACAAATTCGCACAAAGCATTTAGATTACGAGATAATTAATCAGATTTTTGTTAAGACGCTATATGTAAGTAGGTAGGTACTACATTAATACAAAACCTATGAAGTTTATTTAAAAAATGTAAGTTATTCCTTTTTGTTCTTACTAGGTATTGTATTACTCATTTCTTTATACCTAGCCACTAGTTAATGACAGAATGTGAGAAAATTCTTAAACTAAAAATATTTTACTTAACTATCCAAGTAAGTATCTACTTTGTTCGCATTTGTAATTAAATAGGTATGTAGGTTAACTTACTTGCTATACCTACCTACCATCAAACACAATGTCGGTTATTATAAACCTATATCATGATTTATAGAAATTTTTATTTGAACAAGGGTATTTCATAACTCGATAAAGATCATGATTAATGCTGCATAGACTATGTTATAGTAGGTATCTGTTAAGTTGTGACCCCATAACTTTTATAATATCTTTAATAACCTAACCTTTCCATGCATGGGTGATAGATAAAACAGGATTGAAAGATTTTATTGCCATCATGTCGTATTCGTTGCACGATTCAGTTATAAATTCTGCATATAAAAAGTAGGAAGCGGAGGCCTTTGCCCAGCAGTAGAATTCCGATGGCTAAATAAGATAAGTAAGATAAGATAGCCTAGGGGGGTATCTCTCTACTTTTCGTATCACAAAATTTTGCATTTTTTTATCATGGATTTTCTATTCCCATCGTTATCTTGCTGCCCTTATTCAAAATCAATTGGAATCGGTGCAACATGTTTTGTTAGAATACAAAACCATGTAGCAAAAAGATTTGGCTATTATGGCCTGCCTGACATCAATCCTCCTTGGGATTGCTATTGTAGGTGGTGTCGCCATGACCATGAGTTTTCTATTCTGTCTTGCACTTGCTATAGAAAACGTTCTCTTGCAGAAACCATCACAATGACGATGACGTTTACGCTAAAGGAGGGTGGCTTCGGGACCACGGACTATGTCGCCTTCTTCATCCTATGCATATCCTCGTGCGCCGGGGGCCTGTGGTACAGTGCCCAGGCCACGAAGACCAAGAAAGTGGTGGACATCAAAGACTACTTGCTGGGCAGCCGTAGCTTGTCTACCTTCCCAGTCGCACTGTCCCTCATAGCCAGGTGAGAGACAAAGACAATATCTCTTCATCCTTTGCGTATCCTGGGGGCCTGTGGTACAGCGCTCAGGCCACGAAGACCAAGAAAGTGGTGGACATCAAGGACTACTTGCTGGGCAGCCGCAGCTTGTCCACCTTCCCAGTCGCACTGTCCCTCATAGCCAGGTGAGAGAAATAGAGCACATATCTTTTGATCTTGTGCATATCCTAGGGGAAAGAGGTATAATGACCAGGCCACGAAGACCAATAAAGTGATGGATATTATTAAAGACTACTTTCTGGGCAGCCGCAACCTGTCCTGTCCCACTGTCGCTCAAAGCCAGATGAGAGAAAGAGACAATAAGTATATCTCGTATATATTTTTTAATGCATTAAAGAGTGAAGACCCGCCCGAAGGCATGACTAAATATGAAATGTATGAAACGGCTCTATAATTAATGAAGAGACCTTGCCCCTGTTCTGTATTTTGTGTGGAATTTGGCACCAATTTTACATAAGCTTTATTGCTGCTGTATGTAGCTGACTTTATTATTAATAATTTGTACAGACCGAGACCCAAATCCCAATGACTTTGTCCAGATTATGCACGAACACAGATTAAAGTTCTTGTAATGTAATAATGATTGATATCCGAATGTCTACCAAGAGTGCCAAGACCCAATGTTTTATCGTAGTGTGAAGTAATTATTTAATAGAGGTCTAAAAGAGGTAAAAGAGGTCCTGGGCAGCCCTGTGTTTTCCATAATTGCGTCCCAGGCAACGCAGTGCCTGTGGAGAGCGTGTAAAAAGACATGCCGCTCCCGTATCGGCTTATACAGCCATGAAAAATCTTGCCTCAGACACTGAATAAATCTTCTGACACAGACGTTTAAGGCTTATGATGAAAGCGCTATATATGCAAACAAGTACCTCATATTCAGAAAAGAGTAGACAGCCAGAGTATAACTAACGAACCTCTACTAAATAATTATTTTTCACGTTCACCCCTACCACTAGTCCCTACCCTTGATGTTTTGACACTTGTAATCCCAAACAGCTACGTATCAGGGGTGACGATCCTGGGCACGCCGGCTGAGATCTACAACTACGGCAGCCAGTACTGGCTGATCGTCGTGGGGGTGACGGCCAGCTGCCTCGTCGTGGTGCTGGTCTACCTGCCCGTCTTCCACACCCTGAATCTCTCCTCGTCTTATGAGGTAAGTGTTGTGGCAAGGTTCAATCATTTACGGCTTTGTTACATAGCTTTTATCGTACTTAGTTTAGTATGCGGGGATGACATTTGACGTCCGTTGTTGAGATTGTTTAACGCAGCACGCAGCGTAACCTATGCATTAGGAAAAAGCGAACTTCTTCCTTATTCCCATGCAAATGTGTACAATAACAAACTCATATAGCTGAATACAGTATTTGTCAAACATTTTGACAGACACCGTCAGAAAAAATCGCAGCAATGGACGTCTGATACCCGCCCACAGAGCACCAAAATGTCATTCGCGGCGAAAAAGGTTTCATTTGTCTATGTACCCGCCTATCTCGATCACAATATTTATCATCTTAGTTTTAAGTATCATCGTTAAAGATCTTGGACAATTTGTCACGGACGCAGTAACAAACAAAACAAGACAAGAATGTCCTCAACACTGACACAGAATATAAGTATAATACTGCCCTCATAAGCATAAGCAACGCACTTGCATTCCGATCGATTTCGAGAAATGGCGCCATAAAGTTTTTTTTTGTTTTTTACGTGCACTGCCGAAACTATAACGAATATCAAAATAATTTTTACTTTTTACTTTGCACACGATCGTGTACTTTACAGAACATGGCCTTTTCTTGTTCTTTTTATTGTTATAAAGTTAAAAAAAAAGAAAAAATCTTATTGCCTAGTAAACATAATTGAAATGTACGCATTTTATTAGGCATAAGAAACGCAATTGCGTCGTTTGCGTCGCTTATGTCTAGGAAATCTAATTGCGCTTTCAGCAGAGTTCTCTGACATGGTTGCAATGACCTCTGGCATGGTTGCAGAGTCCTCTGACATGGTTGCAGAGTCCTCTGACATGGTTGCAGAGACCTCTGACATGGTTGCAGAGACTTCTGACATGGTTGCAATGACCTCTGACATGGTTGCAGAGTCCTCTGACATGGTTGCAGAGACCTCTGACATGGTTGCAGAGACCTCTGACATGGTTGCAATGACCTCTCACATGGTTGAAAAGTCATCTGACATGGTTGAAGAGTCCTCTGACATGGGTCCAGAGTCCTCTGACATGGTTGCAGAGTTCTTTGACTCGATGGCAGAGACATTTGACATGGTTGCAGAGTCCTCTGACATGGTTGCAGAGCCCTCTGACATAGTTGCAGAGTCCTCTGACATGGTTGCAGAGTCCTCTGATATGGTTGCTGAGTCCTCTGACATGGCTGCATTCAACTGACATGGTTGCAAAGGCCTCTGACATGGTTGCAGAGACCTCTGTTCTGGTTGCAGAGTCCTCTGACATGAATGCAGAGATTACAGAGTCCTCTGACATGAATGCAGAGTCCTCTGACATGGTTGAAGCGTCCTCTGACATGGTTGCAGAGGGCTCTTAAAATCGTCTCAGATGTCTCTGACTTGGTTTCCTAGTCCTCTGATATGGTTGCATTGCAGAGAACACAGCCATGGTTGCAGAGTCCTCTGACATGGTTGCAGAGTCCTCTGATATGGTGGCAGAGTCCTCTAACATGATTGCAGAAGCTTCAGACGTGGTTGCAGTGTCCTCTGACATCGTTTTAGAGACCTCTGACATAAATGCAGCGCTCTCTAACGTGGTTGCAGTGCAGAGGCCTCTTAAAATAATTTCAGAGGCCTCTGAATTGGTTTCATAGTCCTTTGACATCATTTCAGAGGCCTCTGACATGAATGCAGCGTTCTCTGACATGGGTGCAGAGGCTTTTTAAATCATTTCAGAGGCCTCTGACTTGGTTTCATAGTCCTTTGACATCATTTCAGAGGCCTCTGACATGAATGCAGCGTTCTCTGACATGGGTGCAGAGGCTTTTTAAATCATTTCAGAGGCCTCTGACTTGGTTTCATAGTCCTCTGACATAGTTGCAGAGGCCCCTGACATGAATGCACAGTCGTTAGACATGGTAGCAGAGTCCTCTAACATGGTTGCAGAGTCCTCAGATATGGTTGCACTATCTTATGACATGGTTGCAGAGACCTCTGACATGGTTGCAGAGGCCTCTGTCATGGCGGCAGTGTCCTCTGACATGGTTTCAGAGTCCTCTGACGTGGTGGCAAAGTCCTCTGACATGGTTGCAGAGACCTCTGACATGGTGGCTGAGTCCTCTGACATGGTTGCAGAGTCTTCTGACATGGTTGCAGAGTCCTCTGACGTGGTAGCTGAGTCCTCTGACATGGTTGCAGAGGCTTCTGACATGGCGGCAGAGTCCTCTGATATTGTGGCAGATACTTCTGACATGGTGGCAGAGTCTTCGAACATGGTTGCAGAGTCCTCTGACATGGTTTCAGAGTCCTCTGGCATGTTGGCACTGTCTTCTGACATGGTTGCAGAGTCCTCTGACATGGTTGCAGAGATCTCTGCCATGGTTGCAAAATTATGTTTCAAAACACCAACATTTTAATCTTATGCATCGTGTATGTCAAATGCGTTGGTTATGTTTAATATTCTTGCAGTTAATATTTTACTGAAACTACACATAAAGTTCACATAACTGACGTATTGGATTTTGCGTTGTTTATGTTTAGTGGTTATGTTGATTTAGAAAACCTAAACCTAATTATAATGATCGTAAGTGATCTTATGATATTTATGATTACTTTTATAAAAAGAAATGTGTGGTGACATACGCCGTAATAGCCATTACGATGGTTATCACTAGGATGTCCACTTTTTTTTTGTCGATTGCGTTGGTTATGCTTAATAGAAATATGGGATAAAATATAGATATTTAAAAAAGAGTCAGTGATCCTTGTAGATCTCATTACGCCGATTCCGAATATGTATATAACTCAAATCGCCCAAAAATGTCGATTGCGTTGCTTATGCTTATGAGGGCAGAATAGTACTACACTGATCCGAGAAATCACAAAGTTTTAATGGACTTTGATCTCAGCAAATGAGGATGTACACATGAGTTCATGACCAATAATTACCATCAAAGGAAAGTTATCGCGAATAATATAATTCTAGTTTATTTGAAACCCTTGAAAACCACTTATTGGTAAAACAGTATACTTCGGTTCAAATTACAAGGTTAGTTACGATAGTGGACAAGATATACTTCCATAATTTCGCGGGCTCGATTAGAACCGTGGTAGCCCAGTTGGTTAGGGCGTCGGCAGTACTGATGCCGAAGGTCGCAGGTTCAAATCCTGTCTGCGGTGAAAATTTTGGAAGTTTTCCAAAAATTGTTTACCTAACACGAGAAGTGTTTTAAAATTTGGTATTCAATTTATCGCGGGTTTTCATCGCTTTGACTACATTCAATCTGTAAAGAATGAATTAGTCGCTGGGAATTAGTTGCAAAACTATCCCGGTAGATGGAGCCCATCCACGCGATAGTGGACAAGATATACTTCCATAATTTCGCGGGCTCGATTTGAACCGCGGTAGCCCAGTTGGTTAGGGCGTCGGCAGTACTGATGCCGAAGGTCGCAGGTTCAAATCCTGTCTGCGGTGAAAATTTTGGAAGTTTTCCAAAAATTGTTTACCTAACACGAGAAGTGTTTTAAAATTTGGTATTCAATTACAAGGTTATTATACTAACTAACTATTTACATATAAACCTAGCAACCTTATTACATTAGTTGAATTTTATTGCAAATTGTAAATTATGGTATTTCCAAGATTGTGATTTAGCGGCGTGAGTTAATCCCGAATTTAGTCAAAATACTTCGGATTGTCATACCGGTACCAAATTTTAGTATAATAATAAACATGAGATAAACTATAGAAAACCACCGGGAGACAAGCTGATGGGGGCTTGTCTCCCGCAGAAATTACGTCATCAAGATGGCGGCCGCCACATTTAGAAAACTGCAAATTATTTGAAAACCATAAGTTGCATTGTCATGTGCATGGTATCAAATGAAAGCTGATTAATTGTTCTACATATTTGTCTTGAACTACGACCAGGTCCATAGCATAATTTCGTAATTAAAAGACTTTATGTAAAAAAAATCAGCAAATTATTTATTTGTGTGGTAAAGAATCCAAAATATTATTTTTTTGCAAAAGTAACGTAGGAGAAAAGTAACGCTCAATGCAATAGCTAAAAAGTTCTAAAAGCAATTTATTGTTTGAATAAAGAGACCTTAAGTTACACTGATTTGAGTACAACGCTGTCTCTTTCCGCGCCACTACTTTTTGTTGTATATATGCACGTGTATGGTGTCAAATGAAAGGTTATTAATTGTTCTACATTATTCTTCTGAAGCACAACCAGCTACATAGCATAGTTACAAAAATTTAAAAACTTTGAAAACTATTTTTTGTCGGGTTATAGAAACTAAAATAATACTTACTCCACTGACTCAGCGATCCGAAATGGATCTTGGCCTCCGATATAACTGCACGCCACACTTCCCTGTTCTGCGCAGTTTGCTTCCAATCAGGCTTTTGGAGTGAGTGCAGGTTCTTCAGAATTTCGTCAGTCGAGCGATATCTAAGTTGTCCAACAGGAACTCCGAAACAGGTTTTAGGGTTTGGAGGTCTAAAAATGCATTGAAAATACCTGGGAAATTTCCGAACCCGAGACACATTCTCTCTCTCTTCGTGTGGGACACCGAGTCGTTCAACGACCCGATGAGACACATTAAAGATGTGAGACTTAAGATCTTAGAGAGAAAGAAACGACACTGAAAGAGAAAATGGTGGACACAATGTTGCGATATAGATAGATGTAGAAGGAAGGAGAAATCACAAAACCCTAGCGGAACAAGATAAAGGTGGTACGATAAAGTGCACAAAAGATGCAAGAATACATTAAGAAATGCAAAAAGACACCACCTAGAACGCAAAGTTGGAGAAATAAAGACACCAATTAGATCAATTGAAATTCGCAAATTTTATCAGGAAATAGGATTTGTCAAGAAATGATACCAGCCCGTCGCTCATTATCTTGAAAATTACGAAGGAAACTTTGTTTCTGACCCGGAGAAGCAGAGAAATGAATGGAACAAGTATTTAAAGCTCTGCTAAATTGCTCGCTGGTAGTTTTCGGTCTAAATCAGCGAGATATATGTGAAGCCGATGTAGAAAAACGCCTACCTGTGAGGAAGTGCGGAAAGCTATTATGCATCTGAAGAACAAAAAATGTCCAGGGATTGACGACATTCCGGGAGTACTGTGGAAGTATAGCAGAGGAGCACTGCAGTCGCAAATAAGAATATTGTTACGGTAGGGGGAAGAAAAACCGCCAAAAAGAGTGGAGCGCTATCACCTATGTTGTTTAACTTGATGCTCAAACACGTGGTCCTAACTTTAACATTATTACAAACATAACTTTAACACTAACTTTTTGTTAGTTGATGGAGTGGAGTTAAACGAAACGCATAAAATAATAGGTTATGCCGACAACCTCGCCCTAATAGGTAGAAGTGCTGCAGACGTGAGAGCAATGGCCAGTACACTGGAGGAAGAAGGAAGAAAAGACAGTCCCACGGTAACCCATGACAAGACAGAGTACCTCCACATAAGAAGATTCAAGAGCGCCAAGACTAAGAGAAAAAACCTTATAGCCAATGACACCTCCTACAAAGGGGTGAACAAATTTAAGTACCTACCTTGGTTGCACGCACAGTAACTGACACAAATCAGAGGTAAGACGAAATAAAGATCCGCGTCCAGAATGCCCAAAGGTACTCAGCAGCCCTGCACAATATGTTGACATCGAAACTTGTAGGATAACAAGGGTTCGTATTTACAAGACCGTCATAAGACCTTACCTTAAGGCCTAATAATGTACAGTTGCAAAACATGGACGTTATCCTTGACGGAGGAAGAAAAGCTCTTAATATAGGAAAACACTTCGAAAAATCCTAGGACCAACTCAGAATGAGCATGGAACTTTTAGAAATAGAAAAACAGGGAGATGGAGGAAATAGTCTATGAGCCCAACATCATCGGGGAGAGTGAAGCCCATAGACTGCACTAGCTGGCTTGGCCGCGTCGGACAACCTGGATAACGCTGGACTGACGACATCTTATTTCCTGATAAAATTTGCGAATTTCACTTGATCTAATTAGTGTCTTTATTTCTCCAATTTTGCGTTCTAGGTGGTGTCTTTTCGCATTTCTTATAGTAATCTTGCTTCTTGTGTGTACTTTATCGTAGCACTCTTTATCTTATTCCGCTAAGATTTTTTAATTTCTCCTTTCTTCTATATCTATATCGCATCATTGTGTCCACCATTTTCTCTTTCAGTGTCGTTTCTTTCTCCCTAAGATCTTAAGTCTCTTCTCTTTAATGTGTCTCACTCATCGGGTTGTTGAACGACTAGGTGTCCCACACAAAGAGAGAGAGAATGTGTCTCGGATTCGGAAATTTCCCAGGTTTTTTTCAATGCATTTTTAGACCTCTAAACCCTCAAATCTGTTTCGGAGTTCCTGTCGGATGACTTAGATATCGCTGGACTGACCAAATTGTGAAGGACCTGCACTCACTCCAAAAGCCTGATTGGAAGCAAACTGCGCAGAACAGGGAAGTGTGGCGTGCAGTTGTATCGGAGGCCAAGATCCACTTCGGGTCGCTTAGCCAGTGGAGTAAGTACCTAAGTATTATTTTAGTTTCTATAACCCGACAAAAAATAGTTTTCAAAGTTTTTAAATTTTTGTAACTATGCCATGTAGCTGGTTGTGCTTCAGAAGAATAATGCAGAACAATTAATAACTTTTCATTTGACACCATACACGTGTATATGTCGCAGTACGATGGCAGAATCAGGTTTTTGGCCAAAAACCTAGGTTTTTGGCCAAAAGCCGGCATATGGCAGAATCGTAGTCTTCCTTCGGCCATCGTCCTAAGCTGATCCAGGTTTTTGGCCAAAAACCTAGGGATTTGGCCAAAAAACTAGGATTTTGGCCGAAATCCTAGATTTGTTTAGTATTATGGCTTTTTTTGCATTTCGGGGGAACTTCTCCGTCTTCAAGTGGTACACCAAGTCGCCCAAAGAGCCGATGGACCCTGGTATCAGAGTTTTCAACCGCCTACTGCAAGTAGCAGGCCTCTAACATGGTTGTGTAACGACCTCCGTCTAAGTGATCATAGAGAGCAATCGGGACCGACGGCTTACCGTGCCCGTGTGGTTCGGGGGAACGAGGAGTGGAGAGGTACTTTATGCACCTTCTTCTGATCTTTTAAGGGTAGACTTGGACACCGTAAATGGACACCCTGAAGGACTGGGGGTAACATCAGACAGTCTGAACAGCAGGATTGCCTCGGATTCCTTAAAGGGGGAGCATTAGACACCATAAGAGCAGGACGTACCACTGAACGCTCTAGAGGATTGGTGGTAGCGTTGGACGCCCTGGAGACCAGGAGGTAGCGTCGGACCCCCAGAAAATCCAAAGCCCGTCATATTACATCCTCCAGAGTGTCCGACGCTACCCACGCCCTCCAGAGCGTCTGACGCTACCTCCCACCCTCCAAATGACAGCCGATGTGGCGCAGTGGTTAATATGCCTGCCTGCCACGCAAAGGTTCCGGGTTCAATTCCCGGTGGGGTCACTCACAAAGTTGATATTTATCACTTTGTGAATTTGTTCCCAGTCTGGTTAGGACATTGTAGGCTGAACCACCTGATTGTCCGCAAGTAAGATGGTTCCGTGCTTCGGATGGGCACGTTAAGCCGTCGGTCCCGGTTGCTGTCTATGATGGCGGTAGTTACACAACCATGTCAGAGGCCTGCTACTTGCAGTAGGCGGTTGAAAAACTCTGACACCAGGGTTCATCGGGTCGTTGAACGACTCGGTGTCCTACACGAAAAAAAACCATCCAGAACGTCCATTGCTACCTCCTGCCTTTCGAGGTGTATGCCCGAACTACACGGATACGTTAAGCCGTCGGTCCTGATTGCTCTTTATGATCACTTAGACGGCAGTCGTTACACAACCATGTCAGAGGCCTGCTCCTTGCAGTAGGCGGTTTAAAAACTCTAACACCAGGGTTCATCGGGTCGTTGGGTGACTTGGTGTACCACTCGAAGAAGAAGAAGTTCCCCCGAAATGCAAAAAAGCCATAATACTAAACAAATCTAGGATTTCGGCCAAAATCCTAGTTTTTTGGCCAAATCCCTAGGTTTTTAGCCAAAAACCTGGATCAGCTTAGGACGATGGCCGAAGGAAGACTACGATTCTGCCATATGCCGGCTTTTGGCCAAAAACCTAGGTTTTTGGCCAAAAACCTGATTCTGCCATCGTACTGCGACATATATACAACAAAAAGTAGTGGCGCGGAAAGAGACAGCGTTGTACTCAAATCAGTGTAACTTAAGGTCTCTTTATTCAAACAATAAATTGCTTTTAGAACTTTTTAGCTATTGCATTGAGCGTTACTTTTCTTCAACGCCACTTTTGTTAAAAATGAATATTTTGAATTCTATAGCCACACAAATATAATATTTGCTGCTTTTTTTACATAAAGTCTTTTAATTACGAAATTATGCTATGTACCTGGTCGTAGTTCAAGACAAATATGTAGAACAATTAATTAGCTTTCATTTGATACCATGCACATGATAATGCAACTTTTGGTTTTCAAATAATTTGCAGTTTTCTAAATGTGGCGGCCGCCATCTTGATGACGTAATTTCTGCGGGAGACAAGCCCCCATCAGCTTGTCTCTCGGTGGTTTTCTATAGTTTATGTCATGTTTATTAACATACTAAAATTTGGTACCGGTATGACAATCCGAAGTATTTATCGGCTAACTTACGGGACTAATTGTATACGGCCTCACGTAGCATAACGAATTCGTTAGCAAAAAGGCTAATTTCCAATAAAGAATTAATATAGCTGAATACAGTATTTTGTCAAACGATTAGACAGACACCGCCAAAAAAACGCAGTAGCGGACGTCACATGTGAAACCCGCCTTACTTCAAATGCTATTCATCTCGATCATAATATTATTTATCATCCTATGTTAAGTATCATCGTAAAAGATCTTGGACAATTTGTCACGGACGCAATGACAAGACAAAAATGTCCTCGATTCGTACTATTGTGTATTCTGTGTCGATACTGATCCGAGAAATCGCGAAGTTTTCGATGGACTTTGATCTCAGCAAATAAATAAATAAATAAATAAATATCACACACAGAGCACACAGCGCCATCTAGCCCCAAACTAAGCAAAGCTTGTACTATGGGAACTAGACAACTGATATAATACTTATATACTTTTTATAAGGATGTAGACATGAGTTCATGACCATCCACGGAAAGTTCTAATATATCTAATATTAGTTTATTTGAGGCCTTAACAACTTATTGGGTGAATTTTGTACATAGTCTTTACAAGCTTCTGATTTTTATTAGCGGGACGCCAAATATGAAACTAAATTGACGTAAAAAAGGACGAAAACAGTTTGTTTTGGTCCACTTTTTGATATTATTGAGAAGGTATTTTATCTTATTGTATTTATTACAAATTAACTTATCGCGGACGCTCTTCTCTATAATTCTAATATATTAATGACGCGGGTAATATTTCCTTTCTTAGAGTAAAAAGTATATAGGATTAGTATTAACGTTTCAAGTACTTAGATTAATTTATAAAACACTAGACTTTGTACCGTTTACTGGACTTTATTCAATGTGTCCCTGTATCTAAATCAAAGCAAATCTGATAAAACCATTGTAATTCACGCGACACGACTTGCAGTATTTTATCAATATCCATATATATTCCATTCAATATTTAGATAAAGATATATAGACTTATCTATTACCTAATCCTTTTACCTACATAGAAATTCGGATAAGTAAAGAGAAATTTCAGATTTTTATTGCCACGATAAGCAGGGCAATTACTGATAAAAATAATTTACTACAACTGTAAAACAAATTTACTAAGAAGGAACATTAAGTTGACGAGGAAACTTGGTCTTTAAACTTTTTTAGAACGATTAAACAGATAGAATTTCTATTGGGAGAAGGGTAAATGAATCTGTCCATTAATATCTCCCACCTCTAGATATTTTATCATTAAATATCTTAAAAAATATGTCTAATCAGTGACAAAATCTAACCACAAAAAATATTAAACGCGCGCGGAACATGTGTTTAAAAAAACTTCACACAAAAACAAAATAACACTAGCTAGACACGCGTTACATAATTACATAGCTCTGATCGTAAAAGATCTTACATTAAATAATTTAGATATAAATTTATACTACTTGCGAAAACCTGTAATTGGCTTTTTGTATTTACTGTAAGATTATACTTGTATTTGTGCTGTTGGTTTTCCGAATAAAACAAAATAAAATAAAAAAAATAAAAATAAAATAAAATATGTACTTAGGTACTATCTAGTTAGGGAATTTTGCAAAATCAGTTTAAATAACGCATTTTGTTATTTTGTTTGTGTTTACCTATAAGATACCTTTAAGTATGATGTTCAAATTAATGTTTTTTTTCGAATTCAGGAAACGGTCTCTTTTAAGGTATTGAACATCATGTCATAATTATCATGTTTACAGGTATCTTAAGACAATTACAAAATTCGTTACTTATTGTGTTGAAGATTTGCCTTACATTGATTTTCATAATTCCCCAAATAAGTGGAAATTGTTTAATATCGGTGTGTTTTGTTCCAGTACTTGGAACTGCGGTTCAACCGGCATGTTCGTGCCATCGCGTCCATACTGTTCTTGTTGGATGAGGTAAGTTTACTGAACTATTGTCTTTTTCTTCTTTGAGTTGGACAACAAGTCGTTCAATGACCCGATGAACCCTGGTGTCAGAGCTTTTCAGCCGCCAACAGGAAGGAGTAGGCCTCTGACGTGGTTGTGTAAGGATCATAGACAGCAAACGGGCCCGACGGCTACTGGCAGTCTTTGTGATCGTTACTACTGCTCTGACTGATCCGTGTGGTAGCGGCTAAGAATACTGCCACCCCTAGTGAACTCAGGGTGTTTCGTAAAAGACGACGTAGATTTTCTGACCTTGAATGAATATCTATAGACTATGGTTAACCGCATGGTGGCGGTGATACCACCTACAATAGCTTTCCAAATGAAGGTTTAGGTACGGCAGGCAGGCGGCTGGTCATAAAACATTGCCAAATCCTTTTGCTACATGATTTTGTAGGTGTTAAACATGTTCCGCCGACCCCAACTGATTTGGGATAAGGGCAGATCTCAAGAGTTGGGAACAAATTATAAATACGGACCCAAGTTTTCTACTCTTCTAGTATTAAATAAAAATAAAATCCAATTTCTAAATTACCTACTTTACCTACATTTTAATTATATCTAGACTAGAACAAAGTTGTAGGCTGTCATATAAGTGCATAAAAATAATCGTGTATCTAATTAAATGACAAATAGGAAAAAGATGTTGGATTCAAAGATAAAAGATAGCTGTCTGTTTAAAAAATACGTATTTCATAGTGGTTTGATTTTAACTCCGCTCTATTCTTCGGCGGGTTTTACAGGGTTTTACCGACATTTGTGATTAGATTTTATCATTTAGGTTTATTCATGATTACGTACAGCTGCTTGTTCGTGAATTACTTTAAAATTATAGCGAGAAACACACGTAATGTACGCTTGTGCTTTATTTTTGCGCATCGGCTATGGAGGACACGCGCGCGTTAGGAAAATGCGATTTTTCACCTAAGTTTCATACAAATACGGTTGGTCGATAGGTAGGTTATTTAGGTAATAGGTTATTTAAGTATTTATGGTAGAGTCTAAATCCATTGTATATATTGAGGACTCTAAGAAATTATATTAAATACGGTTTATTTCTAACGGTTTGACAGACGCATCCGTCGACGCAGATGATACCGAATGCGTCTGTCAAACCGTTACGCAGCGCAAAAATAACGCACAAACGGACTTTACATGTGTTCCTCGCCTAAACATTTTAAACACAGACAGACAGCAAACATCATCTAAACCAAGAACACACATTAGATTTGCTAAAACATTTCAAAGCCTCTCTCTTTCTCTCAGTTTTTATAAGTTTAATAAATATTTATTTTAAAACATGTTATCGGTGCCACATTTTCCTGCTGTAAAAAGTAAATTCCAAATTCCAAGGTAGTAAGATTCTAGCCGAACAAAAATTGCACACCATACACACATATATCAAGCCTACATCCCTTGCGGGTTAGGCAGAGCGTAAATGACTGCGGCCATTTATACTTACACCACGTCTGACAAAAGTTTAAGTCGTTCAGAAGACTGTGTATCACCATAGTAACAGGTTGCACCGAAATGCAACATATTTAAGTACTAGGTATTAATGCTTACAAATGTAAACATATGATCAGCATAATTGCTGGACTTTGGTCACAGGTCGGGCTTAATTCGGATACATTTTAACAAGGTTTAGTACATACATAACTAACATACCTACTTACCTAAAATCAGCACATTTGTTACATGATAGCACAAAATAGAGAGTTTACAGAAGTATCGCTCGACCCTATTTAGGATTTTGGTGATTGTCACTTGTTAGGTACATAGCCAGGGTATCTAGATTCAATACCAGGACTAAATCTGATACAAGAACTTCTTCAAATTCTGAGCCGATTTGAATTTGAATACAAGAAATATGACGTTCGTGGGAACCCTCTTCTTCAGCTGAGTTCATCTAAGATTATTGTTCATACCATAGACTTATATATATAAACTAGCGTTTATAGACCAACTGACAGCTCGATCTCGCGTGACCAATTTTGGTTTTGGCGCGCTTACCTCAGCTAGTGATGTACATTATTCCATTTGGAGGGTTATCGATAATTTCAAATAAAAAATGGTATAAAGATTTCAACTTTATTTATTTGTTCAATTGAAATGTTGACATAATGCTTTCTTTGCTGCGGCGGGTCATTTCCTTTTTTGCAGTCAGCGTATTTCCTACGTAGGTTTCTTTATAGAATTTGCTGAGAAGGTTGTTCGTAAGAATCCTGGTCAATAGGCGCTATCTTCACAAATAAGACGTGCGAAACGAGAAATAGAATGACATCTAGCAGACAAGTGATCGCTGGTGGTCATCGATGCAATGCACGTCTTACAGGCATAGACGGCGTCTCTTCTGTTTCATGTATTTTATATGGAAAGGGTTTCGAGCGTTGCGGTCTCTCACATTTCACGTCGAATCTCTCATTAATACGACCCTGAAAATAATTTTAATAAAAATTTCGTATGAGTCGAGTTAATCTCTAATAACTGGATCTAAAGTGTATATATGTTGGATGTAGTTGAAAATAATGTTATATGTATTTGTAAAAAAATATGTCTGAATTGTTCAAGTAACTATTTAGCGAATCTTTAAAATTTGCATATTTTTTGTTGTTATATCATTCAAAGTATGTAAGGTACCTCTAGGTAACTATCGATAACTTAGTCGATAAATTGCAGTCAATCCCTGGCCTAAATGCGAAATTAATTTATCGCCAAATATTATGAAAATTACTAACTAATACGCTTTAACATATCGAAAATACGAAAGGAAATATAAGGAATTGCGTATTTTATTATTTTACTTACAAAAAAAGGCACATTTAAACAAAAAATTCACGTGTAATCCCAGTGACGACTTTCTGAGAATTTACCTGTGAAATGTACAGTTTTCCGGGTAAGTGTGAAGATTCGCACCAAATTCCAATCCTGAATACATAACCATCGTTGCACACTCAACAAATTATAAAAATAAATCAGGATTTCTGAAAAAAACACCAAAATAAAGTACAGGTAAAAACCAGCGGGTTGAATTGGGACCACAGATGAACTTAAATATGTAGACTAGCTATTGGGACGATCTGTCATACCATACCATACAAAACAGGTTACAGTGACATAAGGTTCGCTATTCTTTTCTATCTTACTGAGTTTCCATAAATCATTTTCTTCTCTTTTGCACACCATGTTCGTCTATCGTTTCTATGTCTATGGTTCATACCAGTAAAAGTCAGTAAGCGTCAAAATCGCGTCAAACGTTCATTCATCTTAGTTCTTATAAAAATACCTAAGTAAGTATTTCAAATATTTGCCGTGTGGTGCCAGCTTTGAATAGCATTACCCCATATCTTTCCCGTGGGTGTCGCAGGAAGCTAAGGGATTTTAGAGTTGATGTGTATTACAATACTAGGCGACTACGGGGAAAATTGATTAGTTTCATGCTCTGAGCACGTCTGCAAAGTTTTCGTTACACCATCGCTTACCTACACGCCGTATGTAGTAGGTATCAAATGTCAAAGGAAGATTTTAAACGACGGCCATGGCCGCGTACTTGGTGGACTTTACTCGGGTCACCGATACGTTAACAACACGGCTGTGTAGCTTCTGCCAATTAGCGGCGGAGTGTCTGCACAAAATATAGAGAATTCAAAGAAGGACAGCTCGCTTCTTTTCCCGATCATTTATACCTACACTCTAGGTTGCTACTTTTCTTTCTGATTTTATGAAATGCGGTACCTGGATCAAACGTACTTACATTATAATATCCTACTTACACTATTACATGCTATACAACAATATTTGCATTTGGCCGTCCCCTCGCCCCGAACGCTGTTAATACTCGTTACTAGCCGTTTCGAAGCGATGGCGTTTAGATATGTAATACGTGAGAAGTAATCAGGACTTAAAATTGTCATAATGAATTATATATTTTTTTATCATATTTTAAATTTGATATAATAGGTACTTTTAAATACTTGATTTACATGTGATTGACATTCTAAAAGTATTCTTTGTGAATTTACTTGGCGGACGGGCTTTTTGACTAGTGTAATTGTTACTTGACGTAATATTTATGTATTTTATTTTGACATTGTATTTTTATCTACTTGGAAATAAAATTTTTGTATCTTGAGTCTTAAATCTTTTGAATCTTGAATCTTTTAGTGTAACGACGTTTCCTTGTAGCCATCTCTCTGTATTGGGCGCCCGCCAATACTTCGATACTTTGTTTTGTGGTGTCTGTCTACGTCTGCTGCGACTAATACGGGCAAGTGGTTTTGACTGTTGACGGAAGTAATGTAATTACTGTGTACGCAAAACAATTTACCTACGAGTACCTACTCTTTGCGATAGTTTTGCCCAATATCTTAAATTAGGGAAACAGCAGACAATATTTTCAAGGGCACAGAAATAAATTTGTGGTTCACTAACATTATTTCAATAATTATTAGAGATATTGATGGTTATTCAGTTCCCACACTTGACGCTCGTTGTACGTTACGTTACGTTAAGAAATACGGTAAGTACCTACATATCCTATTTTTCTTCTGCCTATTAGCGTCGTGTCTAAGTCTGCCACTGCGACTAATACGGGCAAGTGGTTTTGACTGTTGACAGAAGTAACTGTGTACGCAAAACAATTATATAGGCATATTCTTCTAAAGACTAGACTTATTTTTTGTTAAACCACATATACCTATTCATGTAGCAAAAGGATTTGGCTATGTTTTATTATTATTGTCGGCCGCTTTACTGCCGTAAACCATCATTTGGAATGGTATCACCGCCACCACGCAGTTGACCATAGGTAGCCGACACACTATTCCAGAGATCATTTTACAAAACGCCCTGACCTAAGTGGACTAAGGTACGGCCGTTCGAACAGGCCATATTTGACAGCTGTAAAACCTATTACAAGATATTTCAACAAAGAAAAATAAACCTTATGTAGGTAGTATCGTTAACATGATTTTGACAGCTATCAAATATGGGCTATTGGAACGTACTGTAGGGGTGGCAGTATTCTTAGCCGCTACCACATGGTATATTTTTTTGCAGACCAACACAACATTTAAATGAATAAGATACTTAAGATAAAACGGACGTGTATTAGATAGCAATAGGTACCTGGTTGACCGAGCATCAATCGCGTTTTTTTTGTAGTTATTTAGGAAAACAAGCTAGATCGATTTATTGCCCTAAAATCCCCTACAAACTACAAAACGAAATTCGTGAAAATCGTTGGAGCCGTTTCCGAGATCCCGATTGTCACGATTTTTCTTTCTGGGGTATTACCAAATATTGTTTTTATTTTTACAGGTATTGTTCCTACCAATGGTGATATATGTTCCAGCATTAGCATTTAATCAGTGTAAGTACCTAATAAATAACTGCAATGCTCTGCATAAACAAATGCTAGCGTTCTATGAAATAAACAACTAAGTAAAAATTTGATATAATGCACTCGCAAAAGGTTGACCTCTCTTCATGAACCAATTTTGTTGAGCCTCATTTATTTTTACCTAGAAACCTAGCAAGCTATTTATTTTCATGACTTATGTTATTCCCACAATTTTACTTACATACGGTATATTGAATACCAAATTTTTAAAACACTTCTCGTGTTAGGTAAACAATTTTTGGAAAACTTCCAAAATTTTACCGCAGGCAGGATTTGATGCCGAAGGTCGCAGGTTCAAATCCTGCCTGCGGTAAAATTTTGGAAGTTTTCCAAAAATACGGTATATTTTTAAGTGTCACGCACATTTTATTAGGGTTACAAATACAATTCACCAAATCATATTTTTATTTTGCTTTTCAGTGACTGGATTTAGCGTTTATGCAATTGGGGCTGTTATGGTAGTCATTTGTGGCCTTTACACAGTATTAGTAAGTACTTTTTCCTCATCACTTCAACAGTCCACTGCTGGACGTAGGCCTCCCCCATTATACGCTATTAAGGTTGATGTCCCGTTGGAAATCTACACTCTACTTTCATTTTTACACATTTTGGACTCTCACAGGCAGGTCTATCACAGCTTGCTGGCAGCTTTTTTTGCAAAGCACAATAATATTTTCATAATCATAAACTTATTTGACACTAAAAAAAATAAGAGAAAAAATGTTTAATACTTTTTAGAATTTGTCTTAGAATTTGTAAAATAAATAAGATCGGGGTTGGTTAAAAAAATGTTTTTCTTATTTTTGACGCAGTCATCGAACTTTTTCGAGCAACTCGATCTTTCGCTGTGATCTTTCGCCCCGTTCCGCGATAGACCCAACATGTTACTAAACTTCTGGCAACTATTTATTATGATACCGTGTCTTACTAAAAAGTCGTCCAATCTTTTTTAAATATTGTATGATGTATTTCCCCACAGGGAGGTCTCCGAGCAGTAGTATGGACGGACTCCGTGCAGACCGGGATCATGTATGTGGGAGTGATAATGGTGGGCGTCGCAGGGACCTTCGCCGTCGGAGGGTTCAAGCGGATCACTGAAACCGCATACGAGAACGGCAGGCTGGATATTAAGAAGTAAGATTTTAGATTTCTACCTACTTCATTATCATCTTTTTGCCCTTCCCAAATCAGTTGGGGTCGGCGCAACATCTTTAGTTTGGCTTTGTTTTATGATCGGCCACCTGCCTGACGTCAACCCTCTTTGGGAATGCTATTGTAGATGGTAACACCATGCGGTTACCATAATCGACAGATATTCAGCCGAGGTCAAAGATTCTATGTCACCTTTTAGGAAACACCCTTGGACTATAGGTGGCAGTATTCTTAGCTACTACCACACGGCACAAATAGGCAAGTAGCTATGGAAAGAATAATTGATTACGAGTTTATCACGCGACATTAGGTAACAACGGCCTCTAAATTGAGACATCAAGATTATTTTTGCAATATCAAACAACTTTTTGCTTGATCGTGTTCCGTGTTTGGACATTGATTGATAAGACAACTAATCTTCTCTACTCTACGTCCTAAACCCAAGGTCCTAGAAAGTATACTGGATTACTGGAAATAGATCATCATCGTCCTGCCCTGCCCCTTCCTAAATCATTTTGTATTGACGTTAGGTACACGTTTTTTCAAGCACAAAATCTTGTAGCAAAAGGATTTGGCAATGTTTTGTGACCGGGCGCCTGCTTGACGTAAACCCTATTTGGGAATGCTATTGTAGGTGGTATCACCGCCACCATGCCGTTAAACATAGTTGACAGATACTACAAGTATAAGTCCAAAATGTTTTGACGAGTGCCAGCGACACCTATATTTATCTAAGGTTCTGACAGTTTATTTTGTTGACTTTTTCAGTTGGAGTTTCTCCCCATACGAAAGACAGACTGGATGGGGGGCGATCGTTGGTGGAGGCATCTACTGGACCTGCTTCAACTCCGTCAACCAAACCATGGTGCAGCGATACTTGTCGCTTGCTACACAGAAGAAAGCTCGCCAGTAAGTAATTATCTTTCAAGTTCAACTATATACATGATTTACATAGCTTGCTTTAAAAACTTCCCAATAGATGTCGTTGTTAGTTTAAAAAAAAAACTAACAAAAAAAGGGTGAACCCTAAAACTTCGAGAGAAAATGGTTGGAGCTGACGACACGAATTCTCGATAGAATTGGGGTGGTGCTATTTCAAGGCGGCATCGCATAGAAAATTATTTATCAAGTCAGCAATATCTGGTAAACTAGAGTCAACACCTTCTCATCAAGTTAAAGATATCCAAATATCCAGGCTATCACTGCACCAATAGCATGACGTTTAAGGTATGGGCTCGATAGAAAAAGAATAGCATTGATTGCTAAACTCTACAGGCAACCCAGGTATAAATACCTTGAATATTTTATTAGCTTCTATCAAACAATATTCTCAACCATACAGATCACTGATTCTTGCCTTTCTAATTTCAGGGCCATGGGCATTTTCTGTGTCGGAGTGCTCCTGGCCATATGCGTATGCGTTTGGTGCGGGCTGGCTGCGTGGACGGCCTGGGCCACCACCGGCTGCGTACCCTCAGGCAGTCCCCTGGTGAACGACCGATTGCTGCCAGCGTTCGTCACTTACGTGTCCAGCACGCAGAAACTTCCTGGGCTGGCTGGGGTGTTCCTGGCTGGTGTGTTCGGAGCGGGGCTAAGGTGAGCATTCATTAACAAGAGTGAGAAGTCTTCTGGTCGAAAGGAGTTGACTGCGTCTGAAGGATACGTTTCCATTTTATGTGAGACCAGTTTGCTTCAGCATACCTAATAGCACATAAGTCTCAAGAAATTGCCTTGTTTCTTCGTCATCGTACCATTTTATTCATTTCAACAGGCAAATGAGTTAGGTAAGGGAGTCCTGTCTGTATGCATCATACGCAGAATGACGACGACTCCAGTCATAAACACATAACTAAAATAACGGAGAGTTTGGCCTTTCAGGAGGATAACTACTGAAGCAAGAGTAAAAAACTGGAGTTCTTTTAGAATGTCTGTCTCCTAGTAACCCTAAACCTATTTATGTAATAAAAGAAGTCGGGGTCGCTCCTGTTTCACATAAAATATTTCCAGCATTCATTGACCGGAACAGCCCTAATCTTTTGTTTTTCTTTTCCAGTTCTCTGTCAGCGGTGCTGAACGCTTGCGCCCTCGTCGCAGTGGAAGACATCCTGCGCGGCTGGCTGAGGGTCCAATGGAAACCGCTCAAGATTGGCATCTTCGCGAGGCTGTTTACTGCGATACTAGCAGTCGTCTCTGTCCTCATGCTGCTGGTCATCTCCAAATTGGGGGGAGTTTTGGGTAAGGGCGTTTTAGCAGGAGACACCTAGTTGGGTTGCTGAAGTCGCTGAAATTGGCATCTTCGCGAGACTGTTTACCGCGATACTAGCAGTGGTCTCTGTCCTCATGCTGCTGGTCATCTCTAAATTGGGAGGAGTTTTAGGTAAGGAAAGGAATGGGTACTAGCGAAAGACATCATACATTTCCGGTCAATGGTCAAGTGGAAATCCTGAATGATCTGGAGATGTCAAAGGCGTCTTCCAGGGATAGTCACTGCAATACATCTGTGATCTGATGCTTTTGTTCCCAAATTAGGGGTAGGTATAACACTTGCCATGAGAATCAATTGGAAGCTGTCTAAAATCGGTTTCCCAGTTTAGAAAAAGATTTTTATCAGACGCCATATTTACAATCACTCCAAGGTTTAGTGGAAATTTTGATGATAAATATTATTTTCAGTTACCTACATGATTGATTATGGCAGTAATGGCTTAATTTAGAAAGAGAAGGCCAAGGTTAACTAATTTTAGCAACACGGTTTCGTCGCTTGTTTTGTTAGCAATGTGACATCACCACAAACCGATCGATCAGCACCGTGTAAACATCATAATTGGATTACGAAGGCAATTAGCCACGTTGCTAGGAAATACAATCCAGCTCATCGAACCAAAAAAAATCCTTCAAAACAACTTTCTTCGTTTCTGACAAAACGAACTATTTGTACATTTTTCTTGGGATCTTCTTTACAAGAGTAAAAAAGAGATATTTTGCGACCTTATGCACCGAGTACCTTTTATATGGGGAGTAAACCGTCAGGCTTATGCCTAACAGGCGCTTGTTAGAAGCTTTAGTTTGGCGGACCCTATTACTCCTGCGGGATCTTCACGCTGGGCACTTGAAACGGGGACAGTGGCTACGTTGCCAGGTAGTGAAAACCACCTTGTAAAATTGAACGACAACTTACTTCAAGTAACTTGTTGAATTCCCAGTTTCCATACTCGGGATCTTCTTTACGTTTACCTAATGGATATACTCACCACTTACCATCATGAACCTCTTGTCTGGAAGCTAAGACATTACGGCGTAAAAAAACAGGCTCTTAACCTATTGGAATCATATCTGAACAACAGAATCCAAAAGGTGATATCAATGGTGAAAGATCATCTGGATCTAATATAAGCATGGGCATTCCACAGGGTTCGATTCTTGATCCTTTCCTGTTTCTTGTATTTATCAATGATTTACCATATGTTGTTAAGGAAAAACTTGATACAGTTTTGTTCACCCGCACTATATTACTCCCTTCAGGTGTAGCCACAGCCCTGTCAGCTATAGCGGCCAGCACGACCTGCGGGATCTTCACGCTGGGCATGTGCTGCTGGTGGGTGGGGCCCCGGGGCGCCATCGCGGGCGGCGTGGCAGGGGCACTTGTGGCGGGCACCGTATCTCTGGGGTCGCAAGCCGCGGCTGCCAGCGGCCTCCGGGCGCCGGCGATGCCGTTCAATGATGCCTGTGCTGCAAATGCGACGTTCGTGCCGATACCTAACGATATTGTAAGTAATTTGGTAAAGGTTATACATGTTTACGATTTTTTATTGGACTTTAAAAGATTATGTTGTGTGGGTTATGCTGATTTAGAATAGCATCACCCCATTTCTTTACTAAGGGTGTCGTTAAATGCGACAGGGCCTGGAGAGTTTCATATGTGTATTAGGTAGGTACAATTTGAGACGATAAGCCGACAAATTTGTAGTTTATAATTGCGCTGAAACGGCCCTCAAATACTTATTTGTGGCGGTAACAACCATGCAGTTAACGTTCTGCCTACTCCACAAGACATATAGGTGGGATATAAAAGTAGTTAGGTATATGTATATTTTGAACTATATTATGAAACTGCAAAAAAAATATAACGCTTTTCATATTGCCCATAAATCAATACTTCAAAAATATAATCTAATCTTTCTTTATCCACAGGACCCCACAACAATATTCCCTCTATTCCGGCTGTCCTACCACTGGATCGCGCCTCTAGGTTTACTCGTCACGTTGACCGTCGGCGCCATAGTCGGCTGGTTATTCGACAAAGACACCAGAAAACTTGATGAGGAACTCTTCACTCCGTGCGTATGGCGATGGCTACCACCACAAGCGAAAGAACAAGCTGGAATGTATCGTAGGAAATTCGCAGAGAGACACGAGATACATGCAGCTCTCCCGCTCTTACTTGAGCCAGTGATAAAGCAAAATGGAAACAAAATACTAGGAAACGGAACGGAGAAAAACCATGTGATTGACAAAGATCACGAGCGAGGTGATAAGGACCTGGATAAAAGTCATGAAAGAGATAAGGTGAGAACCTCAAAAATACTATTTATTGTACTGTCGTCTACTCATCAACCTACTCATTATAAGGGATCAACTTCTATTGGTTTTCTTGGGGAAAGTAGTTTAGTTTCATGAGTACCTTGACCTCCTTTCGTCTTTTCATATCCTTTGTTACTCCCTGTATACTAAATGTGTTTTTTTTCCTTTTCAGATGGAGAATTCAGGTGAAACTAGTAATGAAAAGAAAGGGGGAAACGAAGAAAGAAATAAAAGGAAAAGAGACGAAATAACTATATCTTGAAATTTGTATTAAAATAGGTAATTAAGAGGATGTAGATATAGTGTAAAATAAAATCTGATTTGATAACGTACTTAGTGGTAAGCCAAGTGCGAGACGGACTATTTCACGAAGGATGCCGTACCTTTTTGTATAAAATGTAATAAAAATCATGGTTTTTGAATGGGAATCCCAATCTATATTTTTAGTTATAATTATTATAACGCCTATAGAAATGCGGCATCTGTGAAAACTTCAACTCTCTAACTATTACGGTTTATGAGATACAGCCTGTTGACATACGAACAGGCAGACAGCTAAATCTCAGTAATAGGGTCCCGATTCAACCCTTCAGGTACGGCACCCTAAAAAGAGAAGTGTAAAGAATGTATGGATAGGTACGTATCATTTGGATATGGATACGTATATTTTCTGTGAATATGATAGTATTTTAGTATTAGACCATTGTTCCTTTGAAAATGATTTTAGTTTTATGTGTAAGAATGATGTATTCGACGAACTACTTAAGTACTTAGTACAAGTTAATATTATTAACATTGTTTACAAATATAGGTTAAGTAGGTATAAAAAATGTGGTTTATTTTGATAACTTGAAGGGCCTTACCACAAAAAGTTAAACGTGCGATCAGCACCTGTTTTAAACAAAAAAAAACAGATGTATTAATAGCCTAAGAGTATTGATAGTCTGAAAACCCGACAGCGGTAATTTCAAAGCTATGTTTTACGTTTAAAGTCCGCGATTGTAATTTGTGAATTTTTCGTATAGCATGTTTCTGTCTAACGACACCACATTTGTTAAAATCCCGCAAGCCGCTTATGCTGTAGCCCGTGAAAAATAATTTTGTTATCTACATACTTACATAACATACATTACTCTCGATAAACATAACCCATCTTCTGAGGCAGTCGAGTAAAAAACGCTCTAAAAATCTTTTTTTAAGTAAGACCCAAAGTATCTCTCAGCTGATTAGATTAATGACTCTTGACTCTGGGTGCTATACAGATGTAATAAAATTAAATGCAAATATTTCCAGTCGATAAAATTGAACAACTTTCCCCAAGGAACATGTCGATCGAGATGTGAAAAAAACTGTTATAATTTTTCAACCTATGGTTCCCTGGGGATAGTATTGTTCTATTTACCCCATAGAATATCTGCAGTTGATTTTTTTACACCTTATTGTAAGTAGATAAGTAGCAAACTGTGGGACCAAATTATAATAAACCCCAGTAATAGTAATAATTTAAACTTTAAATATGTTTTAACGTAGCGAATATCTACAATAATATAAGTATAAAAAAATTACAAATAGGTAGTGTATTACTAAAGATAAAGACAGCTTTTTTGTTAAAGAATTTTCGAGTAAATTTTTTGTAGCTGTTGATAAAATTATAACTGAAAACTTTAAGCTTAAATAATTATTTAAATTTAGTAACAACTATATTGTAGTCATCGGCGTAGGCCTTGCGTAGGTACAGTAGCGTAACTAAACTTTAATATTATTTTAATGGAAGAAGAAAAAGTATTAGGTATCCTTGAGAGAGAATCTCAAGAAAATTATGAAGAATTCAATGGTACATTCACAACTTGATAAAGTTACGATAATTTTATTTTGAATAATGGTAATTCTCATTTGTTTGTGTACAAATAGGTACTTACTGAATCGTATGAAACCTAGAATCTTGTTTTCCACGTATTATTTATTTGATTATAAAACATTGGCCTCACATCTGGTACCTATTCTAGTACCATTTACTATACAAGATTTTTGAAAAGATTTAAAATATTAAGACATTATAAGAAATGAAAACTGCACAAGTATTTCTGTACCTGATGAAATGTTATATCACGTTGTTATTTATTAGTAATTGTTACAAATTATAATAATGTTCACTTTACCCTCTACAGTTCGTACTTAAATATTAATTAATTACTAAAAACTAAGATGCTTCGTTTTATTTTTCGAAACCCTAAAAAATAAATAAATACAAAACATAAATAAAATAATGAGAAAATTGAAAAATTCACTAGCGACCGCCGGGACTTGAACCCGGGACTGTGGATCACAAACAAAACAAACCCTGACTTCTTTTTCTGTGGTGGTGTCTCCTTTGGACAAGTGGTAAACCTGTCCGAAACGCCAGTTTTAATTTACATACTATTTGTGTCCGAAGTGTTAGGTTTCCTAAACTATTCCATTTATATTTTCCTCAAAATCGCGTAGCTCGTGCTACGGCGTAGCAAGTTCTCTCTTCTCTTTGGACTAATCGTGTAAATCCGCCCTACCCCCGGGGGGAGCTCAAAATATCTTCAAGACAAAATACAATATTAACTAAGTACGTCAAAAATCTGTTGGAGACGTTGGAGTGTCTCGTTTTAGAATCTTTTTTCCGAGCTTTTTACAAATGATAGAATCTTAGGATAGAAAATAGGTAGTACATTGGGAACATAATAGAACATAGAAACCGCATCAGCAGGCATAGGTCGGCCCGGCCCCAGATCACTTATATATGGCCCGGCCGCGTAAATACATACCCTGATGCAACACAGACACCCATACTCTGCGTTGCATCAGGGTTTGTACAGCGTTCAGACGTACAAACCCTGATGCAACACAGAGCACTGGTACCATTTCTCCTTACAATTATATTAATTATGAGCATGAAAATGGATACCAATGCTTATGGAAATGAACATGCGCATGGAAACGAGCATGCGCATGGAAACGAGCATGCGCATGGAAACGAGCATGCGCATGGAAACGAGCATGCGCATGGAAACGAGCATGCGCATGGAAACGAGCATGCGCATGGTAACGAGCATGCGCATGGTAACGAGCATGGGCTTGGAAACGAGCATGCGCATGGTAACGAGCATGCGTGTGAAAACGAGCATGCGCATGGAAACGAGCATGCGCATGGAAACGAGCATGCGCATGGTAACGAGCATGCGTGTCAAAAAGGAGCATGCGCACTGACATAGGCGTGCGCATGAAAATGAGCATGCGCACTGACATAGGCATGCGCATCAAAATGAGCATGCGCACTGAAATAGGCATGCGTATGAAAATAAGTATGCGCATGGAAATGAGCATGCGCACTGAAATAAGCACGCGCATGAAATTAAGCATGCGCATCGAAATGAGCATGCGCACTGACATAGGCATACGCATGAAAATGAGCATGCGCATGGAAATGAGCATACGCACTGAAATAAGAACGCGCATGAAATTAAGCATGCGCATCGAAATAAGCATGCGCACTGAAATAGGCATGCGCATGAAAATGAGCATGCGCATCGAAAGTAGCATGCGCTTTGAAATAGGCATGCGCATGAAAATAAGTATGCGCATGGAAATATAATGCGCATCGAAATGAACATGCGCATCGAAATTAATATGCGCACACTGAAAATAATATGCGCATATGTAGAAATGAGAATGCGCAAGGAAATAAGCATGCGCTCTGAAAAATAGGAACCAAATGGTAGGCTGGGATAACAAACTACGAAAATTTTGTTATTTTTGCTCTACGACTTTCTGTTATCGAGATAAATGGACTTTTAGTTTGCATTATTTTTTTATATTAGAAATCGCTACTTTATTGAGATATGATGCTACAGAGGCGTAGGACGCTACGGAGGCGTTGCACTTTATGCACGTGTCGGACGATACGGAGGCGTCGGACGCTACGGAGGCGACAGACGCTATGGAAACGTCGGACTTTATGGAAACATTGAACGCTGTAGATGATGGGGTTTTCATCAGACGCTATGGAGGCTTTAGGCACTATGGAGGCGTCGGACGCTATGAAGGCGTTGGACGCTATGTGAGACAGGGTAAGTCGTGCGATGATTGTGTTCCGAATAAGGGACTGATTTTAGGTTTCAGATAATCAAACAAAAAAGTTTCAATAAGAGTACGAAAATAGAGCTATTTTTGCTCTACGACGCTCCGTTTTCGAGATCATTGCACTTTTAGTTTGCATTCGTTTTTCATTATTAGAAATCGTTACTTTGTTGAGATATGATGCTACGCAGGCGTTGGACGCTACGGAGGCGTTGGACGTTATGGACATGTCGGACGATACGGAGGCGTCGGACGCTAAAGAAGCGACCGACGCTATGAAAACGTCGGACTTCATGGAAACATTGATGATCGTTTGTTTGATAATCTTAAAAAACAAATCAGGTCCATATTCGGTTTACAATCATCCCATGACTTACCCTGTCTCACATAGCGTCGAACGCCTCCATAGCCTCTAATGTCGCTATAGCGAGCGACGACTCTATACCACCTGACGCCTCCATAGCGTCCCTACAGAGTTCAATCCCTATCCTCTACAGAGTTCAATGTCTCCATAAAGACTGACGTTTCCATAGCGTCCATCGCCTCCGTAGCGCCCGACGCCTCCGTATCGTCCGACACGTCCATAACAGTCTAACTCCTCCGTAGCGTCCAACGCCTGCGTAGCATCATATCTCAACAAAGTAACGATTTCTAATATAAAAAACGAATGCAACCTAAAAGTGCAATTATCTCGGAAACGGAGCGTCGTACAGCAAAAATAGCTCATTTTTCGTACTCTTATTGAAGCTCTTTTGTTTGATTAAGCGAAACCTTAAATCAGTCCTTTATTCGGAACACAATCATCGCACGACTTACCCTGTCTTACATAGCGTCCAACGCCTTCATAGCTTCCGACGCCTCCATAGTGCCTAAAGCGTCCATAGCGTCTGATGAAATCCCCGATCATCTACAGCGTTCAATGTTTCCATAAAGTCCGACGTTTTCATAGCGTCTGTCGCCTCCGTAGCGTCCGACGCCTCCGTATCGTCCGACACGTGCATAAAGTCCAACGCCTCCGTAGCGCCCTACGCCTCTGTAGCATCATATCTCAATAAAGTAGCGATTTATAATATAAAAAACGAATGCAAACTAAAAGTGCAATTATCTCGAAAATGGAGCATCGTAGAGCAAAAATAGCTGTATTTTCGTACTCTCATTGAAAAATGAATTTTGATAGGCTTAAACCGAAAATCAGTTCCCTGTTTGATACACATTTTGCGACTTAGGACATTTTGCGACTTTGGACATTTTGCGACTTAGGACATTTTGCGACTTAGGACATTTTGCGACTTTGGACTTTTTGCGACTAAGGACATTTTGCGACTAAGGACATTTTGCGACTTTGGACATTTTGCGACTTAGGACATTTTGCGACTTTGGACATTTTGCGACATTGGACATTTTGCGACTTAGGACATTTTGCGACTTAGGACATTTTGCGACTTAGGACATTTTGCGACTTAGGACATTTTGCGACTAAGGACATTTTGCGACTTAGGACATTTTGCGACTTTGGACATTTTATGACTTAGGACATTTTGCGACTTTGGACATTTTGCGACTTAGGACATTTTATGACTTAGGACATTTTATGACTTTGGACATTTTATGACTTAGGACATTTTGCGACTAAGGACATTTTATGACTTTGGACATTTTGCGACTTAGGACATTTTATGACTTTGGACATTTTATGACTTTGGACATTTTATGACTTACGACATTTTGCGACTTAGGACATTTTGCGACTTAGGACATTTTGCGACTAAGGACATTTTATGACTTTGGACATTTTATGACTTAGGACATTTTATGACTTTGGACATTTTGCGACTTTGGACATTTTGCGACTTAGGACATTTTATGGCTTTGGACATTTTATGACTTTGGACATTTTATGACTTTGGACATTTTATGACATTGGACATTTTACATTGGACATTTTGCGACTTAGGACATTTTATGACTTAGGACATTTTGCGACATTGGACATTTTGCGACTTAGGACATTTTGACTTAGGACATTTTATGACTTAGGACATTTTGACTTAGGACATTTTATGACTATGGACACTTTTCGACTTAGGACATTTTGCGACTAAGGACATTTTGCGACTTTGGACATTTTGCGACTTAGGACATTTTGCGACATTGGACATTTTGCGACTTTGGACATTTTGCGACTTACGACATTTTGCGACTTAGGACATTTTGCGACTTAGGACATTTTGCGACTTAGGACATTTTGCGACTAAGGACATTTAGCGACTTTGGACATTTTGCGACTTAGGACATTTTGCGACTTTGGACATTTTGCGACTTTGGACATTTTGCGACTTAGGACATTTTGCGACTTAGGACATTTTGCGACTTAGGACATTTTGCGTCTTAGGACATTTTGCGACTTTGGACATTTTGCGACTTAGGACATCTTGTGACTTTGGACATTTTGCGACTTAGGACATTTTGCGACTTAGGACATTTTGCGACTTTGGACATTTTGCGACTTAGGACATTTTATGACTTAGGACATTTTATGACTTAGGACATTTTGCGACTTAGGACATTTTGCGACTTTGGACATTTTGCGACTTTGGACATTTTGCGACTTTGGACATTTTGCGACTTTGGACATTTTGCGACTTTAGACATTTTGCGACATTGGACATTTTGCGACATTGGACATTTTGCGACTTAGGACATTTTGCGACTTAGGACATTTTGCGACTTTGGACATTTTGCGACTTTGGACATTTTGCAACTTAGGACATTTTGCGACTTTGGACATTTTGCGACTTAGGACATTTTGCGACTTTGGACTTGGCTAAATATTCCTAAGTTGTCTGTGCTGCATCAGGGTTTGTTGCATGTTTTGATTTACACACCCTGATGCAGCACAGACAGGGGGCTGTCTGTACTGCATCAGGGTTTGTATTGTCGCGGCCCGGCCGGCCTGTGAGCACATACCTATCATGTGGAGTAGAAGATAGAAGAATAGAATCTTGGGATAAAATCATGGATAGAATAAAACAAAGAATACTATACTCCCCTAGCGTGAATAAAACCATCAAGCGACACCTCGAGATAAATTTCTTTGTGGTTTTAATTTGCAAATGATCTGTGGTTAATTTTGACTGATTTTGTCATTTGTTGTCTGTGTTGCTTTGCTTGACTGAGATTTGTTTATTTATTTATTTTCTGTATAATTTTAATAATAATTAATTAGTCGTGAGACTCCGCTTTTGCTCACTTCATTGTCGAGCATGCCACCCAAAGCAAAACCTGCGCCATCTTTCTTCAAGAAGAATGCGCCTAGTGCGGTGCGTCCGCCGCGTCCAGCCATCAGCCAGTCCAGCCTGCTGTTAGTGCCTGAAGATGCAGTGGAAGGTGATTCATCCAGTCATTGTATACCATTGCCGTGTGGTGCCGGCTTAGAAAAGCATCACCCTTCTCGTGGGTGTCGTAAGAAGCGACTAGCACACTTTAATTTTGAGCATGCCACCCAAAGCAAAACCTGCGCCATCTTTCTTCAAGAAGAATGCGCTTAGTGCGGTGCGTCCGCCGCGCCCAGCTATCAGCCAGTCCAGCCTGCTGTTAGTGCCTGAAGATGCAGTGGAAGGTAATCAATATATACCAAATTTTTGAATACTCGCGACCTTTAAGTCCGCAATTGGCAGTAGAGGCAGGCCGGGCAGGACAGGGATAAGTGGAGAGAGCTCCTTGGCAAGAGACCGCACAGGACAAGGGTCAGCGGAAAGAGCTCGTTTCGGAGGTCAAAATCCTCTTTGGCAGGCTGAATCAGCGAAGTTAGTTAGTAGAAAGCACCCCGCGCGCCGTTCGTCATTTGTGGTACTAGGATTTGTTCCTTTACTGAAGACGTCAAGGAAATTTAAACCATTGGTATATTAAGTCTCTGGATCAATTCCCAAACACCACTATTTTTGTCAGTTTGAAAATAGTAGGTCTAGGCATAGTTATTATTTTCTAAAACTCTACTATTTAACTGAATACCTTTAATTCAGGTCACCAAGAACGCCTATACCGCTGTGTAGAATGGACCCTGGGTGGAAGTGCCATACGCCACCACCAACGCAAGTGTCTCACCAAAGACATACCCCCACTCTCCTTCACCGAAGCCCTGAGTAAGAAAATAAGCGAAAGCATCCTCAATGCATTTCTGGACGAAAACTCCACGCTAACCCTCCAACAGCACTGGGACGTGACTCTGCCTCTAGCCCTCTGGGATAGCGAAAACGGGAGTGCGGAAGAGAAAAACTGTTTTAAGAATAGAAACAATATCATCGACGATTTGGTACCCCTGATCAAGCTGGCAGTGAAGGAAACGGACAGAGAAATCCTGAGACAAGGTTTAAGAAATGCCCTGGTGCTGAGAGTCACAAATTCTTATGTTAGTACTCCCTCTAAATTCCCTCTCTCTTCCTGTGGGACACCGAGTCGTGAACCCTGGTGCCAGAGTTTTACAACCGCCTACTACAAGTATCAGACCACTGACATGATTGTGTACCGACCGCCAACTAGGTAATCATAGAAAGCAACCGGGAGCGACGGATTATCGTGCCCTCCAAAGCACGGAACCTTCTTTCTTTTCTGTCCTAACTAGACTGGGAATTTACATGAGATACGAAAATGGCTTCATAGCAACAGTTGTTCAGCATAATGAGGCTCTTCTGCTGGTACATGGACGGTCTCTGGAATGTAGATCAAAAGGAGCCCATTTAAATTATAGATAATAAAGAGACGGAAAGGGCTTAATAACAAATGTGTGTGCTGGTAAGAAGTAATCGACTGTTTACTGCGGGCAAAGATCCGATTCCCACGGAAAAATGAGTAATTACTTATAAGTAAAAGCGAGTGAAACCGCTGGGCGGGCCACTAGTCTATCTAATAATGTGTTATTTCAGATGACTTACCTGGACGCAGGTTTGATGAAATTCAAAAATCTGACGACTCTAGTTTTGTGCGGTAACTACATCGACCAGCTGGATTGTGATCAGCTGCCGAAGGGGTTGCGGGTTCTCGAACTACAAGCCAACAGGGTCTCAAGCCTTGACTCTTTTGTAAATCTACCCCCACATATGCACTATGTAGGGTTGTCGAAGAATATTTTAACAGAGGGTAAATATTCTGTTAATATTATTGTTTTGCGATTGACTTGCATCAAATCAGAGTGATAGGCTCATATCACACAAGCGGTTTGCGAGCGGAGGCAGAGCGGAGTAGACGCCCGATGAATGCGCAGCGAATCCTTCGAGCGTCCGCGGAGAATTCTCTGCACATCCACCGGGCGCGCAGCTCCGCATCCGCACGCAAACCACTTGTGTGATATGAGGCAGACCAGCAAGTTAAAATTCATAAAGAAGCCTAGATAATTCAACTAAAGAAAATTACTTAAATACCTAAATAAATAAAATCGAAGAAGTCTACATGAATCAGAAGCTGTATTACGAGTAATAGAGGAAATATTCTTAGTTATCTCGCAATATTTTCAGACAACATGCAAGGCATATCCCAGTTCCCCCGCTCGCTCATAGTCCTGGATCTGTCAGACAACGACATCTATCATCTGGAGCCGCTACTAGACCTGCTGGTGCGGTTGCCCAACCTCTCATCGCTGCTGCTCGCTGGGAACCCCTGCTCTGTTAGTGTTCCTTATGCTCATGTCAGTTCGTATGGTAGTTCGCGACTCATCTTTTAGATGGCGTGGTAAGAGGATAGAATAGTATTACCCCATTTCTATCCCGTAATGAGTGAGAGGAGAATAGGACTAAGAGATGCATCCAGGAAATGGGCAACAGCGTTGTCTGTGAATATCTGCGCTTAGCAATCCGCCTTAGGATTTGAGTAACCGATTTACCGGCATTATGTAGAGAGGGAATAATTTGGCTGCCTTGAGTTTTCTGCAAGGTCAATACCTATAACATAGGCCTCCCCTAAATATTTCCACCTTGACCGATTAAAAGCGGCTTGCATCCTGCATTTCCCCGCGGTCTTGACTACATCGTCTGTCCATCTCGCGGGGGGCCATCTTACGATGCGCCTGCCGGTACGTGGTCTCCACTAGGGAACTCTCCTGCTCCACCGATTATCAGTCCTTCGAGCGCTATGATTAGATATTTTTGGTAATTCTAGGTATGCACAGCGTATGCTACGACTGTATGTTCGAGGCTGCAGCGCCTGCGGTGGCTGGACAACCGCCAAGTTTTAGCCACTGACCGGAAGACAAGCTTTGAGCCACACCCTGACGACCTGAAGTCAGCGTACTTCACCTTCACAATATTCAGAATCATGTCGGCGCCCATGCCTCCTAGGCCGGAAAAAGTGAGTTTGTTGAGGTATTCGGAAAAACATGAAAAATTTGCCAAATGTGAGTCGGACTCGCGTACGAAGCGTATCGTTCCATGGTGTATAAAAAGCCCCTTTATTTTTCTAATGTTGTTGGTTTTTGTTATCATACATCTTCTGTGAAAATTTTAACTGTCTTATCTGTTACTGTTCATGAGATACAGCCTCCGAAACATAATTAAGTTTAATCGAACAAAAAGCCTAGATGGTTGACTGACTACGGTCTGACTGCTTGTACATGTCTGCCGAAAAGCACAGATACGATCCTAAGGTTTTGCCTTCAGGGCGCAAGCGGATTATTCCATATTGAGCTGGAACTGCCTCTGCTGGACTCCACGCGAAGAATGTACCTGATGTTCAGTGAGTTCGAGACGCTGACGGACACCCTGCCTCCAGCTGAAGACGACTTCCTTTCACACACCTCTGGCGTTGGTGGTAGCAAGCCACCCAGCAAGACTACTTTCGAAGACGTTGGTAAATACGAGGCTTAAGGGATAGCTCTCAGAATACTGATACCTACATGCTTTTAGAACATGAAACACAATAAAATCAGTCTCCCGTACAGAATCACAATCAGCTGACTGCATTTAATATGGGAAGTTAAAGTCTTTTACGTTTTCTGAAATATTTTCTTACGGGAAATTGTTCAGTTTCGTGGTCTGAATGCACCTTATCAGTATACGTAGAGCTGTTCCTTACACCCTGTAAAAATTAAAATCGAAAAGAGAGTCTCAAAAATTATATAATAAGCCAAATATATCAAACAAACAAATCTTTCTCTTGTATCACTCTATCTATTACAAAGAAATTGTGTGCATCTGGATTTTATTCATTCATCTTACACCTTTCGCCTAGATATGGAGGCGTTGAGTGACGAAAACGATATATTTGGAAAACTTGTGCCGAAGACCTCGCGAGTAATCAAACACTACACGACCTTCCAAAGCAACAAGGTCCCCTGGAGCAAGATAATGACCTTCATCGAGCCAACAGTCAGGCTTTTCTGCCCGGACCTCACGGCGCTAAGGGATACCTTTCGTTCTACGATCACACTGAAACTCGTTTACAGTTTGGTAAGGAAGTACAAAATGAAATTTCACGAAAATAAACTCCATGCATGCAAAATCTGATGGTCGACAAAAAATTGTTTCGCTACGTTTGACAAAATGCCGCCTCGGTAAGAGTAGCGTTGGACACTCTACGGCTAGATGGACTGATGAGTTGGATAGCGACTGGTAGAGATTAGACTGCGAAAACTGGAAATCATGCCTTGTGGCGTACCCTGAGGGAGGCCTCCCGTCAGCGGGCTGCTAAAAGAGATGGATGTATGACAAAATTATAAGCTCCATTATTGCATAATCAGATTATTGCTTAAATGGAAAACTTTTGGGTCACATAATTGATTCTACGGTTATAAGTCGATGGTTTATCTTGTAGTCAAAGAGTAGATCAAAATAGCGAAGGCACGTTATCAATTATAATAACACTTTTCAGCTAGTTCAGACTGGAAAAAAGAGTCCGCCCATCAAGGCGAGCAAGGGCAAATCAGCTGGTAACATAGCAAAATCCCCTCCAATAGAGATGGTGACTACCATTGCGACCATGAAGTGTTCCCTAAGGAACCCTAACTGGAGCCAGCCCTCGCAGCACTTCCACTGGGACGACTCTCTTGCCACCAACGAAGCTATCCATTGGGGGGACGGAGACCTTACGGTTAGTTTGTCAGCAGCAAAATCTATCAATAGAAATGGTGACGACCATTGCGGGCACGAAGTGTTCCATGAAGAGTCAAGTCAACGAACAGTCATATAACTTTTTTTTTTATATAAACAATGGGTAAGCATTTGTCCGCAATCTCACCTGATGTTAAGTGACGATGCAGACGATGATGGAACATGCTCGCCCAGATAATGCCTATTTACTCTCGCCTTGAAAAGGCCCAGGTTATAATGTTCCGGAAACAGATCCGCAGGCAGGGAGTTCCACTCCTTAGCAGTTCGCATTAAAAATGTAGAAGCGAACCGCTTTGTGCGAATTTGCGGGATGTCTACGATATAAGGGTGGAATCCCAACCGGCGTCTCGTGCACCGGAGATGGAATGGTGACGGAGGTATCAGGTCATGGAGAGACTGTGCACACTCCCCGAAATGTATATGTATGTAGAATTTTGTAGCAAGCTACTTTGCGACGGTGTTCGAGGCTCTGTAACTTTGCGTCAATAAGTGCCCTATCAGCGATGAGTTTCTTGGCGCGCTTCTCAATCGAGTCCAGGGCTGCCAGCTGGTATTTGGCAGACCCGTCCCATAGGTGACAGCAATACTCCATGCAGGAACGGACTTGAGCTTGGTATAGTTGTAAAAGCTGTACTGGTGTGAAGTATCGCCTGACCTTTGAGAGAATTCCGAGTCTTTTTGCTGCAGTCGTACCCAAAGACTCAATATAATATCCAAAGTTCAGGTCAGATGAAAGGTTCATGCCAAGAAGCTCAAGATGGTCGGAAATCGGTACGGATACACCTCGGAAAGTCGGAGTCAGGTCGAAGGGACTCCGTTTAGTGGAGAATAGACTGTGCATGCCTGTGTTTTAGATGCATTAAACTTGACAAGATTTGCATCACCCCATTCGGATATTGCTTCAAGATTCAAGTTTAGGCGACTCACTAGGGCCTCTCGACAAGACTGAGTAGATTCATTGCTGGCCTTTGCACTGGACAGGTACCTATCAACAACCGTACTGTCATCTGCATACCCAAAGGTGTCGGGCGTGAGCATATCGTTGATGTGCAGCAGAAATAGGGTTGCGGAAAGTACAGACCCTTGAGGGACGCCGGCATCAATAGCCTGTTCATCTGAAGAGCGTCCTTCTAGGACCACTCGTATTAACCGTCCACTCAAGAAGTCTGCGATCCAGTTGCAAAGTCCAGCAGGTAGCCCGTAGGCGGGAAGCTTGATAATAAGACTTGCGTGCCAGACCCTGTCAAATGCCTTTGAGACATCCAGAGATACAGCGAGGGCTTCGCCGTGCCTCTCGATAGCCTCGCTCCATGACTTTAACTATAATAATAAAGAAATATCAACAAGGAACCTTGGACTTGGCATGACTTTGTCTTTATTTCATTACTGTATAGAGATAAACAAGCAGTTCCATCGAGACTTGGCTATTTTGTTACAGAATGTTTTTGGTGGGATAGATTCTATCACTGTCTTTGACCTACATTAGCTTCAAGTAAAGTCAGTCATTAACATGCCTACACCATTTACAGGCCGTGAATTACTTACTTCAAAAAACCGCACAACAACCGACAGCAAAAGGAAAGCAGCGAGATGACACGGAATCAATACACAAAGGAAAGCATAATGTGCCCGATAACCTGACCATACATGTCGGCTTTGCCATCGAAACTATGCGGCCACCAGTAATGCCGAAACCGACAACACCCTCACCTGTCGATTCCAAGAAGAAACCTCGTAAGGTGTAAAGGTCTAATCAGCAAGTCCCTATTTGGAGCAGTCCCTGTAAATGAAACAGCTTGCACTGCGCTCGCCATTCCGCCTACCAAACGTGGTTAGTATGGCGATACCTACCCCCCAAAAGGCTGTCCAGCAGTGGACTGCTGTGGATGTAATAGTAGTAGTATACTGGGTGGGACGGTGTGGATTGAACAACTTTTTCTATGGAGGCTATTAGGAGGATAAACGAAAAACCAATTTCGACCTCCCATACGAAATTGCCGGTCGCCTGACTGACTTTCTACGGTAACGCGAAAAATAATCGTTTTGCAACAAAGTCTCCATAGTAAAATTTGTTCAGTTTCATGGTCTGATCATGCCTGCAATGTTTTAGGTACACCGTCCCTTACTAAATGCTTCAAAAATCGACTGAATGTCAATCCTTTTTTGTGGGTGCAACGACGCAATGTAAAGATCAAAATAATACAAAGCTTCCTATATCCTGATGGTTACATTATAACGAGTATGTTTTATTTATTGCACCATTATCCCATTAATGCCACAGCAACAATGCTAACAATTGAACAATTTAAATCCTGCTCAAATGCAGTTGATACAGGACTTACGCATGTAGGGGAGAGGGGGGCAGCTTTGTACAGAATTTACAAAACATGTTGTAACTTCCAAAATAGTTAACTTTCTTAATATTTTTGTGCATGGTGTATTAGGTAGCTTAACTGGGATGATAAAAACTGTATTAATGTTAAAATAGCTTTTCACGAAAATCTGCTACGCCGGTTTTACTACAAGCGCGGAAAGCGTTAAAAGCTGCCCCACCCCGGGGCAGATTTGAACAAGCACGGGGCACTTTTGAACAAGTAGTTTATTACTGTTTCTGTTTAATATTTATTACGGCGAAATATGCATATTTCTTGCATTTTGATTGTGTTTTACTTTAGTTTCTGATATAACTAACTTGCGTGAAAAATGCTACAGATTTTTTCAATATAATTTTTGACCACTTGAGACTCAGTATTTTTCGATCTAATAAAGATTTTTTAACTAAATCACTAAAAAACAAATAAACGATAATAAATATTATCAATCCCTTATTTGAACATGATTTTTAAAATATTTTTTTTGGTGCAACTTTGTATGTTCAAATGTGCCCCTTAAATTTTATTGAAAGCTGCCCCAAGCATACCTTATAGCTTTACTCTAGGATTTAAATAATAAGTGAAATGGACGTACAAATAAACACAAATAAGGATAAATATACGTGTACATCCGCCAAAACCAAGATAAACCAGAAAAACCCTTACAACTTTTGAAAAAAATGTACATCGAGCACATCAAAAAACAAAAACAACCAATAACATCCGCGTTTTTTGTTGACTTCGTGAAATTGACGATGACAGGGATGCTGACATTTGTGAACATTAATCTAAAGCCTATTCCATCGTTATTGCATAAAACACGTAGACAGTATTTAGCTTGTTCATAGCTGCCCCTGTGCAAAGCCGCCCCCCTCTCCCCTAGGTATATCTAGGACAAGGCTTACGTCTGATATATTGTTCACATTTTATTCAAAACTTTATAGTAGGGACGGCCAATCAGCGTCTCAACTTTAGTCACATTTGGTGTAGCTGGAGCGTACTACCGCCAGCAAATCCACCTACCCATTTCAGGGCTCTACTTACCTATACTGGTTTTGTTTTTCGAGAGTACCTATGCATGTATCCAGAAATTTCTTTTCACGGGCTGACAGCCCAAACATAATATGGGCGGATCTTGACATGTAAGGTGTCGTTAGATTCGTCACAGCAGTGTAAGTGACACTATTACATCTGCTTGTTATACAAATACTAGGAAAACCCATTTTATAATTTGGGTGATCTGCTGGTAGTACAGTTTGACCAAAAATTCCCCCGTTATAACAATACTCCTTATTGATACACCAATTGATCTTATTGCAAAACCTTTAGACACTAACATCCTCAATTCAGTCAATGATAGGGACAGTGTGGTGTCCGTTGGGGTCAGGACTGGTCGAATTAGTTGTGAACTTGTGAATACCAAATCGAGACTTGTAAGGAGTTTAAAATAGACAAAAAATATGCAGAATTAAATGCAAATTCAGGGTGTGAAAAAAATTACTGCAAATATTTAAGTGGTGAACCAGTCAATGAAACTGAAGAACTTTTCCTAAGGAACATAGGTAGAAATATGAATCTCTCCCGTACAAACCAGCCGAGCAAGCCAAGTTTTATGGGAGATCCAAATATTTTTTCGTATTTCGATCTTGAGGAATGTTGTCCGGTTTCACAGGCTGATTAACCCTTTAAAATTTTTGTACCTTGTTATTTTTGCACACCTTGTACTACTTCCAGCAAATCCTTTAAGGGCCCAACTTATATACCATTTCAGGGCCCAACTTATAGTGGTTTTTATACAAATAATTAAAAAAAACAGTGTAATTTGGTATTGTGTTATGGGTAGGACGGATTTGCAGGAGGATAGTACCAGCTTTATGTAATTGACATTCTAAAAGAGTTCTTTGTGAACTTAGAAATAAAAGTTTGTGAATCTAAAGTATTATTTGTGTATCTACTGGAAAATAGAAGTCTGTGAATCTAAAGTATTTTGTCTACTGGAAATAGAAGTTTGTGAATGTTGTGAAAATGGCGGGGGCGCCTCATGAGCGCTGGGGCTCCCAGCTGGAGTACCTCCTGTCCTGTCTGGGGTACGCCGTTGGGATCGGCAACATCTGGAGGTTCCCGTATTTGTGCTACAGAAATGGAGGAGGTGAGTAAAATGTTTACATAGATACATACGTATATCAAGCCTATATCCCTTGCGGGATGAGCAAAGGCTATAAAAAATAGAAAGTTACACCACGACGTCTGACAAAAGTTTGATAGTCATTCACAAGACTGTGATCACTAAAGTGATAGATTGTCAGCACTTCGCCACAAAACAGGGTAACTGGGCGCGGGGCGCTTATACAGATGGCTCACTCAGTACTAGCGACGATTTGACTGACTTTAACTGGAAAGTAACTAAGAAGAAGGCACAAACTTCATATTTCTTAGATTAGAATTTGCTCAGAGTCCTAAGAAGTTTGTGACTCTTGTATGAATGGCGGGGGCGCCTCATAAACGCTGGGGCTCTCAGCTGGAGTACCTCCTGTCCTGTCTGGGGTACGCCGTTGGGATCGGCAACATCTGGAGGTTCCCGTATTTGTGCTACAGGAATGGGGGAGGTGAGTGAAGTGAATACCAAATTTTAAAACACTTCCCGTGTTAGGTATACAGTTTGGAAAAACTTGCAAAATTTTCCTCAGCAGGCAGGAGACTTTCGGCATCTGTACTGCTCCAACGCATTGGTAGCCTGCGAATTAAACGAGTGTATCTTGGCCACTAACGCCGCAGTAGCCCAGTTATTAGAGACGTCGGCAATACAGATGCAAAAAAGTCACAGGTTCAAATCCTGCCTGCGGTGAAAATTTTGCAAGTTTTCCGAGGAGTAAAGTGTTTACTTTGAGATTCTTAATTTGATACCTAAATGTTTTGTAAGAGCGACCGGTGACCTATTCTTTAGTATAGTGAAAGTGTTATAAAAACGCTAGAAACTACGTGAAGGATAATAGTATTTTCTTTATAGACAGACTGAAGATAAACTCGCTTTGACTATACTATCGCCAGCACATCGACCGACACATTTCAGAATCTACTAAATACAGTGATTTTTCATACAAACATGAAGAAAGTCGGTATAATAAGTTTATCCCATAAATTGTTAGGTTGATGTGCTGCCGACAGTACCCGTCCCTAAACGGTATATGCTTCATATACGATTTTATTTCTTGCAGGGGCATTTCTAATTCCATATTTCCTGACAATGTTCATATGCGGAATTCCTTTGGTTTATTTGGAGACAACGTTGGGGCAATTCGCAAGTGCTGGATGTATTTCTGTGTTCAACATCAACCCTTTGTTTAAAGGTAAGATTATTCCTCATTAATATGTCTGATCCACACATAAACACATTTATCACGTCTATATCCCTTGCGGGGTAGGCAGAGCGTAGATAAACTGCTGTAAAAACTGCCATTTACACCACGTCTGCCTAAAGTCTGAGAGTCATTCAGAATAATGTGTAGTGTGTATCCCCATAGTGACAGCTGTCAGCCTGTCGCCTAAAATTGCAATATACATCAACGAATCCCACACGGCATCGATCCTGTGCCACACATTTTGGCCAAACAGATACAACCTCTTCCTATAGCAGATATTACACGCACAGAGGACAGCCCTCCGAATTCTGATAGGGTGCATTCAGATCATGAAACTGAACGACTACTACAAAACTACTAAAATATATCACTAATCATATTTTTCTTCCCATAGTAAACGCAGTTAGCTTACCCTGATTCTGTATGGGTGGTCAATCATTCTTGTCGTTTCCCGACATATATTGCCAGAGGAAAGTTATTCAGTTTTATGGACTGCATGCTCCCTGCATAACTTTAAATATGGTTACTTATATATGTTCAATCAGTTAGTCGTTCATTTTCATGATCTTAATGCACCGTATCAGTATTCAGAGAGCTCTGTCTCTTACACCACAAATGTTTATATCTTTACATCTTTCTACCTTACCAAGTGTATGGCTCTTTTTCATTCATAACAATTTAACTCAAGTATAAATAAAATTAATGGTTTATTAACTAAGTACTTCTTCTTAGCAATTGTATTTACAATAACATTTCGTTTTCAGGCGCTGGCTATGCAGTGGTGATACTGAATATCATATCGGTGATATATTTCGCGTCCATCATGTCATATCCAATCCTTTACATATATCACTCGTTCAGCTCTCCGCTTCCGTGGCAGTCTTGTGGAAACTATTGGAATACTGACAAATGTACTGAGGTAAAGTAGGCAAAATTCCATTACGAAGAAGTAGGTAAATTTTTCCACCGCAGGCTGAATTTAAACCACCGACCTTCGCCATCTGTACTGCATTCGTCGCTGGGAATTAGTCGGAGTCATACCACGAGTTAGTGGTCAAGATAGTTGGGTGTGTAGGTACACCGGTGAAAATCGAAAAATACGACTGATGCTTATAACAAGATTTCCATTCGAAATGATTGGTCCTTAAGGGGCATGGAGCCATTTAAGAAGTGGGGCCACCTCAATTTTTATTGTATTTTTTTTTAATGAAAATAGTCCAGTTTCCTTAGGGTTTCATACAAAATGTCATCCTCTATTTTACCCATTTAGGGGGTGAATTACATAAAAGTAAAACACAATGTATTTCATAGTTTGCGATTTATAATAACTGCAAAGAAATGACGGACCAAATTAGTGTAAGGGATAGTGTGTTGTGTAATAGGTAACAAATAATTTTTATTTTACTATTCATTTACTTACCGTTTTTACGTGTTTTTTATTCTCTCATTGGTGACGAAACAGATTTCAAACTTTATTTGTAGTTTCTATCGGTAAATCTGTTCATTTCAATTCAATTTCTTGTTTTGTGGCGTTTCTTTAACTGATTTTGTGGTTTTAATTTGTTTTCCCGTCACTTCGACACCACATTTTTAATGTACTTTTGTTTTTTACTAAATCTAGGTTAGGTGTCAAGTGCGATTTTTTTTCGTTTCTTTGAGCGCTAAATTTCGAGAGGTCAGAAATCGCTGCAATACAAAGATCAGAGATTTGCAGCGGCGCCATATTCATCAATCTGTTGAAAATGGTGACCCAAGTAAGGTCTGGTCTTTCCTCAACAAATTAGGAGTTGGCAAATCACGTACTCATATTTCTGCGAATAATATTGACGTGGACTCCCTTATCAAACACTTCTCTTCTTCCGCTGAAATAGATAGCGCTACCAAACTTAGTACTTTAAACCATTTGTCTACTTTGCCAACTCCTACTTTTCCTTCTTTCGTTTTTCACCCAGTCACCGCTTGTGATATTATGAAGAACATACAAGCCATTTCTTCGAATGCCGTTGGTAGTGACTGCATTAGCCGTGCTATGATTGTTCCTCTCCTTGATATCCTTTCCCCAGTCATCGCTATCATCCTAAACAAATCCTTATCCTCAGGTGTTTTTCCAACCGTTTGGAAGGAGGCACAAATCATTCCTTTACCCAAAAAACCTAAACCTAGTTCTCCGTCTGACTACCGTCCCATCTCTATCCTTCCGTTTCTTTCCAAGGTCCTTGAAAGGTTAGTTCATCAACAGCTCACTACTTTCCTAACTACAAACAACTTGTTGAACCCCTTTCAATCCGGTTTCCGCCCCGGTCATAGCACGACTACTGCGTTAGTCAATATCTCCGACGACATTCGACTAGGAATGGAACATCAAAATTTGACAGTGTTGACGTTGCTGGATTTCAGCAACGCTTTCAATACTGTGGACTTCGATATTCTTCTTGCCATTTTGCGTTCTCATAATATGTCTCCGGCGGTGACTGGTTGGTTTCAGAGTTACCTGTACGGGCGTCGACAGCGCATACGCATTGAAGATACATTCTCTGCGTGGTGCAATACAACTGCCGGCGTTCCGCAGGGTGGCGTCCTGTCACCTCTTCTCTTTTCTATCTTCATAAATTCTATTACACTTCCACTTACTTCTTCCTATCATTTGTATGCGGATGACCTCCAAATTTATACGCAAGCACCACTCTCTGGCCTCCCAGGCGCGATTGATCAAACCAACAGAGACCTCAAGAGCATTGCCGACTGGAGTCGTTCATATGGTCTGATGGTAAATCCTACCAAGACTCAGACTATTATAATTGGTAGTCAGTGGTACGTGGACAGAATCGATTACGCGTCGTTACCACAGATTACTTTTAATGGCACTCCAATTCCTTTCAGTCCCAAGGTAAAAAATCTGGGCGTCATTTTTGACGAAAGCTTAACCTGGCGACCTCATGTTTCGGAAATTAGCAGAAAGGTTTTTGCTGCGTATGGTTCACTTAAGAGACTCAAAAACCTTTTACCAACTAAAACTAAAATTTCATTGGCACATTCTCTTCTTCTACCAATACTGGATTATGCAGACGTTTGTTTTCCTGATCTAACTGTTGAACTGCTGAATAAGCTCGAACGTCTGCAGAATCTATGTATCAGGTTTATTTTCGGTCTGCGAAAGTATGACCATGTCTCCTCTCACCGGTCCCAACTTCAGTGGTTACCTATATCCCGTAGAAGGGACTGTCACATCCTTTCCCTTCTTTACTCCGTCCTTTCCAATCCTAATGCTCCTCCCTATCTTAAAAATCGCTTCACCTTTCACTCGGCAACACTGACACGCAATCTGCGTGCCAGTAACAGCCTTAAGATCAACCTTCCTCCACACAAGACGGAATTCTTTGCAAACTCTTTCACAGTGCGAGCAATCAAGCTGTGGAATTCTTTGCCTGAGGATATCCGTCGGGCTCCTTCCCTCGAAACCTTTAAGGACCGAACCAGGAAATTCTATCTATCTAATTTAAGTAGTAGTGTAGTATAATATCTCCTAGTTTAAGTATTCCATCTACATTGTCATCTATTATATTTCTTTCTTCTTTCCTACTTCGTATATCGCATTATCCTCGCTTCCATAGTATATAGTTTATGTATAGGTATGTATTAGTTTATAAATATTTAGTATGTATTATGCATATTATATTGCCGTTGTGCGTATCTATGTATTTTGGTGTATAATATTTTATGTAGTATATGTAGGGGCTTGCACTGTCCCGCTTTCAAGACTGCACTTTCCATATCACCCAAAGGTTGCCTGGAAGAGAATGCTACTTTAGCATTAAGGCCGCCTTATTGTACTGTGTTCTCTGTACCTGTTTTTCTGTTTTACTTGTAATATTGTTTTTTATGTGCAATAAAAGTATATTATTATTATTATTAATAACTGTACAAAATTTCAGCGACATTTGTCAAAGGAATAAAAAGTTACCTACAAACTTTTATCACCTGTTTTATCCCCTCTTGGGATGAGTTTTTATAAAAAATATTTGTAGTGTATTGAGTTAGTGTAATGACTATCGTAGTATAAAGAGTAAGTGTATTGACTGTCAGTGTCTCGAGCACGTACGTCACCACGGACGGTATGGTAGGGATTCTGTCCTGTCAGTCAGTCTATGCCCGACCGTAGCCCCGAGCGGCTGTGTGATGGCGCGTCGACGAGCCACTTCAGACTTCAGTCAAGTCTCATCATCTTAGCGTCTACCAGGACGCTATATGTGGCGACGAGGAAAAATTACTAAAACCGGAAAAACCGTGAGTAAAGTGCAATATTTTTTTTCCTTTTAAAAAAGGGAAGGAAAGGCTTGACCGTGAGAGAAAATAATTTAAAAGCATTTAATTGAACCTGCAAAAGGTAACTTTTTGATGCCATTGAGGCGATAGTAGGCAATCTACCTATTGCTACGAGCAAAAGTATTTGTTTTATGCCCCATCAAAAACGTAGATGAGATAGGTCATGGACTTTGAAAGATTGGCGAAAAGCCTATCTATCACTTAATGTGAACTAAATACTTCGTAACATTTTAAAAACATTGTCGGTATGACGCTTCTAAAGTTAAATAATTATTGGACACCTTTATTGTGTCTGGAAAAATACGAGGAAAAATTGCTTTATCTAAAACGCCTGAACAAAAACAATAAGCAAAACAATCATTTAGCACGCCCACAAAGCCCTAAAAGCCCTAGTAGTCAAAGCTATGCAAAAAAAAAGGGTAAAATAAATAAATAAAAACGACAGATACCAATGTTGTTATGAACGCTTTTGAAATGTAGGTACTCCGTAACTCCGTACATGTTTCGTGTCGCGGCCATGGTACAGTTTCTATTTCGAATTTATTTTAAAATGGTGTCATTTTGTCGCGTTTCCGCAGTCAATTCATGTGAAATCATAGTGATAAACGTAGGAAAGATTATAAAACGCAAAAAAAAACAAACAAGAAAGGGTGGAAGTGAGGCGCCGACGCGGAAACGAAACTGTGCATGGATTATATCTGTGTAAGCTCTTAAACAGTTCAGTGAAACCAGAAGGTCAAATTTAGATCAAGTTTCTGTGAAGGAATCGAAAAAAAGTAACCAGGTATGTATGTGATATAATATCATATCACTTTTTACCGTTACATAGTGAGATCAATTGTAGAAATAGTCATCCTACCCCTTAGGAACGCTGATGCTTATCTATGTTCAGTTGCAGTACTGATGTTACGACGTATTTTCATAAGGATTTGTTATTGCTATCACATGACGTAGATCAACTTACCAACCAGCCGAGTGATTCTTGAACAGTTACATTATAAGATTCTATGTTATTATTTTTGTGGAATAGAATATTATCTGCAAGTTAATAGGTACCTATTTATTTCACACAAAAACGAAGAAAAATGCATTAATTTGCTGATCAAAGAAAACAATCAAAATTTACTAACTACTTATACAATACCTATTTATATGAAAACTACTAGTTATGTATGACATGTAGGTCTATAGGAAAAAATAACATAAATTCGAATATTTATGAAAAGCTCAGAATAAAACCTTGGAATAAAACCCTAGCTAATAAATTCTTATCTATGTAAATAAGAAATCACCATCAAGATAACTATAGGTATTTGGATAATTTACTTGAAGTCCTGAAATATTCTCAATTACCTACTTCTAACAATAGCTACAAATGTATTCCATAGTACCACATACGTGTGTGAAAATTAGGCAAGTAATGCTTGAATGAAATTACTATCGCACATAGCCATTTCAATCAAAATAAAGTAATCGCTAGTTGTGGGCTAAAAAGTTAGTTGAATCTTTGGCAAAATAAGTTGCTTACTCGTAAATACGTGCTTAATGGTATTTTAGTGTACAGCATTGAAACTTAAGACAGACATTACTATTTACATGGTAAAATAATTTATAATTTTTCAGTAGTAGTAGCTGCCTACATTATACCTACCCATCATCAATATTATAAAACCGTTCAGTAGTAGGTTTATTAAGTTTGTAGGTATTTATGAAGATATTTTTGATGAAGAGAAAATAATATAAACGAAACAAAAGGTACTTGAAAGAAGGTCTCGTTTGGTGTCGATTGTTGGCAGCAAAATAATCTAATCGTTAAATCGATGATGCTAGCAAATAAAACCTTATCGTTAAATCGATGTAGCAGGTATGGATATAACCTGATTGTTAAATCAACGGTTACAGGTTTATCCTGATCGTTAAATCGATGTAGCAGGTATGGATATAACCTGATTGTTAAATCAACGGTAACAGGTTTATCCTGAAATCGACGGTAGCAGGTATGGATATAACCTGATTGTTAAATCAACGGTAACAAGTATAACCTGATCGTTAAATCGATGAGAACAGATACGATATGATCGAAATCAATAGTAATTTGAAGTTATCATACAGCAGTAAATCTGTCCATTGTATTGATACATATAAAGTAAGTCAAACAGTGTAAAACTGGTCATTTAATTGATGAATACACATTAGTGGGTATAGCAGTGAAAACTGATCCTAAAATATGTTAATGTTAGTGCAATTGCACTTGTAACGCAACGCAAGTTTCGGATTCCATTCTCGGAGGTGTCACTCAGTTGATATATATCAGTTTGTGAATTCTGTTTAGGACATTGCATGCTACACCGATTGCGAAGTCTAGTTACACAACCATGTCAGAGGTCTTCTACTTGAAGTAGGCGGTTGAACAACTCTGACATCAGGTCTCATCGGGTCGTTGGATGACTTAGTGTCCCACTCGAAGAAGAAGAACCGATAAGTGATAAATATAATATATTGTGTGTATGTATTTCTGTAAGTACTGGTTTCTCGGTTTCAATACGTATACCAACCCAGCGGGGCCTGGAACTGCGGAAGGTAGACCTCGTGGGCTAGAAGGATAATTCATATCTCCTTCTCCTTCTATCGTGGAGTAGAGCCGGCCGAGTCGATGAACGCCCAAGTCTAATATAATATTACAGATGGAAAGTGAGTGGAAGTCTATCAGAGAGCAAGGAGAGTGGAAATGGTTACTCTTTACCACAGGTAAACATGTCGGTAATTCTCAAGGGAATATCAAAATTTAGCCGCAAGTAAAACCACGGTAGGAAAAGCCAGTTATTACAACCTAGTGGGTTGTTCTCCGATAGTTTGTTGTGCAAGACGAGATAAGTGGGTTTTAATGAAAGAATGTACACCTAGTAATGCTGTGGTTTAGAAAATATCAATTCAAATGAAACCTTTGATCATTGGTTTCTATATTACTTTGGTACTGAAGAACTACTGAGGAACTGGGACACATTACATTGTTTTGTCTTTCATTCATGATATAGGTAGGTATATACCTACATACATAGGTACATGCAGTCATGTGTTATCATTGTCGCAGGGTCAATTCCCGTGGGTTATTTTGGGAGTTTGTTTCCTGTTAAGTAAGTGTATGTTGTCCCTTATTTAAGGGTTTCCCTTTGTATTTGTTTGCTAACCAATATATATTGTATGATTTCAAGTGAGTTTGCGGGGGTAGAAGTCTTAAGTTTACCTTCCTACAATATTTACTTAGGTATAAGTGTTCGTTCTACGTAGACATGGACGTTTCACTGTAATTTGTGCAGTGTTGTTGCATAATATTGTGGGTTAAAAAAAAAAGGTGGGGGAGAAGAAGATAGGTATAGAATACAGGCACTGGTAACAGTCAGACGGCGTTTCTTGTTGCCAGATTATCGTTGTCGAGCACACTTTAGTAGATTCAACCTATTTATAAACGGGAACGATGTGATAGCTATAACTACTTATACGACGTTTTGGTCAATTTCGATGTAAACCTGGGCAGGTAGATACAGAAGAAAATATGATACTGGATATTGCGATGTTACTAGTAAGTAAGTAATATAACGTCATTGCACAACACAAAGAACAGTATACACAATTACCAAAAATCTAGTACCTATGAACTTACCGGGACCACGCAGCGGTGACTGGAGTGGATTTCGTTTCTAACAAATGCTGGAGTATTGAATTTTAGAGCAAGTGCAAGACAGGGGATCTGAAATTGTTCGTGCGGAGCCCAGGAAATTTATTATCATTTCACTGTTGGCAACTGTTGGTAAGACTGTTTATTATCGGCCCAAGTCTGTCAAGTGGTAAGTGTCACCCGCGGGAGTTCCCAGCAAATTAAACGTAAGTTAACGCAGTTCAGACTTCAAAATAGATATGCAGTATTCCACTTCGGTTTAAACAATGTAGACACATCTTGTCCTGGGTTTTAGCCCATTGAACATGCTGCGTCACAGCGAACAGACAACGCATAGCAGAAAATTAAGTGACTACAAATTCCGATTTTCAGAATTTTACAAAAGAAAAGCTTCTTCAAAGCTAGTATTAAATTATAACAAATAAAATGTTAGTATCTCAAGGAGGGTCCAGCGATCACAATAACAAATTTTAAATTTGATTGATGTAAGTGGTTAGTTTCATAAAACTACACGAGCTAATAATTACTAATTCACACTGCTGATAGCTATTATGATGCTTTGTATTTTTGGGGTCGATTTTGGTGAATGCTAAATTTGTTGGGACCAATACTCATTCATTGCTGACTTATGGAGATAATTATTTTAGATATAATATCATCAATCAACACTTTGGCAATTCCATTTTTGTTGTGAGCGCTGTTTTACATGCGGGTATCGGATATACCTACTTATTACGGGCCCGAGCCGCGTATAGAGTAGGAACACAAATTGTAATAAAAAAGAGAAAATTTTTGCATTAGAAATTTTCTCTTTTTTAAGTTTGAATTAGAATGTGACTTTCTTAAAGAGAATCTTGTAAATTCCTACTAAGAAATAAATTATTGAATTATGAATTATTATGAATTATTCATTTTAATGAATTTTATTCTTCTAATGAGAACGTTTTGTTTGTTTGTTGCAAGTTTTATAACTGAACGCAAAGCTTATTCAATTTTAAATTAAATAATGAAAAAGTTTTAAGTAAACTCATCTGGGTAAAACTAAGAAATTCACTGGACTAGCTAACCGAAATTATATTTATATAATAGGTATATAATATATTCATAATTATAATTGTTGTATCAGTTAAGTAAGGCGGATGACCTGAGATACAACAGACTTTATTGAACAAGAACAAAATACTTAAGTTAAAAAATATTTTAGTTTATCATGTAGTTAATTATCATAAATGGTACGATTGGCGGCATTATTGCTTTTGTAGCAACTTCTTCCATACAGCCTGATAGTAAGAACTAAGCTGTTAAACGTAGTTGATGCTTTATTATTCAGCTGATTGATTTTGTATCAATTTGTTTGTTTCTTCAGTCATTTACACATAGAATATAATATTATTGCGAAATACTACTGTAAGGTGAACGAAAGTTATTTATTACAATCTCAGATTACAATAATACCAATGTTTATTATCTATCAGCCAGCATATACGGACACGTAAAATATAAGACGTTTTGTTTTCATCACCTCACTGATGAACCCTACCTATTTATTGCCACGACTTTAGTCAGACAGGAATAACAGGTAGACAGAAATCTTATTCAATAAGAAAATTGTCATTTTCGGGTACATGCAAGATTATTTCGGTTATGTTCAACATTTTTCTTGTAGAAGGTTACCACTAACAATAATAACAATTCAGAAAAAAAAATTAAAACAAAAGAAGGGGAATATAGGTAATAGGTAAAATACTTTCTTACGTAGTTTAAAAATGAGTTTAGTTTTATTCATTGATGCCTATCATAAGTTACCTGTCTATCAATGTTTACCCTCATCGATTTTATTTTGTGCCTTACCATCAGTTGAGGAAGTTATTAAAATAGAATCTAAGTTTTGGAAAAAATAGTACCTACCTATTTATTTTAAATGGTTTTACGGAAACGGAGGCTCATAACCAGGGAAGAAGACCAAAGCATAAATAAAACAAAAATTAAAACAAAAGGGAGATGTAGTGTATTGAGTTAGTGTAATGACTATCGTAGTATAAAGAGTAAGTGTATTGACTGTCAGTGTCTCGAGCACGTACGTCACCACGGACGGTAGGGTAGGGATTCTGTCCTGTCAGTCAGTCTATGCCCGACCGTAGCCCCGAGCGGCTGTGTGATGGCGCGTCGACGAGCCACTTCAGACTTCAGTCAAGTCTCATCATCTTAGCGTCTACCAGGACGCTATAATATTTCTTATAGCTCTTTCGCACTAATTTGATATCCTTTGCGCAATAATTCAAGTTCCTAGATATGTTACTATCTTTTGCTCACCTATTCTTGTTTGTCATTTAGATAAAAAATTTAATTTTAATAGGTAATGACCCAAATTTTATTACGGAATTGACTTTGACATATGATATAATCGAAAATGATACCAAACATGACTATAAACTAAATCGCTCAAAGAAATTATTAAAACTGAACTTTAAAACCCCCCCTCCGCCTACCTGCAGCAAAAATCCAGGTGGCCCCACTTCGAAAATCCATCTCGGTGACCTAAAGATTAATCGTGCCAAAGGAAATTTTATTATACCTTTCAGCTGTATAATTAGAGCTACACACGCCACTAAGATACCTAGACATGCAGAATTCGCGGGCTTGGAGTGAGCCGCTGCTGTAACACAGATGGAAGAATTGGTAGAGGCGTCGCCAGTACAGATGGCGAAGGTCGCTATGGTTCAAATCCAGCCTGCGGTGGAAGACTCTGCAAGTCTTCCAAAAAATAATACTTTTTTTGAAACTGTAGAATATCTACGGAGCATCAGAAGTAGATTGTTAAGATTCTTTTAAATGCGAATATTTATGAAAAATATCATTATTCTTTTAGATCACAGGAAATTCAAGTTTCTTCAATTCAAACGGTACTATAACTACACCTGAGGACGAATTCTTTCAGTAGGTATATTTCTTTGATACTACTTTATATTTCATAAATTTTTTCACAGAAGGTTTGAATCAGCCTTAAAGTGCGTAAGCGCATACGAATGGCCATGCATTGAGTCAGGGTTAAATTAAGGGAAAAAGAAAAGCCTGAGTTTTGTTATTTTCTCTTCTTCGTCTTTGGAAAATCTGAAATCTCATGTGTTTTATTTTTCAGCCGACGCCTACTTCACATGTCTGAGGGCATTCATGAAATCGGTGGCATAGTCTGGCCCGTATTTTACTGCAACGTGATATGCTGGATTCTAGTCTACCTCTGCATCTGTAATGGAGTCAAGAGTGTCGGAAAGGTGATTAAATACTATTTTACCCACGAATTATCGTTAGTTTGCCAGCCACAACAGTCCACTGCTGGACTTGAGCCTTGCCCTATTAGGGGGTATTGCCATACTCACCGTGCTTGGTTATCGGATTGGCGATCGCGGTGCAAGAATTTAATAAGGTATAAGCTGGTTCATAAAGGAAGGGGACCCGAAATGGCAACATTATTGTTGATTGCTCAAATGTCATATAATATGAAAAAGACGCAAACAATAAAGTTGCCATTTCGGGTCCCCTTCTTTTGTAAACCGGGTAGTAAGTTGATGTGCTGGTGGTAGTACGTCTCTAGTGTTCTTGGTTTTGTTAATTATGGTTTCTTTAGGTTTTATGACTATTTTTTTCCTTTCAGCTTATTAGTTTTAGCTTTACTACAGTTTGACATGCTAAAAACAAAACATTATCAGATTTGTGCCCAATTCTATTGTTTCAGATTGTTTATTTCACAGTACTGTTCCCGTATTTTGTACTCGCCATACTTTTCGTTCGTGGCGTAACTCTTCCAGGCGCTTGGGAAGGGATAAAGTTCTACATACTTCCAGATTGGGGACAACTGAAAAACACTAAGGTATAGAAAAATAGTAGGTACCACATGCCGATTCCCGTCGGATTACAAATTCATACTCACATTAATCTGCTTTCAGTTAGTACCTTTTTCGCTGCACCTTGTTACCTATTCATGTCAAGAAGCTGAAATAATTGTAACAAACTAAGTTAATTTACCACTAGGACACCCACTATTGTTGAACTTTATGTGAGAGTACCAGGTAGGTTGGATGAGGCCATAAAATAATGCTATTGAAGTGCCTGTTCTCAATCGTAAAGCAACCATTGCATAGCAAGTTATATTTTTCTATTTGTGGTAACTTGATAAATTTTTCTGTTTAACTTAGGTACCTATTTCTTTGTAACAAAGACAAAGCTTAAGCCAGTGATGTAAAAAGCTTGAACTCTGTTGAACTTCATACACTTGTTGCCAAAAATTTCCTTGTTGAAAGTATATAAATTAGCGTGAAATGTAAATTCGCACTGCGTGCTCGATTTTATCGCTGCTTCACATTTTTCTCGAAAGCGACACTTTTACCGCACAACATCTTAAAAGTTCTTGTCTGTCCTTTCGGTGGAATTGTTCATTTTTTTACTACATACCTACAATGTGAGACAGCTTCTTGATAGTACTTAGGTATGGTTTTGATATTTTGTTTTACTAATAAACTAGCTGCGTGTCAGCGGCTTCACTCGCCGCAACACATTTTTCCCAGGAAATAAGACGTTTTCCCGGCATGTGTTATACATATAAAGCTTCATCTTAAAGCACTCTATCTACCTGTTTAAAAATACGCATCAAAGTCGGGTGCGGAGTTTAGGTGTTAGCACAGTCCATGACAGGGAGTTTACTTGGCTTAGACCCTTAGCATTGAAAAACTGGCTTTACAGGAGTGGCGAAAGCAAAACATAAAATAAAAATAATGTTTGATGATATTGGACGGACGATATAGTACCTACAGGGAGTAACAGAAAGGGTATAACAAGCCGAAAGGAGGTCAAGGTACTCATGAAACTGAACAACTTACCCCATGGAACATAGGTCGAAATATGAAAAAAAAATTTGGACGTCCCATACAAAATTGCCGATCAGCTAATTGATTTACTATGGGAGGTCCAATTTTTTTTTTCATATTTCGACCCATGTTCCATGGGGAAAGTTGTTCAGTTACAGGAGTACCTTGACCTCCTTTCGGCTTGTTATACCCTTTCCGTTACTCCCGGTATAAGGGGTGTTAGGGACGGTGTAACGAAAACTTTGCAGGCGTGCTCAGACCATGAAACTGAACAACTTTTACTATGGAGCTAATGGTGAAAAACGAAAAAATAAAACTGACCTCCCATACAAAGTCAGTCAGCTGATCGTGAATTTTGTATGGAAGGTCGGAAATTTTTTTTCGTTTCCCGCCATTGGCTACATAGTAAAAGTTGTTCATTTTGATGGTCTGATCATGCCTGCAAAGTTTTCAGTACACCATCCCTAACACCCTGTATATTGCCGGTAAACAGTGGCTGCGGAAGGCACAGGACCGGAAGAGCTGGCGTAAAAACGAAGAGGCCTATGCTCAGCAGTGGGTAGATGTGGGCTGATATAGAATAGATAGATAGATATTGATATTACAAAACGCTTTTGTAGGTTTGGGCAGATGCAGCGACACAGCTATTTTATTCCCTGGGTCCTGGCTGGGGAGGCCTCGTCAGTATGGCAAGCTTCAATCAATTCCACTTCAACCACCTAAAGTAAGCAATTTTAATTATAGTTAGAGTCCATTTGCAATCTTAGTGTCATGAAATGATATGACCAGCCTAAGTGGGAGGCCAAGTTGCGCTGGTCGCAATACCTCTACTTAGATACTACGCGACCAGCGTAATTTAGTCTCCCGCTTGCGCTGGTCATGACACTATGATTTTGAAATTTTTGAATGGACTATACGTACCACAAGTTTTACCCTTTCTCTAACTCAAACAAACTACAGGGAGGTGCCGTCAAGCTGATTTTTCCGAATACACCAAATTTAACAGGTCAAACTGAACAACTTTCCCTTTGAACAAAAGTTGTAATACGTTCCATACAAAAAACAGCTCACCACGCAATTTTATGTGGAAGAATTCTATTATTTATGTTCTTTTCCTAAAATTTGTTCAATTTGACCTAGGTATATTTATTTTCTACAAGATGTCACTAGATCGTTGCTTCAATACAAGCATGAAGAGGTTGAAGTATTCGTTAGGGTCTAATAGGCGCCGCTAGCTCAGTTGGCAGAGCAGTGGGACGGTACTCCACGGGTTCAAGTCCCGGCTGACAATAAAGAATTTTTCAACTTTTCTTATAGCACTGTAATGCATTAAAAATCTCAAACATTAAACTATTGAGCTTGGCGTTATTGAGCACCACGTAATACCTACCCTTTTCATTCCAGGTCATCAGTAATAATACCCTTCGTGAATAGTGGCACGAGCATCTGGGCTGGCTTCGTAGTGTTCTCAGTGCTGGGTTTCGCAGCTGATCGTGCTGGAGTGGCCGTGGGCGAAGTGGCCACTGCTGGGCCGGGCCTGGCCTTCGTCACCTACCCCGCAGCTGTGGCCATGATGCCAGCGCCCAACTTCTGGGCGATCGTCTTCTTTGTCATGCTGTTCTTCCTTGGCATAGACTCCATGGTTAGTATCGTCACCATCATCGTCATCTTCGACATTAATCAACCAAGTGAGTCAGTCAGTAAGCTAGTACAGGTTCGTCACCTACCCCGCCGCTGTGTCTATGATGCCAGCGCCCAACTTCTGGGCGATCGTCTTCTTTGTCATGCTGTTCTTCCTCGGCATCGATTCTATTGTTAGTATCGTCATCATCATCGTCATCTTCGACATTAATCAACCAAGTGAGTCAGTCAACTGCTAGTACAGGTTCGTCACCTACCCCGCCGCTGTGTCCATGATGCCAGCGCCCAACTTCTGGGCGATCGTCTTCTTTGTCATGCTGTTCTTCCTTGGCATTGATTCCATGGTTAGTATCATCATCATCATCGTCATCTTCAACTTTAATCAACAACAGCGAGTCAGTCAACTGCTAGTACAGGTTCGTCACCTACCCCGCCGCTGTGTCCATGATGCCAGCGCCCAACTTCTGGGCGATCGTCTTCTTTGTCATGCTGTTCTTCCTTGGTATCGATTCTATGGTTAGTATCATCATCTTCAACGTTAATCAACAACAGTGAGTCAGTCAACTGCTAGTACAGGTTCGTCACCTACCCCGCCGCTGTGGCCATGATGCCAGCGCCCAACTTCTGGGCGATCGTCTTCTTTGTCATGCTGTTCTTCCTTGGCATAGATTCCATGGTTAGTATCGTCACCTTCGACATTAATCAACCAAGTGAGTCAGTCAACTGCTAGTACAGGTTCGTCACCTACCCCGCCGCTGTGGCCATGATGCCAGCGCCCAACTTCTGGGCGATCGTCTTCTTTGTCATGCTGTTCTTCCTTGGCATAGATTCCATGGTTAGTATCGTCACCTTCGACATTAATCAACCAAGTGAGTCAGTCAACTGCTAGTACAGGTTCGTCACCTACCCCGCCGCTGTGGCCATGATGCCAGCGCCCAACTTCTGGGCGATCGTCTTCTTTGTCATGCTGTTCTTCCTTGGCATAGATTCCATGGTTAGTATCGTCACCTTCGACATTAATCAACCAAGTGAGTCAGTCAACTGCTAGTACAGGTTCGTCACCTACCCCGCCGCTGTGGCCATGATGCCAGCGCCCAACTTCTGGGCGATCGTCTTCTTTGTCATGCTGTTCTTCCTTGGCATAGATTCCATGGTTAGTATCGTCACCTTCGACATTAATCAACCAAGTGAGTCAGTCAACTGCTAGTACAGGTTCGTCACCTACCCCGCCGCTGTGGCCATGATGCCAGCGCCCAACTTCTGGGCGATCGTCTTCTTTGTCATGCTGTTCTTCCTTGGCATAGATTCCATGGTTAGTATCGTCATCATCACCGTCATCTTCGACATTAATCAACCAAGTGAGTCAGTCAACTGCTAGTACAGGTTCGTCACCTACCCCGCCGCTGTGGCCATGATGCCAGCGCCCAACTTCTGGGCGATCGTCTTCTTTGTCATGCTGTTCTTCCTTGGCATAGACTCCATGGTTAGTATCGTCATCATCATCGTCACCTTCGACATTAATCAACCAAGTGAGTCAGTCAACTGCTAGTACAGGTTCGTCACCTACCCCGCCGCTGTGGCCATGATGCCAGCGCCCAACTTCTGGGCGATCGTCTTCTTTGTCATGCTGTTCTTCCTTGGCATAGATTCCATGGTTAGTATCGTCACCTTCGACATTAATCAACCAAGTGAGTCAGTCAACTGCTAGTACAGGTTCGTCACCTACCCCGCCGCTGTGTCCATGATGCCAGCGCCCAACTTCTGGGCGATCGTCTTCTTTGTCATGCTGTTCTTCCTTGGCATAGATTCCATGGTTAGTATCGTCACCTTCGACATTAATCAACCAAGTGAGTCAGTCAACTGCTAGTACAGGTTCGTCACCTACCCCGCCGCTGTGGCCATGATGCCAGCGCCCAACTTCTGGGCGATCGTCTTCTTTGTCATGCTGTTCTTCCTTGGCATAGATTCCATGGTGAGTATCATCATCTTTAACGTTAATCAACAACAGTGAGTCAGTCAACTGCTAGTACAGGTTCGTCACCTACCCCGCCGCTGTGTCCATGATGCCAGCGCCCAACTTCTGGGCGATCGTCTTCTTTGTCATGCTGTTCTTCCTTGGCATAGATTCCATGGTTAGTATCGTCACCTTCGACATTAATCAACCAAGTGAGTCAGTCAACTGCTAGTACAGGTTCGTCACCTACCCCGCCGCTGTGGCCATGATGCCAGCGCCCAACTTCTGGGCGATCGTCTTCTTTGTCATGCTGTTCTTCCTTGGCATAGACTCCATGGTTAGTATCGTCATCATCATCGTCATCTTCGACATTAATCAACCAAGTGAGTCAGTCAACTGCTAGTACAGGTTCGTCACCTACCCCGCTGCTGTGTCCATGATGCCAGCGCCCAACTTCTGGGCGATCGTCTTCTTTGTCATGCTGTTCTTCCTTGGCATTGATTCCATGGTTAGTATCATCGTCATCTTCAACATTAATCAACAACAGTGAGTCAGTCAACTGCTAGTACAGGTTCGTCACCTACCCCGCCGCCGTGTCCATGATGAATGAATTAGTCGCTGGGAATTAGTTGCAAAAAACTATCCCGGTAGATGGAGCCCATCCACGCGATAGTGGACAAGATATACTTCCATAATTTCGCATTAGAACCGCGGTAGCCCAGTTGGTTAGGGCGTCGGCAGTACTGATGCCGAAGGTCGCAGGTTCAAATCCTGCCTGCGGTGAAAATTTTGGAAGCTTTCCAAAAATTGTTTACCTAACACGAGAAGTGTTTTAAAATGTGGTATTCAGCCACAATAAAGTCCACTGTTGAACATAGGCCTCCCCCTATTAGGGGGGTATTTGCCATACTCACCACGCTTGGCAGGCGGGTTGGTGAGCGCAATGCAAGATGTTGCAATGCGATTATGAAATTCATCCAGGGATTGAACTCCTGGATGAATTTATCCCTTAGTCGCCTCTTACGACACCCACGGGAAGGATATGGGGTGATGACATTCTAAGCCGGCATCACACGACAGCATGCATCGAGTACTCACTAATATTTATTTTGTTTCAGTTTGTCACCATAGAGGCAGTGATAGCTGGTGTTCTGGACGAATTCTCCTCGATGCGCAGGCGCAAGCGTTGGGTCACTTTGTGTACCTGTTTAGTGCTCTTCGCCTTGTCCATCATTTGTAACACTGAAGTGAGTATGAAGAAATGATTATAATGCCATCATCAACATCCAAGACTAGAGATTTTACGGAAGTATCACTCGACCCTATAAATTTAAGATTTTCGCGATTGTCACTTTTTACATAGCCAAGGTTGTTACTGTAAAAAATCTTAAAGTAATGAGAATACCAAAACGGCAAAATCTGATACAAGAACGTAATATGATTCTGAGCCAATTTTAATCCAAAAAATATGAAGTTCGTGGCAACTATTTTCTTAGTTACCTTGAATTCCTCTGAAATTCCAGTTTACGTCAGTATGCGTCAAAATCGTCGCTAGTATTGACTGAGCCATCTGTAAAGGCGCCCCTCGCGCCGACTCCCTAATTTATGTCCAAGATCGCCACCACATCAACCTACCTTGTTTTTTCTCTAATATTTGTATGAAAAACCTATATAAGTTGGTCACCAAAATGGGTAGGTTGATGTGTTGACGATAGTAGAGTCCATTGCTTGCATCGAAAAGTTTCTTTACCTCTCCAGAGTCGCGCTAAACATGAAACCAAATAAAAGTTCTACTAGCAATTACTATAAAGCCACCTAATTAAGTTCATCTGTGCACCTAAGGTTACTTTTATTTGGCACTTTAGGCAACAGGAAAAACAAACCTTATCTGTGGCAAAATGTAAAATAGTTTCTCTCGGAACGAGTTTGCGTGTCTAGCAAACGCTAAAGTTTCCGTTTAACTGTGTTGAACTGATTCGCAGAACAAACAGTCTTTCTAAAAAGTTGTCAAAAAACTGTATGAAAAAAAAATTAAGTTGTTCTATTTCTTTATGTCAGGACTTTTTAGATTCTGTACGAGTACGTACATGTCTACGTACGAGTACCGAGTGGGTATCAAACTCATGGGTATCAAGTAAGCAAGATGGTAGGTATACTGAATGTTTCCGTTAGTGGATACTTCCTTATTAGTGGTGATGGTGATCCTTAGTTTCGGTAGATGTCTTTACAGCAATCAATCAATTTTCTAGTGTGTACTATCGTGAGATCGTAACCAAATTTTACATATTGGAAGTGCATCTTTCTTTATGCTCAATTTGTTTGATGTTAGTAGATTAATCATTGAAAAGACTGCCTTACCATTTCTCTTTTAGATACTTAAAAGAAAGAAAATACGTTTATTCAATATTTGTAAAAGAATAAGTTACAGTTCTTGCACTTGCGTAAATAGTTTGTATTTTTTGACAGGGTGGTCTACACGTGTTAGGCTTGCTAGACTCGCACGTGGCGATAGCGTGCGTGCCCGTCGTGTGTCTGCTGGAGATCATAGCTGCGGTTTACACGTACGGAGCTCACAAACTGAGTGCTGATGTGTTTTTTATGACGGGGCAGCCATTGCAGAGGTTCTGGCTAGTATTATGGAGGTACATCATCCCTGTCATACTTATGGTGAGTACAGTGTCTTGTATTACAATGTTGTAGGTTCTCTTATACACGTACGGTGCTCACAAACTTAGTGCTGATGTGCTGTTCATGACGGGGCAGCCATTGCAGAGGTTCTGGCTGGTGCTGTGGAGATACATCATCCCTGTTATACTTGTGGTAAGTACACGATATGACAGGTTCTCTAATACACGTACGGTGCTCACAAACTGAGTGCTGATGTGCTGTTCATGACGGGGCAGCCATTGCAGAGGTGTTCTGGCTGGTGTTATGGAGATACATCATCCCTATCATACTTGTGGTGAGTACACAATATGACAGGTCCTCTAATACACGTACGGTGCTCACAAACTGAGTGCTGATGTGCTGTTTATGACGGGGCAGCCATTGCAGAGGTTCTGGCTGGTGCTGTGGAGATACATCATCCCTGTTATACTTGTGGTAAGTACACGATATGACAGGTTGTCTAATACACGTACGGGGCTCACAAACTGAGCGCTGATGTGCTGTTCATGACGGGGCAGCCATTGCAGAGGTTCTGGCTGGTGCTGTGGAGATACATCATCCCTGTCATACTTGTGGTGAGTATACAGGGTAAAATTAGTTAGTAAATTAGTAAAATTTCACCCTACAGTATCTTGTGATCTCTTCGACCGATTTCGGCATGGCGACCACTTCTAGGTACTCCTAAACAAGTCGGTGCTGATGCGCCCGTAGGTGGCTGTTGTAGTCGATTTTGGCAGTAAGCTCCCGTCCCATGCACATTGTGAGCACGTGAGTTTGCCATTGATATAATTGTAGTTAATGGCGACGACGGGAGGATGGGCCTACAATTCATCGCGTTTAATGTTGAGGTATAGTATAGTATCTTGTATAACAATGTTGTAGGTTCTCTAATACACGTACGGTGCTCACAAACTGAGTGCTGATGTGCTGTTTATGACGGGGCAGCCATTGCAGAGGTTCTGGCTGGTGCTGTGGAGATACATCATCCCTGTCATACTTGTGGTAAGCACACTATATGACAGGTCCTCTAATACACGTACGGAGCTCACAAACTGAGTGCTGATGTGCTGTTTATGACGGGGCAGCCATTGCAGAGGTTCTGGCTAGTATTGTGGAGATACATCATCCCTGTTATACTTGTGGTGAGTACAGTTTCCTGTATTACGATATTGTAAGTTCTCTGACGCATTTTGAGCTACATCCATAGTTACATGTTGTTCAATCGTTGATCTCAGGGTGCAGAGGTCTGGTATAATTCTCAAAACACAAAATTGATACACAGGTTGGTCAGGTAATATGGGTACCTCATTGCCCTGAATGATGCACACACCCATGTACCTAAGATGTCTTAAAGTAAGTTATGGTGGCGTTGTGGTCCTATTCACAGTTCACAACTACATTCTACATGATCCATCATACTCTGATCTCTTTTACCTACTTGAATATACATCCAATACAATAATCCAGCAGTCAGTGAGTCGATCGACGGATCAAACTGGTGTAAAATTAAACTGTCTATCAAATGAAACTACTACGAGTGAACATGATTCGCTTCAGTCAGAAAGCTAATTTAGCCTTGGAAATGTTCAATCAAACAGTCGCGAATAACAGAGATCTTTAGAAGTTGTAGAAATATCTAGACACACGGCAGTGTGTCCGCCAAGTTCGAGCAAAAAAAGCGACACACCGCCGTGGGTTATATTACACGAACCATTTCGGGCCAAGTTCGACCCACCTATAACTCAAAATCTATTTTATCTACGCATATGAAATTTCTAGTATCTGTCGAGATCTACTTACTTATCTAAAATACAAAATTTCATTAATGTACCTATTGTAGGTCTTGAGATATTGACGTCAGAAAATCGCTATTTTTACTATACACTCACTGACTCACTCACTCATCAAAAACCTAGACCACTTCCAATGGTCGTATTGACTTGAAATTTGGCATGGAGGTAGGTCTTTAGGTCAAGGTAAAGGAAACAATCTGAAAATGGCCAAGTGTGAGTCGGTTTTAAAAATAATGAAGGTGTAAATTCATACCCCTAAGGAACTAAAACAAAAAAATTATCTATATCTTCCAATCGTCGTACCGACCTAAAATTCGTTACGAAGGTTTGTATTTAGTCAAAGTAAAGTATAAATGAGATATTTCCTTACCTAACTTAATCATAAGAAAAAAAGAAAATAAACCTTACAAAAATAAATGAAATCTCTTACTTATTTAGATCTCACTTCTTTTATAGGCGAAGCATTCCAATATTATCGAACTTGGCAGCCTTTCACATTTATGTTTTGGGTGGGATATTTCTTTTCTTGTTAGGAAACGTCTTTTTTTTCTTCGCATAATAGGTAAATGCAGTCAATTGGTCATAATTTTTTATGGAAGATTAAATATTTTTTTTGTCGTTTCATGGCAAACATTCCTAGGGAAAAGATCCATGGTTTGTATGAGCTCCATCAATATCCTTGACTCCTGTCCCATAGAGCATGATAATTATAATAGCTATTGTGCTGTAGCTGTTATGATTTAACTATCTCCAATCAAAAATCCCTTTAAAGTTTGCTAAGTGGTACTAGCTAAAATGTATGTAATTCCAGGTTATAACAGTATACGCGTTGCGAGAAGCGTCAGGAATATCTGGATGGATCGTCGCGCTGGTATCAGTGATCTGCATACCGATACATGCAGGCTTCGTCCTCTACCAGAAGAGAGGATCTTTCTTTGAGGTGAGGCAAATTAATATGGTCGACGATGTAACAAAATCGGAGCTACTTACTACGACATAATGATAGCACTGTGTGCCTCCATCACCGCAACTTTGTTGTAGCAATTTGCTACGATATTCATGATTCATGTTTAAACTTACTACGTCGTGTCTTGCCGTGAGTATTCACACAAAGTCATTATTGGCGTGGCATTCATTAGCACTTGCTAGATTCAATAATCCGCGGAAAAACTTTAAATAGTGAATAAGCTACGTGACTACGCCGTAGAAGTGAGATCGTAGCACCACCCGTGCGGGGAGAGGACTTATCATTAGCATTTGAAGCTCCGTGTCCAAGTCGTAGTAGCAGCTGTATCATTATGTAAGCTTAAGCGTCGACATTTTGTTTTTTTTTAATTCGCCTTAATTGACATGGAGCCGTTTGTGGTAAGGCCAATAATGTGTACTAATTATTATTTCCAGCGTGTCCGAGAGAGCTGCTACCCTAACGACGAGTGGGGCCCGGACGACCCCGAGATACGGCAACGCTGGAAAGAGGCGAAGAGGCACCACAAAACTGTTCCACTCATAGAAAACTTCAATACCTCATAGCATTGGTCATTGCAACAAATGAAGTTTAACGGTACGAAAGTGGAATTCTAAGTGGAAGTTTTATAATATTGAGTTAAAAATTGTTCTCTAGGCTGTAAGTTCCTCAAATAAAATTAAATAAATCAATAAGTAACTTTTGTAAGAAATGTTTTAATGAAAATTGTAGTAAAAAATGGGTTTGTGTTTTTATTTTACATTCAATTCTTTATTCGCAAACCTATACGTGGTACCTATTATCCAAAATAGTTATGTCAGAAGCACATCAACAAGACATCAACCAATCCAGTTAAGTAGGTAGGTACCTAATTTAAAATGAAATTACACTGATTGTTTCTGAAAGTTATGATTATGATGTGTTAGAAAAATCGTTACACTATAAAACACCACCTTTCACATACAATAGTGGGTAATATAAACATGCATATGTACAAAAAAGCGGCCTTGCTGCTTGCTGCTGATTCTCTTACAGGCAACTTTTCCTTTAAGCTGATCCTTCGAGCAATAGTCTAAGCGGGTACGGTCAAATATCACCCGAAAGCTGTTTTGCCGGCACAGTTGATGCCGCTTTGCTCAGTGATACTAGTGACCATTGTGAATGATTCCATCCGAGGAAATGAAAAATCCATCCACTGGATTTCAAGATGGCGGACCTTCGTTTTTTGTATGGCACTAAAAAAATAATTCTTCTGGAGCCCATCGTGTGGGGTATCAAATGAAAAGGCTAGACGAGACGATTTCAAAAATATATCGTTTTAATACATTTCATTTGCCCTCTTAGAAAAAAACAAAGTTAAATTTTTAAAAGTAGTTAAAACATGCCAAGTTTGAGGTCCAGTAGGTACAAAATGGCTGACATATAGTTTCATAAAAGTATGCCAAATGATCCACCATATCCTCAACTCAAATGTGACGAAAGGAATTTTGAAAATAATACGATTTAATGTATGTTTTGCTATGGAAAGTAGATCATTGGAAACTGCAGTAGGTTAGTAAGAACTGCTTGTGCGCCTTCATAAATATTTAAGATGTAATTCTTCTCATGATTGCTTTTACACTTAAAGCTAGATTATGATGTGCCGGATCATTTTGAATCTGCGGGCACGGTTGTGCCCCCCCCCCAAGTTGAGTAAAAAGCCATAGGTACCATTTTGCTCTACTCATGAATGCTATCTCAGTTTAGTAGGCCTGTAAGAAAAATTCATGTTAGAAATAAGTAGTGCCTGCTGTACCGTTTTTATTTTTGTATTTGTCCTGTATTTGTTTTTGTGTAGGTACCTACAATAAATGATTAAATTAAATAAAATTGTTTCTCTCGAAACAGTTCAGGCCAATTTCGACGCCCAAAACAACGATATTTTGGATAACATTTGAAACCTGTGTGTTAAGGACCCAAACAGTCATTAAATAAACATTCAATATTTCAAAAAATCATTCAATTCCCTTAAATCCGTTACTCATTCGACGGACCATAAAACTTCTAAAGCACTTTTAGATTACATGTACCTAGCTAGGTATATGAATGAAGTGAGATCAAAAAAGCCTTATGTAAAGATATGAGATACCATCAAAACACAACTCAAAAAAAAGCAAGTCTCACCACACATTAGGTACATCTACCGCAAAAAAAAATGAGAGTTTTCGTACATAAAATATTGACTTCGAGTACGGTCGTTCCAATGAGCCATATTTGACAGCCCATACTAAAAACACATCATCAAAGACAAATAAACCTTATATCTGAAAGTTGTCAAATATGGCCTATGTGAGCGACCGAAATTAAATAATTGCAAAAAGAAATAATCATATGCTTACTACTTGCAAGATGTATTTTGTTAAAGACAGCCAAGTCCGCCACTCCACCAGAAACGTTGTGCAGTCCACGACGTCGTCGGTACGAAATAACTTTAGAACCATTTTATTTCATATTTATACACTAAACACTAACATGATTCTACAATTAAAACTGCAATGAATGCTGTTTCGCTGTAAATTTAAAATGGTAATCCTGTGTATTCACATAGAATCACAGTTAATTGTATTTTTTTCTATTCTTAAACTTAAGTATTTTACTCCATTTAGAGCTTCTATATCTGCTAAATTTAATATTTCTATTTTTATCCAACATATCGTTAAAGAGGTCTCAACTTTGGCCGAAACTGCTTTAAGAGAAATATGGTACAGCAAAGCCACTTTTTACTCGACTTGGCGGGGGCACAATCGTGCCGGAAGATTTAAAAAGATCCAGCAGATCATAATCTAGCTTTAAGTGTAAAAGCAATCATGATGAGAATTGCATCTTAAACATTTATGGAGGCGCACAAGCAGTTCTTACTAACCTACTGCAGTTCCCAATCATCTACTTTCCATTGCAAAATATACATTAAATCTTATTATTTTCAAAATTCCTTTCGTCAGATTTGAGTTAAGGATATGGTGGATCATTTGACGGAAATGCTCGAAGCTTTTATGAAACTATATGTCAGCCATTTTGTACCTACTGGACCTCAAACTTGGCATGTTTTGACTACTTTTAAAAATGTAAGTTGATTTTTTTCTAAGAGGGCAATGGAAATGTATTAAAACGATATATTTTTGAAATCGTCTCGTTCAGCCCTTTTATTTGATACCCCATACGATGGGCTCCAGAAGAATTATTTTTTTAGTGCCATACAAAAAAACGAAGGCCCGCCATCTTGAAATCCAGTGGATGGATTTTTCATTTCCTCGGATGGAATCATTCACAATCGTCCCTAGTATCACTGAGCAAAGCGGCATCAACTGTGCCGGCAAAACAGTATTTTTTTGCTAAGGACCATGACTATACAACACCGCCCTACAATATTAATGTCATTGGTTTTCCCCAAGAAGTTTTTTATGGTTTTCTCGCAATTTTTTTTTTGCTTTCAGTTTGAAAGGAACAAACACTTTGACAATGATGTAAGATTTTTTGACAGTTTGTTTCATATTGGTTTTGGTCGTTTTGGTTGGGTTTTGGGAAATAAAATTGAAATGTAAAAAGTTCAAATATCATCCAAATTTCCAGTTTATTATTATAAATTCTAAATTAAATGTGACAAAATTATCGTAATCCTTGAAAAGTATTAAATTTTCGTAAAAATGGCTGAAGCTGCTAGTGATACAAAAGGAAAAAGAAGTGTAAAAATTCATGTGAGTATTGCTCTACTCATCATCATCATTTTTGGAAAACTTGCATAATTTTCCACCGTAGGCAGGATTTAAACCTGCGACTTTCGGCATCTCTACTGCCGACGCCACTACCAACTTGGTTACAGCGGTTTTTTCCTAGCCTGTGAATTATGCACGTGTATCTTGGCCACTAACGCATTATAGGGTTCCATCTAATGGGATAGATTTCTAACTAATTCCCAGCGACTAATTCATTCTTTACCGATTGAATGTAGTCAAAGCGATTGCGCAGGCTAGGATAGAAGCGCGGTAGCCCTTTTGGTAGTGGCTTGAGCCGGTTCAAATCCTGCCTGCGATGGAAAGTTTTACCTAAAATAACACTGTTTAAAAAAATCGTTCATCAGTACATCATCATCAGTACTGCAGTCTTATTGTCTTATGTTTATTATGTTGTATTATACATTATCATCACAGGTTGACGGCGAAGATGAAGCCATCGAAGGAGAGATAGGTCACAGGCGGACCAAGAGGTTCCAGCTCCCAGACATGCCGAGGTGGTGGCAGGCCAAGGTCATAGAATATGCGTAAGTATTTATACAAGTAAACGTAGGTTAGTTTGTACGATGAACTGTAAAAGAGTAACGAAAACTGAAAACGGAAATTAGGCGTACCTATCTACCTACTTACAAAATAAGTAGGCAATGGATTTGTTATCGATTCAGCTCGATTGTAAAAAAGTGCTTACGATAGGTTGGAATATTTGTCAGGTGGCTCGTAGACTCGGTGTCCCACAAAACAGAAGGAGATTATATAAAAGGTTGAGTTTAAGTATTATTCTTAGGTTTAAGTAATCTAATCCAAGTAAGAAACAGACAGATATACAAAATACTTCTCTCAAAGTATCCAAGCATGGATTATTAAAGCTAAATAGTATCCTTATTAAATAACTATAATCCTTAGGTACGTGTGTGTATGTTATTTCTACAATAGCTCTACCAAAGTCGAACAAATTTGAGTTCTTACTTTCTTACAAAACTTTTACCCATAAAAGATTGTTGACTGTTCTATTTCAAATAATTTCAATACACGTGACTATAATAATTTTTACATTTTCCTTATTTACCTTTTTTCTTGACTATGATCACGAAGTTGATAATGTACCACAGTTATGTAACGAGTCTTAAATCACACTCTTTCGACCTCTAGCTATATAATATTGACGCAACACTCAGATACCACGTGTTTTGGTTCGATGATGCCACTGATAACCCCCAGTGAGCACTAAATTATGCTTATTGCAAATATTGGACAAAACATATGCTAAAAATAGTTGTAGGTACTCTTTATCTTAGACCCCAGATAATATTTGAGGCAAAGTGATGATTATTAATAACTGTACGTTGATGTAGAGACTGGATGAATTTGTATAAGGTTGGAAAAAGGTATACACAGTATAGCCGTGTTTATGACAGTCCTGAAGTATGTGCCCCACCTATTCTCACTTTTGCTAGAACCCTTGCGAAAGCGACAAGGATGCGCATATTTCAGAATGGTCATAAATTCGCTCGCACACTGTAAGATGGCTTACTATCACTTACGTCATAAGCCTGGAACAGACTTGCAAATCACGTGAGGTTAGTTTAGGTTAGCTTCAGCTATCAGCAAAATATCAGAACACACATGATGAAACTTGTAATTAGTGTTCTGACCCCCAAAAATCGTGACGTCAGGTTAAATGTATGTATAACGATTTTATTATCTTATTCAAACAATGTTGTTAAAAACATTAGGTACATGTAACTTAGCACACATGACGAAAAACGTGACTAAGTGTAATATAAACCCGTTCTATAAACCGAATGGTGGTACTCTATACATAAAACTTTGATTGAACATGCAACTCTATGCAGCTACACTTCGTGTGCATATATCATATACTCTAAGGCATATACCCATTCAGGTGCATATGCCCACGATATTCACACCAGAATTGCAAAGCATTCAATTTCCAAATTCACATCGCGTGCATCACGACAGCATTCTATATGTGCTAAAAAACGTGATATTAAAGGGTTGAAGCAATCCAATTTTTTAAATCGTCTACCGTGATAAAATTATCAGATTGTCTTACAGAAGCTATGAAGTGTTCCGAACATTAACTACAGGAATACTATGTGTTTCTCAATTCTCAATCATTTATTTCTGCATTACATGTTATACAATAAATCTTAAAATAATATCTACAACGTGCTTCAGCCATGCCCCAATTCCAGTAAAACTATCACAAATGGCATTTTTGCATAATAATGATGAATTGAGTATTTCTCCGGACCATGCAAATTCACGTGATTTCTCTGGCGAATTTGAATTTTGAGTTAATTGAAATAATACCAACGGATATTGAAAACATATCTCAAAAGATAAAAAATGATACCTTTGGCCCTCGTTTCTCACTTATAATTCCAAAGAAAAACAAGTTCAAAAATCTCTCGCCAGAGAAATCAATCTAATAGGACAGAGAAATCAAACTCGTAACTTTAATTTCGTTATTTGTATCATTTACTAATGTCAGTCATTATTTATCGTGGCTGTTGTCTGCTCGCAAGCTTGCCACAGACCTAGCCACTGGGCAGGCTAGCGTGGCTGTTGCCTGCTTGAAGCGCTGCGAGTAGAAGCGGCTACAGACCTAGCCACCTAGCAGGCTAGCGTGGCTGCTGTCTCCTCGCAGCGCTGTGAGCAGAAGTGGCCACAGACCTAGCCACCGGGCAGGCTAGCGTGGCTGTTGTCTGCTCGCAGCGCTGCGAGTAGAAGCGTTCACAGACCTATCCACCTAGCAGGCTAGCGTGGCTGTTGTCTGCTCGCAGCAATGTGAGCAGAAGCGGCAACAGACCTAGCCACCGGGCAGGCTAGCGTTGCTGTTGTCTTCTAGCTGTGCTATGAGCAGAAGCGGCCACAGACCTAGCCACCGAGCAAGCTAGCATGGCTGTTGTCTGCTCGCAGGGTCGCCAAAGACCTAGCCCCCAGGCAACCTAGCGTGGCTGTTGTCTGCTCGGAGCGCTGCGTGTAGAAGAGGCCACAGATCTAGCAACCTAGCAGGCTAGCGTGGCTGTTGTCTGCTCGCAGCGCTGTGAACAAAAGCGGCCACAGACCTAGCCACCGGGCAAGCTAACGTGGCTGTTGTCTGTTCGCAGGCTCGCCACAGACCTAGCCACCGGGCAGGCTAGCGTTGCTGTTGTCTGCTAGCAGCGCTGTGAGCAGAAGCGGCCACAGACCTAGCCACCGGGCAAGCTAGCGTGGCTGTTGTCTGTTCGCAGGCTCGCCACAGACCTAGCCACCGGGCAGGCTAGCGTTCCTGTTGTCTGCTCGCAGCGCTGCTGTAAACAAAAGCGGCAACAGACCTAGCCACCGGGCGGGCTAGCGTGGCTGCTGTCTGATCGCAGTGTTGCGTGTAGAAGAGGCCACAGATCTAGCAACCTAGCAGGCTAGCGTGGTTGTTGTCTGCTCGCAGCGCTGTGAGCAGAAGCGGCCACAGACCTAGCCACTGGGCAGGATAGCGTGGCTGTTGTCTGCTCGCAGCGCTGCGAGTAGAAGCGTTCACAGACCTATCCACCTAGCAGGCTAGCGTGGCTGTTGTCTGCTCGCAGCAATGTGAGCAGAAGCGGCAACAGACCTAGCCACCGGGCAGGCTAGCGTTGCTGTTGTCTTCTAGCAGTGCTGTGAGCAGAAGCGGCCACAGACCTAGCCACCGAGCAAGCTAGCATGGCTGTTGTCTGCTCGCAGGCTCGCCAAAGACCTAGCCCCCAGGCAAGCTAGCGTGGCTGTTGTCTGCTCGGAGCGCTGCGTGTAGAAGAGGCCACAGACCTATCCACCTAGCAGGCTAGCGTGGCTGTTGTCTGCTCGCAGCAATGTGAGCAAAAGCGGCCACAAGCTAGCGTGGCTGTTGTCTGTTCGCAGGCTCGCCACAGACCTAGCCACCGGGCAGGCTAGCGTTCCTGTTGTCTGCTCGCAGCGCTGTGAACAAAAGCGGCAACAGACCTAGCCACCGGGCGGGCTAGCGTGGCTGCTGTCTGATCACAGTGTTGCGTGTAGAAGAGGCCACAGATCTAGCAACCTAGCAGGCTAGCGTGGTTGTTGTCTGCTCGCAGCGCTGTGAACAGAAGCGGCCACAGACCTAGCCACTGGGCAGGATAGCGTGGCTGTTGTCTGCTCGCAGGCTCGTCACAGACCTGATTGATATTTCGGGCAATTTTTTTGACTTCTCTGGCATTTTCGCCAGAGAAATCAATGCCAGAGAAAGCAAAAAGTAGTGATTATTTAGAATAACCCTTAAACCGTAAAAGCGAATATTATCGTTATTACACAACCAGCTCACCACCCAAAAGCTACGTTTCTTTAACAAAATCACAACATTATGACTGATCAATTAATTATTAACTTTACCAGAGAAGTCAAATATATAGGTGTACCAAACCTAGAATAACACTTGGTTACCTCGATAAACCCAAAATGTAACATCGAGTCACGAGTGCACACACCTCCGCTGCTGCGGCGTTACTGACTCTTTTGAGTGGCCAGGATGCCGACAGCGTACCTACAAAGACTAGTGATGTGTGCGATGTTTTTTACGCGCCAGAGAATCCCAGGATTTTACGCGGACAGAGACATTTTATTCTGTAACTCGCTAAACTGTTATAAGTATGGTTAAATATTAATTGTGGTTAAACTAGAACATATAAAAGGTCTGTGAACATCGTCACAAATTCGTATCATAATTAGTTATCGAAATATAAACCCATGAATGTAGCAAGTCAGCTTTCGGACACGCCAGAGAGCGTCAATTTGGGGGGCATATATATTTTTTATAAAAAAAGCGTAATATCCCTATAATTTTTTATTGCTTCTCCAATCGCAGTAATAGCCGTACTAACCATATAAAAAATACTGTTCCTCTATAATAGCAAGATGTGCATATTTTGGGCCAAGACAGTGATTTCTCTGGTGCTGAAGAAAGACCCAATTAATTTGGCAAATTGCGAAGGACGCCGGCGCATCCGGCTGACCCGGTCGCGACGTTGGCGCCATCCGGGTCACCCGGGCCGAGCAGGTAGGGTTGCCAGGGTCTCATACCTAACAATCCAACATTAGACTATCCTGGGCAGGCCTGCGAGTTTGGGTAGAAATGTCGCATATTCAACGATTTTCAATCTTCATTTTAAAAAAAGTGTAAAAAATATACTTAGTTATTTTTGCATAAAATTTAGATAAAATGTCCGGACGGACCTTGCATTTTTGTGGATGGTTGGAGCTCATTCGTTCGAAATTCGTTCGCGATCCCAAATATAAAAAGGCCAACAAAAACCGGACAGGACGCCGCGTGTTTTGGCTGGCAAGACAATCAAAAAGCTTGACTATGTCCGACTTTATCCGGGCGCCTGGACACCCTACAAACAGGGTGGAATGGAACAATGTGCAGGTCAGGGTGCACCGGCCACCAGAAGTCAAGCTAGGTACGGAGCACCCCGGCACTCGCGAGCCACGCACCGACGCAGTAGCAATCCACGTTAATACGTACCACGAAAACACCCATTAAACGACACCTGAATCATTAACCTTGGAACCGCAAAGCTCATCAAAGCAACAATTAACTTCCATCAGAGCTGTATACCAAGAATTAGCGGCGTGAATAAGCTTCAGAGTGAACGCTCCGTGAATTGTGAAAGGTGTCAGGGTTGGATTAATGTTCGCGTGTGAGCACGTGCGCCGCAAGGGGTGGCGGCGAGCAATGGCGGCGGCAGTCATTGCACCTTCGGCCGCGGGGGAAGCAACCTGCAACGTCATTAATGCAACTTGACTGGTGAAGGCGTGTACCGCTCCATCCGAACGCTACTCCATTTAAAAATTTTGAAAACTCTGACCACTTGAGTGGACAAGTCCAAGGCGTATCGCTTCGAGAACTGCTTAATTTAAAAAGTTTGCAAAACTCTGGCCATCTACAAAAGTCGAACAGGACTCCAGCCAACATGGAGCGGACCTCTTCGAGTGCATCCGAGGACTCGTTCTGGACGACGATCCAGCTACTGGCGGACCGTGGCAGGCGACGGCGCTCGGCGGCAGACGCGGATGACTACATCACAGACTCCGTCGATCTGGACCTGCCGATCAGAAGAGTTTCATCGCTCAGGTGACTTGGATATTTGATCACAAAACTTCTTAATGTAACTGACACTGGGTTTCGCTCTCAGCTTTCCATGTTATTAATAGTCTCAAGCTTTTGAAATCTTACACGAACAGCATATTATCGGGTAGTAAAGTAAGGGACGGTGTGCCGAAAACTTTGCAGGTGTCATTTGACAATAAAATTATACAACTTTCCCATTGGACCATGAATGTGATACCAAATTCAAGATCAGCTGATTGACTTTGTATGGAAAGGCGTTTTTTTTTTTCTTTCACCAACTTATTTCCTGCGGAAACTTGTTCATTTTCATGGTCTGTTTGTTTTCGGTGGGTACCTACACCACCGTCCTTTATTTATAACTCGTATAACACATGAATTAAGGTAAGCACACTAATGCACATTTGAAAAATTGACCCCAAGTTGTTTGTTAGAATGGTATTATCGCCAGAAATCCCATTTAAAGGACTAATTTATACTGGTATTTCATACAAATATTAAGACATACCAGTTTAAGTTGATTCCTAAAATGAGTAGGTGAATTTTCTGACGATAGTTCAACGATGCTGCATCAAAATTAATGCCTGAAATGAAAAGTAATAAAAAGGCACTCTCCTTTTTGAAGCTGTAGGGTAAACAACTGGAAATAGATAAATTATACCATCATGCTGTATTAATAAACTGGTACCTAACTCCTCGTAACGAGCACATGCATAAATTCACGTCATGATCGTGTATAAAAGTCCCACTTCCTTTAAGAGCGCATTCAATTTTTTCTAACAAATTTGCAAATATTGGCTTTATAAACATGCGAGTTTCTCGAAAACCATTATGTAAAAATAATATGTTACTTGAACATTTAATCAAGCATATCTTCATCTAAAAAATGTACAATGTAAATATTAACATTTTAGTTTTAAACCTGTTACAAACAGCGATATCTAAAGCGACAAAATCAAAATTCAGGAAAAGACCTCAAATCAAGCGTGAGTTTTAGAGTTTTGGTTCACTGTAAAAAAATATCAATTATACAAAAAAATAGAGTATATATTTGAGAACAAAGTCTACAGTGAACATTTTACAATTTTATTCAGAAATATAGAATAATACCACGTTTTTATATACGATTGTTTGCAAAATAATGCGCCATTATAACGGCTTCTGTATGAAAAAATAACAGTAGTAAAGATTTAAAAAAAATATATGTTATTTAAGAAGATGTACTTAATCTAATTGCAGAAAAATATATTTATTTTTATTCATAATATCACTGTAAAAAATATTCAAACATCCCCATGTTTTTCGCAAAATGACGCTGCGAGAGGTCTGGCAGGGAAAATTGTATGGGCTTCGTGAAAAGCTCTATAGCGGCCTTAAGCAATAGATCAAACGGAAAGTGTTTATGTAGAGCTATCGACAGCTGCCCCTTTATCCCCGCTAGTCGTAAATCAGTGAAAATTGTGATACAGTAGGTACACAGTTTACTCTTCCGGAACATACTAAGGCAATATGTTTAACGTGAGACAGCGAGATGCTCAAAAGAATTTCCATACCTATACAATAAGTATGAAACAGAAGAGACGCTATATACCCGCCGTGAGACGGACGTTTCATCGCCGAAGACCGGCATCACTTTGTCATCTTACGTCTTATTTCTCACATGTGTAAAAGGCAGCTCAGGCAGCTGCCTCTTTATCCCCGCTAGTCGTAAATCATTGAAAATTGTGATACAGTATACAGTTTACTATTCCGGGACACACTAAGGCGCTATGTCTACACGTGAGACGTGAGACAGCGCGATGCTCGAAACAGTTTCGCGAGACGCATGTTTCATTGCCGATGGCCGGCGTCACAATTGTCATCTTCATTCTCACGTCTCATGTGTGGAGAAAGCGCCTAAGACGCAAGCTCCACAGAGTAGACATGAGACGTAAGATGGAATCTGTCAAACAAGACAGTGATCGTCGTACACGCGAGACGTGCGACAAACCGTTTTTATATAAAATGTATGAAACAGAACTAACAAAGCTACACACGTCTCAGACGCGCGTCCCATCGATTACGGCTGACGATCGCTTGTCTGCCAGATGTCATTTTGCGCATCGCGGCTCGCGTCTTTTCTGTGGAGCTTGACCCTTTCCTAAGGCACAAAAAGTTTACACTGTTCCAAACAACTCGACTAGTCTTCCAATAGATACGAATGACCCGCTCGCGCTGGAAACTGCAACTGAAAATTATGTTTCTCCGGAGACAAACCTTTCTTAAGCAAGCAAGCTTTTCTTGAAACTTAACAAGGATTTTTCAAATGGAGGATTATTTCAAATAATGATTATGTATTTAAGACTATCGAAAGGTTCTCCTTCTATTCTATTTATCTCTTTACGACAAACTTTCTAACTTTAACTGAAGTATTTTTTGAAAATTTCTCTACAACTTTTTAGGCTTTTACAGACCTGACATAAATCCAGAAAAACCTTTTATATTCTGGGTTGATAAACTTTTGAAGTTTGGCAACTACGAATAATTTAAAATAAACTTACTTACATACACATATCACACGCTTTAATTATCCCTTGCAAGGTAGGCAATGTGTTACCAAAAGGATAGTTGAAAATATTCTTTTAATATTAAACAACCTCAGATTCACTTACTTACTGCGGTTGCTTATTGACCCTAAGAGGATCTTTTCCTCCGACACCAGAATTGATAATTTATTTTTACTTTATCGTTACGATATCGTTAAATCGCCTTATCATATGGTTTAAATCACAAACCATTAGTCACGTTTGTAGTCCAGTTTTCTATTAATTACCTGTACATCACCTGACCGATCTGATGAGTCCATCATCAAACTATTCAATTGCAGGTATTCAGTTTAATAAACTTCACTTTATGGCACCAGCACACAACTTTATTACCTAGCAACGTTGAAGTTCTAACGATACCGTGTCGGTATGTCGGTCCCACGCCCGGAGTGCTAACTTCCGTTATATTGGAAAAGGTTCACGACCCCAGCAGGCAAATTGGTTACGTGCACGACATTTTCATTCACATCACCAAAAGTATTGCTTTCAGTAAAATTCAAGTATTGTTTGTAAGTTTTTGCTTAAAGTTTCGATCCCGCGGAACATACTTTATCACACGCATAGTAGACAAAATGTAAAAGACAACAATTTAAGAAGTAGGTAGTCTACTGATGCAACATGCGATTATTGTGCGCCATAATTATACAACGCTGAATAAAACATACTCGTACTATAAAAGTTATTGAACAATTGCTTACGGTCGGTATTACCCTTTGGGGTGCAACAGCAACCCTGAAAGCATGAATTTGGCACTCCCTTTGCTGGCAAGGCGCAGCACCAGTAGTAAATGGGGACAATAAAGTGTTTCTGTATGTCATTTTATAAATTTATGAAGCTCATAATATATACCTGTAATATACCGGTTAGGGACGGTGGTTATGGACCTAAAACGTTGCGGGCGTAATAAGACGTCGAAACTGAACAACTTTTACTATGGGCCTATGTTGGGAAACGATTTTTTATTTCGAGCTCCATTCGTAGTCAGTCGCAATTCTTATAGCTGCAACAGCAAGTCCGCTGATCGAAAATTTCTTATGAGAGGTTGAAATATTTTATCTCGCGACCACACGCCACTTAATCAACCTAAGTAGCAACAAGATTTATCATCAGCTTGCAAAGTTATCGAGTTTCTGTACCTACAAGCTGTTGGTATGTTGTCTTTTATCTGAAAGAGTTAAAATTATTTGTCCATAAATATACACACATCATCTCTTTATCTCTTGTGGGGTGGGCAGAGCCAAAATACGATCGCTTTCACCACGTCTGAAAATTCTTGAGGGCCATTCCGGAAAAATCGTGTATACTGTTTCGTACCTACACGTAGAGAATTTTTCACTAAAAGAAATTGCTATTCTTTTCTTTACCTAGACTTTTCTGGGAAAATCAAGTACATAGATATGTGTGTGGAGATAACATATGTGTATCATAAAGTAATAACTGTTTACGGGTTGATGGTTGAACAGATGTGTTATTATTTCAAGGATTCCTGGAATACTAACAGACATAGAGCTTTGTACTGTCGATAGGTACAGTGGCCCAAAACGAGAACTGTAGAACGACATTTTCATCTATCACATACCTAAATTAAAGTTGTGTCTGTCAGTAAAAAATAATAAAAGACTAATAATAATAACTTACGACCAAACATTAGAAAGGTGACAAGAACTGACAATAACCAACCAAACTAGAGCTGTATAGTTATATAAGCAAGCCAAGCACACGGCTGTGCTAATTTTTTATCAATACTTCATCGATGTTTTTGATAATTTATTCTTTGGTTTGGTTTTCGGATGAATAGCGTAGTTAGCTAGGAAATTTTCCCAATTTCGGAGTGTCTGCAGGCACTCTGATGTTTGAACCAGGTTATTACGCCAGCAGATCTGTATCTAAAAGTGAAGTGATAGAAATTATTGGAACCTAACTAGTTATCAACATCACAAAAGGTGTCATTCCATGCTATCCAGATCTGTCATATCGATAGACACGACAGCTTCTTTTAGACTCACAGGCAGCCTCGCGGGTAATTTTTATATAGATACCAGTGTCTTACTGGTATGTACGTATAGTTACACATTTAAAAGTTTGTCACTAAAAAGAGAGAAGTTACAATATTATCATACTTATGCAGTAATTCACGCGTATGTGCAAAAATTGTAGCCAACTGTACAATATTGTATAATCCGTGATGACGGTCGGTCTGAGAATGAAGGATGATTTCTAAAAATAGAGCTGTACAGATTTACAGCACTATTGAGACTTCTATTATTATCTCAGCACTAGTCCAGAATTATAGCGGATTTATCTTTACGAGTATGAAACTACTCGCACGAATTTTGCAACTAGTTTAAACAAAATTTACAAGATCGTTGCGTTGTTTATAAGTCGGGCCTTGATTAGCATTTTTGGTTATTTTGGAAATATCGTTCTGATTAAGTTTGATTAGTGTGTATAAATTATTTCAAATTTCCTCGAGATAAAACAAAATTGAAGATACAATATTTAAAATAAACACCATACCTATACTTAGATAAGGTCACTTACCAGGGGCTCATAGAGTCATTCATTCGACATTCTAATAATTATGGCGATACAATAAGACGGAACAAACTTACATTATACTTTCTCACGATTTGTCATAGTCTGGAAGTGGTAGTATGCTATTCAGATTCATATTAGGTATATGTTGAAGAACCGACAAACAGTGGAGTAAGTGGGTTCTGGAGTGGAGGACAAGCCTCGACAAGCATAGTGTTTGACGCCCTCCGGCCAGATGGACAGATCGTGATAAAAGAGCGGCTAGTAGCTAGCCAGTGTTGGGCAAATTGTAATTAACTACTAATTACAAAATTACAATTACTGTATGTAATTACAATTACGAATTATTAATTCATGAAAGTAATTTCAATTAACAATTACTTTGATGTAATTGTAATTAGAATTACTAAATTACTCAATTACATATGAACAAAGACCATAACATAACAGCTATCAGGATTTTTAACTATGTGTATTTCTAAATAATGAGCCAAACAAAGGAATATGATTAAATGAAAAGTGTTTTCATCCCCTCTATTCAAAAAACAAAAACAGTAATGTGTCAATTTGGCTTTTTTAGTGTATATCGTGTCGTAAGGGGGGTATCATCGCGTCGTAAGGGTTCATCTGGTCGATAGGGTTCTTAGGGTCGTAATGGTTCTTCGGGTCGTAAGGGTTTTTCGGGTCATAAGGGTCCATCGGGCCCTTAGAGTTCATTGGGTCGTAATGTTTTATAAGGTCGTGAGGGTTCATCGGGTCGTAAAAGTTCATCGGGTCGTAAGGGTTCTTCGTGTCGTAAAGGTTTTTCGGGTCGTAAGGGTTCTTCGAGTCGTTAGGGTTCTTCGGGTCTTTACGGTTCTTGGGCACGTTAGGGTTCTTCGGGTCGTAAGTGTTGTTCAAAGTCAAAGTCACAGTCGACCCGTTCCACACTTACGGGGCGTTGAACCCTTACGACCCGAAAACCCCTTGCGAGCAGATGAACCCGTTGAACCCTTACAACTTTAACAACCCTTACGACCCGAAGAACCCTTACGACCCGATGAACCCTTACGACCCAATGACGGACTTCTAACGACCCACTGACAAGCAATTTGTAGGGAAGAGCCGGCCGAGTCATTAAGAAGGTACTTACACCGACAAATTAGTTTTAGTTTTGACTAAAAACGAACACTAACGATATAATATTTTTTAATCACCACTAAAACTAGATTTTCAATCATCACTTATTTAATCATGACTTATTTATTTTAGTTTTATTCGTCAAAATTGCTGATTGTGCCAATACTGGATTCTATCATACTACAAAATGTAATTGAGTAATTGAATTACGAATTATAATTACTTGATTACATAATTGGCAAAATAATTGCAATTACTGTTCATTTCAATTACATGTAATTTGAATTGAATGTAATTGAATTAAAAGTAGTTAAATTATTAATTAAATTACAAAAGTAATTAATTGCGCCCAACACTGTAGCTAGCGACTGGATGACAAAAACAGGAGTTCGTTCCTTGTGACGTACCTTCGGGTAGGCGCCTACGTCCAGCAGTAGACTGCTATAGATTGATGTGATGCGAAAAAACTAACTTTAAACTACCACAGTACTAAATTTAGATTCACAGAGGAAAAATATAATAATACTGGAAAGTATAAGAAGACAGTTATCTGGAGCACCATCTGAAATATTTCAATATCGGTGACGTAACGACTGTTCACTTGTAAAAATATCGGCTTTTTGTTTTATTACCGACAGTTTTACGGGCTGCTGACTTACTTATAAACTTTATTTGCATTCCTATGAGTGTAAACACTGTAATCATGAAATATTTTTTGTAAAATAAATGTTTAGAGTCGAGAGCAATGATTTTGTTGATCATTGCGTATGTCTCATTGAGTCATTTAATTTACAAACATTAATATTTTGTTCGTCCAGCAGAGGCTGAAGATGACTGATGTGATGGTGGCTGTACATGAAGAATTTCGGTTATAGTCAAGTCTTTATAAACACCTTCAATAGGTTATCTATTCGCCATTTTCCTGATTCTTTTGGCACATACCTATTACGGTGCGCGGGGCGCCTTAGTAGGTAAGTATGTAACGGTCTCAGAATTGAAAAATATTTTGGTAGTAATGTTGGTCTCCTGATTATTATAACTCCTGATAATTTATGGTTTGAAATTATTTGCTTTTCTTACGAATTCAGATCATTTAAATTAAAAGTAAGCATGACCATCATCTGGCTTTGTTTACTACAGTCGTGATGTGATGACGTAAATCACGTAGGCGTGGCTGAACGTATGTGACTACGTGCACCATCTTGTTGGCTAATCTGCTTCTTGTTTATTGTTTTATACAGGGTGTAAGTGACAGCTCTCCGAAAACTGATAGGATGGGTTCAGACCAAGAAACTGAACTTTTTCCTAGGAAGACATGTCAGGAAACGACATATACCTAGTAGGTATATGACCTACCAATAAAAATCACAATCAGCTGATGGCATTTTCTATTGGAAAGACAAAAAATTTTTTACGTTTCCTGATCATTTTTCTTATAGGAAGTTCTTCAGTTTCATAGTCTGAATGCACCCTGTAGAGATGTCGCTAAAACTCTGTATAATTTATTTATACTGTTATTTCCTTATAATAATCATTGATAAATAAGTGATGATGCGCTCTTTAATTGGAATAATATTATTGTAAAGTTCATGTGGGGTTCTAATTATTTCTGTAACCTCTTGTGTGTTTCTATTTAATGAGTGACACGCCTCCTACAGCTTATAGTACTATCTACTACTACTATAGTACTATCAGCAGCACATCAACCTACCTAATTAAGAAAACAATTTTCTCTTCCTGTGGAACACCAAGTTGTCCAAAGAAAATTGTGAAAAACCTTTCGGCGCGTATCTTCAATGCATCTGGCGATCGGCGTGCTGGCAGCTTTTTCGCCCAACGAATAAGCCTAGCTATTCAAAGGGGGAATGCTGCCAGTATGCTGGGAACGATGTCTTGTGGAGACGCACTGGAAAGTCTTATTTAGGTCAAGTTTGTAAATATTTATCTTTGTACATAGTTTCATTGTAAATAGTAGTTATTATTTGAATAAAGATAGATTTCAGTTGTCCAACGACCCGATGAACCCTTGTGTCAGAGTTTTTACACCCCCAAATTGCAGGCCTCTGACATGGTTGTTCAACGACCGCTAGCCGTCTACGAATCATAGTTTGCAACCCATACCTAAAGCCTAAAGTGTCCTCCGAAGCACGGAACCATAAATTTTTCAGGCAATTGTCAACTTTTTGACAAGTGATAATTAAATATTAACTTTGTGAGTGACCCACTGAGAATCGAACCCGGAACATTCTGCGTAGCAGGCATTCGCGCTACCACTGCGCCACATCGGCCGTCACATAACTACTACTTACATTACTGGTCAAGTAACTATATAAGAAAAACCGCACCTATAAGTCGACCCCTTAAATGGGGAGGTTGATGTGTTTTTGATTGTACCTAACCTATCGAGTTCTACCGTCAATATCCCTATACAAAGTTTATTTCAAATTATTCGGCAAACAATAAACGAAAGAAGAGTACGAAGTAAAATTAAATGATTGCCTAAATGCGATCAAGCTTCAATTGGCCACGCTCTTTCTTCCACGAAACTTACTGAAGATACTTTAAAAGAAGTGATCAAAATACCTGACTGCTTGGTTCGCGTGATTCACGCTCACTTTCGCCGCTGAAATTTTAAAAGGTGTATTCAGAACATAATCTGGAACGGGGGCAAACCACCGCTTTCGTACTATCTCCAGCACATCAACCAACCCATTTACCTACATACATACATATATCACGCCTATATCCCTAGCGGGGTAGACAGAGCGTAAACGACTGCAAAAAACGGCCATTTACACCACGTTTGACAAAAGTTTGAGAGTCATTCAGAAGACTGAGTATCACCATAGTGACAGGTCGTCCGCCTGTCGTCTAAAATTGCAATACACATCAACTCTTAAACCCCTTAGTCGCTTCTTACGACACCCACAAAAAGATATGGAGTGATCCTATTCTAAGCCGGCACCACACGGCATACTCATATAAGAGTAATTTATATTGGTTTTTCATACAAATACTAAGAAAATCCAATATAAGTTGAGCCATTAAATGGGTAGGTTGATATGCTGATGATAGTACCACGAGATACGGTAAATATGTCGTCGCCACGTCGTCGGAGAGCCGGGTTATGTGATGCACCCGAGAGATTATTCGCGTTAGTTTTTCCTTAGTTAATTTTCTGGTACGTACCTACGTAGTGCACTAACCACAGAGACAAACACTTTTAAAATTGTACTTATTCTTGCTCAAAATTGTAAGACCGGCGAGCTTTACGTTTCACGAGAGCACTACAAGCTTTGAAAAAAACTCGAGTGCAGGAATTTCAAAGTTGTATTTTACGTTTAAAATCCGCCATTTTGAAATATATAAAATTTTAATGTAGCCAATGTCACTTGTGGTGCTGAGACAAATCTAACGACACCTCACATGCCAAAATCCGTCAAGCCGTTTAGGTTGTAGCCCATGGAAAAGAATTTTCTTGTCCACATACATACCTAGTTATAGTGGCACACTCATGCCACATCTTTTTCTGTATATCTAACCCGAGTAACCCACATCTACCGTTTCACTAAATCTTGTGTAATTCGGCGTAAAGTTTTACATAAATCAAACCTTATCACGCATTGTAACCAGCCTTCTCAGTAAGAAGTATTGTCACAGTCACGTACACCCGATTAAGACAAGCCTTAATATTACTTACATTGTAACAGAGCCTATACATCAATACATTGTAACAAGAAAAATTCTTAAAACAGCGATAAAACGTGATTTTTATGTAAACCGATGGTTTCACGGAAAATATGAGCAAGCACCAATATTGTAATACTATATAAGGGGGAGCTGCGTCTCTCCGTTCATTCTGCTTCTACCATCTACACGAGTTGGAGTGGCTCTCGCGAAGTATCAATATAAGCCTTACTCTAAAGTACAAGTCTTTGATTTCGACGCCACCACTTCCGCTCCGTCGTCCTGCGTTGAGCGATCCCCTTGCTGTTACACTTCTAGTCTCCCCTAAGTGAACCGGTCACACCCGCGACTGCAACCGCTACCGCGAAGCGCACGCACCCGTGTCGGTCTAGCCGCCGCCTTCGACGACAACCCCGACTACGCGTTTCGCACGACCGAGGCGTTTGGCGATAGTCAGCCTGATTGGCGATAGACAACCGCTAAACTCATCACTACATCAAGTGACTACATCATCACTGGCACAGCCTACGGACTACAACAACTGCTCAGGTTTGGTAACCTGAAAACCAAGTAAGTGGCATTTTATTCACTGAACCGGAGGGCAGTTGCATCTTTCAAGATAAATTGCAGACAAGAATTTAGTGAACAAAGGGAACCGCTATAGATGGTAGAGAGAGAATCGGGAGGATCCATATAACGGAACATCGTTTTTCCTTCCTTACCAAACCCCACCTAACGATAGACATGCGTGCTCGTTAAGGTTTATTTTAGGAATTATTTACAATATTTTTGATTTTTATATTGTGCAACATTTTTTTGTACTATTGCATTTTTGTATTTCAAGAAGTTTTCGGGTACCCAGAATATAATTAAAACTACACATACCCCTACCCATATTATAGAGGGAGTATTTAAAAATGAATTATTATTGATTGTGATTTTTGTGTGCGCGCTACATTTTTACTATGAGACCGCAGTATTAATGTGATATTTTATGCGAAGTGACGACTTACGCGAATCGAATGTAATAAAAAATTTAGCAATTACTGCTCATGCGAATTACCTTTTTATTTTTATGCTGCATTGCAATCATATAAGAATAAATTCTGCGAATGAATAGCGATATTCCAGGAAACTTAAACCCTGAGACACCATCAGGAAATTCATACACGCAAACAGCTAACAATAGACTTCTTTTAAGAGCAATTTTAAATCAACTGAATTACATTGTTAAAGCGGTCCAAGAATTATATTCTTATATTATTCGCATTTTACTAAATAACGAACTTGTTAATATATGATAAAGGGAAACTTTACTGTTTATAAATCCAAAAATTCATTATTAATCTATATTAAAGTAAATCTCAAGAATACACGTTCAAGGTGTAGACCGTCTCTAATAAATCGTGCGATTTATAAACTTTACCGTATTAAAATTGATTATCATCCACACATACAAAAACTAAGAATAAGCGGGGAATATTTGTGGTACTAAAAGAAATTTGCATTTATTTCAATTTACCTTTTATCTTAAAATCGCATAAATCGATTTTTATTTTTCATATAAATTCATATAAGAGATATGAGTCTAAGTGATTCACCATTATTTCGAGCCGCTGCTGGACTAGTTTCCACCACCACCCAAGAAGCAGCTGGTCAGCCAGTCGAAACTGTGAGACGCGGAGTTGAAAATGCTGAAGAGCATTTAACTCATAGAGTCGCTGAAAGATTAAACATAGAGGATCGTCCTGAAGGCACTATCTCTAGACCACAGAACGAACCACCTCAGCCGCAAGGTTATTCGCGCAATCAAGACGCGTATAATATACCCCATCCGCAGTATCAAGTTTATATGCCTCGTACAATTGAATTCAATCCGGCTAATTACCCTCCTGAATTTTTAGCTGAGTTAGATAGGCGTCAGAGATTGGGCCATGCAGTGCCATTGGGTACGCCGAGACGTAGCCATTTAACTGGTAACCCAAAGCCTACTGGACACACACCTATGGGTCCATATCCCCATGTGACATACATGGAAGATCCCCATATTCAACACGGAAAAGATAATACCCAAGAGCTTAGGCCCGAATCACCTCCAGTAACACCTTCTCCTAGACCTTCCTTATATTCGCCAACATTGCCTATGGAAAACCTTTCCCCGTTGATAGAAATTCCGAGTGCCCCTGAAGCACCGGAAAATGATCCAAATTCAAGTCAAGGCACATCCCAATCGACTGACTCACCACCATCAGTGGTAAACAATCAAAACACTGAAAATGCACAAGTTATTATTAACCCTTCTCAACCTGTGGAGAACGCAAACCCACAAATTACCAACCCACCAATTAATTGTCCCGAACCAATGGATCATTCAAGATATCCCATGCCTTCTTTGTCAAGTACCTTTCCGCCTACCACAAATGATTTTAGCGGAGATTCGCAAACTAATTCCATGTACAACTGTAATTATCATAATATTCCTAGGCCAGCACCGCCGAACAAGGCCAATCAAAATCCTAGCCACGTTATCGGTAGAATACCATCCGATTTAATACCCCACTATGATGGAAATACGAAGTTGCTAAATTTGTTTTTAATGAACTGCAAATATTTAATTAATACTTTCGGAAACGCAAGTCCGTTATCATATGAGCATATCATGCACCTAATTACAAGCAAATTGACAGGAAAAGCTGCAATCTTAGTCAGCGAAAATGATTATGTAACCAAAAATTTTGAACAATTGGAAAATCTTTTCACGCAGCATTTTGGTGATTCGCGTTCTGAAGAATGCCTCGCCATCATTCTTGAAGGATTATCCATAAACCCTAACGAATCTTACCTTGCATTCTGCAATAGAATCCAGTCTACTCGCAGCACACTACTTTCAAAATGCTATATGTACAACGATCCAGAAATAGCAAGAACAAAAAAGAAGATTTATGACCATATTTCTATGAATGTCTTCCTCTATAATTTGCCACAAGATCTTTTGAGAATCGTAAGATTCAATAAACCACGAAGTCTAGAAGACGCTCTCGAAATTGTTGTACAAGAAACCAACTTTAATAATCAATATAAACTAAGGAATAAAGTTCTAGTACAACCACAACTACCTCAGAGGGTCAATTCCTACCCAACAAGGAATCCAACTTACAATTTGCCAAGCTCCAACCCAAGAAACAATCCTAGATTTAACTCGTATAATTCTACGAGATCAAATCAAAGGAACGTCAATTTCACTCCAAGAAACTTATTTGTTCCCACTAATAATCGTAATTATCAAAATCCGAATCAAAGATATTCTAACCCTACACGGTCAAACAATGCCCCTCAAGTTAGAACTCCACCAAGATCAATTTACGTTACGCGAGACTATCAAAACGTCAACCAACCCCGTCAGGCAAGATTTGCCCCATTGAACTATCATAATCAGCCTGAATTACAGTCCACTCGTAGGACAGCATTAACTGCACAAAACCCAACCGAGTACAATCACTTAACACTGCGGTACTCGCGCCCAGATTTTTGTAATGGATGCTCGCGTGGCCTACTATAGTAGGCCATTTTAAAATAACGATATAGGTGAATAAATATCATAATTATGGAATAAGAATATTTTTTCAGAGAATTACTTTATTTATTTACTTTTAGGACCATTTTCATAAGAGTTAAAGCAGTTATCACTTGAAATAATAATTAAAATACTAAATAACAAAAAAGTGCAGGGTATTTTGAACTGACCTAAAACTATGGAAAAACAAATCACTCTTTTATTTTATTGTGTACCAAATTTACATCAATTCGTAACAATCAGGGCATACAATAGCGTGATAATCAGGAAAAATTACATGTTTATTACAGGTTTGACATGAAAAAGAAAATTGTTTGATTACGCGCGCTCTAGCAAAATAGCGCATCTGCCAACCCTACCTAATTGTGGTATAAGGTTATGCCACTGTTCGGATTCTCGGGTCCCCAAAAGAAAAGAAAACCAGGCTGTCAATCTTATTCATCTTCTTCACTCTCAATAACTTCATCATCTGAATCATCATCTCCAAACAACCAGCTTTATATTTGCGCGTCGTTCATAGTGATGGAATCTAAAATATCAATAAAACAATAGGTAGGTACATAATATAGGTAAAAAACACAAGTATAAAAAAAATGAAAAATCACATACCAAAAATTCATATAAAAACCTAACGATATCAACCATAAACCAATAATAATAATTTGTTGCCTTACCTTAACTTTCAGTACACTAGTAGTCGCGCGGATTACTATGGTAGGCCCCGCACCTTTAACACCAATTAATTGACACAAGCAAACGTGTCCTTCACTCGCATATGACTAATCTGGTTGCTCAGTAAACTGACGAGGCTTTAATGAAATCTACCCTCATTTGCACGACTATTTATAAAAATATGCCACTGTTTATGACTATGGTCTACTATAGTAGGCCACGCGAGTACTCTAGTGTTAACGACTTCACCTGAACAAACACAAAATTTTTGTGTAACAGCCTCAAGGCCAATTCAGAGAAGATAAGTGAAAATACTTATCTTTTACCATTCATATTCATACCCGAAATTAATGCAAAACTTCTAATTGACACCGGTAGCACGAGATCGTTAATTAGCAATAAAATTGCACACAATTTATTCCCAGATAAAATAGAGAAAGAGAATTTTGACATAATTACCACCCATGGCGTTAGCAAGCATAATGAAGTCTTAAATATTCCAATATTTGATATTTTTAAAGCAAACTTTACAAATAAATTTTATGTTTACGACATTAATAACATCTATGATGGTCTTATAGGAATCGATTTACTAAAACGATTAAACGCAGTAATAGACATAAATAAGCCAGCTTTGGTCATAAATTCAAAGAATAAAAACACTCAAATACCAATAAAATATTCGGACCAAGAAATAGGCATTAATTCATACATTACGCAATTTTCACTAGAACCAAGAACAGAAACTAAAGTATCGATACCAACTTCTATTCAAGATGGTGACGCAATCATAGATTACGTAGAATTCACAAAAGACGTACGAATGCCGAGCGCTTTAATTACTTGTCGAAATGGTTTTGCTAACACCATAATACAAAATTCTAGTGACTTACATATTAAAATTAAAATTACTCGTCCATTCGTTGTTACTTCAAAAAATAACGAACAATGCACTTTAAATTATATCTCAGACTATGACCAATTACTTACCGAGAATTTGCAAAAACTTAGGACAGACCATATGAACCCGGAAGAGAGAGAATTAATAACTGATCTTTGTCACCAATTTAAAGACATATTTTATTGTGAAAATATCCCTTTAACTTTTACAAATGACGTAAAACATAAAATAAGGACTCAAAATGAGGACCCAATTTATATTAAACCTTATAGACAACCACCAACCCAGACACAAGAAATAAAAAACCAAGTCGATAAATTACTTGAAGAAAATATAATAAAGCCTAGTTTTTCTCCTTGGAGTGCCCCAGTGCACTTAGTGCCAAAGAAACTAGATGCATCCGGAGAGCAAAAATACCGCATGGTAATTGACTATCGTAAGCTTAATGACATTACACTAGACGATAAATATCCACTACCCAACATAAGCGACATTTTCGATAAACTTGGTAATAGTTCCTATTTTACTACATTAGATTTAGCCTCAGGCTATCATCAAATTGAAGTAGAAGAGAGAGATCAACCTAAAACAGCTTTTAGTACACAGTTTGGTCACTATGAATTCTTAAGGATGCCGTTTGGACTAAAGACCGCTCCAGCAACATTCCAAAGAGCTATGGATAATATTCTAAGGGGATTGCAGGGAATTCATTGCTTAGTTTATCTAGACGATGTTATAATTTTCTCATCAACTTTAGAAGAACATATCCAAAAACTAACTAAAATTTTCCAGACATTAAGAAAAGCAAACCTAAAGATTCAACTTGATAAGTCAGAATTTTTAAGGACCGAAGTATTATACTTGGGACACACCATCACCAAAGACGGACTAAAACCAAACGAAGATAAAGTAAAAGCAGTTTTACAATATCCCATTCCTAGAACAGTAAAAGAAATTAAATCTTTTCTAGGTCTAATAGGATACTACAGACGGTTCATAAAAGATTTCGCTAAAATCACCAAACCAATGACTGAACTTTTGAAGAAAAATAAGAAATTTACCATTACGGAAGAATTTACAAACTCCTTTGAAACATGTAAAAAGTTATTAACTAATGCACCATTACTACAGTACCCAGATTTTAATAAATCATTTATCTTAACAACTGATGCATCCAATCACGCATTAGGAGCCGTTCTATCACAAGGAACAATAGGATGTGACAAACCAATCGCATACGCAAGTAGAACGTTGAATGAAGCAGAACAGAAATACAGTACGACAGAGAAAGAATTACTAGCTGTCCTTTGGGCAGTAAGATACTTCAGACCTTATCTTTATGGCAGAAAGTTTACAGTATTTACCGACCATAGACCTTTATCATGGCTTTATTCACTCAAAGAACCAAATAGCAAACTCACCAGATGGAGACTTCGCCTCCAAGAGTATGACTTCGATGTAGTCTATAAAAAGGGAACGCAGAATACTAACGCAGATGCACTTTCACGAATATCTTTGAATGTAATTGACACAAATGACACTCCTTCAACATCGAGCATGACTAGTAATATAGACACACAACAACCAAGTACAAATTATCATGACGATGACCTTCTCTCGGAAACAACCTTAACAGCATCAGATTCTGAAACTGTTAACGCAGATGAGATTGAGAATGATAATTCAATTCCATCCATTGACGACGCAATCGACATCAAACCTAATCAAATCATAGCAACCAAATGGTATCGAGATGAGATAAAAATACACGACAGATCAAAAGATAAAATGAAAATAATAGAATTGTTTATTTCACTTAATCCTAACTTAATAAAAAGATTTCTCAAAGAAAACATCTCCCCTAATAAAAAACATTATATCTACTACAATTCCAATGACTTAAAGACTTTATTTAACGAAATTGTAGAACAACTTTTTGACCCAACTAACGTACAAATAATAGAGTGCACGAAAAGAATTAGCGTTATACAGGACGAAGAACAACAAAAAGAAATAATAACTAAGACTCATGACGGTAAGACTTGCCATAGAGGAATAAATGAAACCTATAAAAGAATCAAACGAAATTATTATTGGCCAAATATGAAAAACACAATTACCGCAGTAATTAATAGCTGTAGTAAATGTAAACAATCAAAATATGATCGCAATCCATTAAAACCAGTAATTCAACTAACCCAAACACAAGAGAAACCGTTCCAAGAAATATTTATTGATTTATTCAAGATACAAGGAAATTCATATTTGACATTAGTAGATGCTTTTAGCAAACTAGGTCAAGCAATGCCAATCAGCAATAGATCAACACCAGAAGTAGTAAAAGCTCTTCTAAAGTATTTCTCATTTTATGGAACCCCATACAAAATAAGCTGTGATCCAGGATCCGAATTTAACAACGCCCTAATGAAAGAATTATTAAAGCTTCATAAAATAGACTTACACATAGGAACTCCCAACAACCCAAATTCTATGGGAATAGTAGAGAGATTCCACAATACATTAATAGAAATATATCGTCTTGCTAATTATGAACAACATTTAACCGACGCACTTGACGTGATGACATACGCTGTAACAGCTTATAATAATTCTATCCACTCAATGACTGGATTTACCCCATTCGAAATAACGTTCGGACACACCGATTGCCGCAGCATGTTTGACATTGAATTCAATCATCAATACATGCAACAACTTATACGTGATCACAATAAAAAGACCAAATATCTATATAAATTCATATCGGACAAAATGATACAACATAAAGAAACTGTTATCCAACGGCTAGAACCAAAAGCTTCAACAAGCACAGATATTCAAGCAGGTGATACAATTTATACTAAATTGGTAAATAAAAGACTACCAAAAGACAAGCCCATATACGAAAAAGTAGAAGTAACAAAAAGTCCTATAAGAAATGTCGCAGAAATAAAAAATAAAGACAGACAAACATCTGTACCGGTTAGGAATATAAAACGACCTAACAAAATTATGAATGTAATTAAACGCCTACGTAAAAAGAAACCTTGAACTAAGTATTCTAATTAAGCAAACTTTTAAACTTAATACAATTTCCTTTAAAAAGAATTGGATTTATAAAAACTTAATGAAACATTGAATAACTACTAAAATAATAACGATTCTCTAGAACAAAAAATTACATTTATTAAAAAGAAACATTCCCTTTAACATGTATAATTTTATCGAGATATATCACTGGATTCGCCTCCTTGACATCCTTTAATAAGTTGTACAGGATTTTACTGATTTTCGGAAGATTCCGCAATACATTTTAAAAATATTGATTTTCGGTAGTTACCGCAGCTTATACTCAGGTCAGCTTGAACAAGATATAAATTCTTTACCCGAAGCGTTTGTGATCTGAGTGTAACAACAACTAAAGCCCCGGGCAACCACAAAAGGTTACGTGGCAACCACAAAGTGTTACGGTGCAAACACTAAGTGAGAGTTGCAAAAGTACTTTGTAAAAGTAAGATTAATCAAATATCGTAATGATCTAATCTTACTTAAGCGATCGCATAGGTTAAGTATTAGCGTAAGTGATTCCAATTTCCCACGTTACGACGTGTAATATGTAATAATTTCCCACGTTACGACGTGTAATATGTAATAATTTCCCACGTTACGACGTGCAATATGTAATAATTTCTCACGTTACGACGTGCAATATGTAATAATTTCTCACGTTACGCCGTGTAATATGTAATAATTTCCCACGATACGACGTGTAATATGTAATAATTTCCCACGTTACGACGTGTAATATGTAATAACTTCCCACGTTACGACGTGCAACATGTAATAATTTCCCACGTTACGACGTGCAATACGCTTATTAATTATTACGTTTCAAATTTATTAATTTCCCACGTTATTACGTGTTACATTATGTCATTTCCCACGTTATTACGTGTTACATTAATTCTTTTCCCACGTTATTGCGTGTTAAATTTATTCATTTCCCACGTTACTACGTGTTACACTTATTCATTTCCCACGTTATTACGTGTTACGTTCATTCATTGCCCACGTTATTACGTGTTATATATGCGATATTTTCCCACGTGTTTATAAGTAATATCTTTAATATAAATTTAATTTACAAATATAAGTAATTAATATTAAAAGTAACTATATGAGTATGTTTGTTAGATTAAGATTACTTTGAAATGAGGTCAGATTTATTTTTAACAATAAGATTAGCTTTTATGTAAACATTTTAGGCCTTATGAAATGAGCATGTCTATCATCCCATTCCCAATCCTAATCCCTCTTCGAAGAAAACCTTCAAAATCAAATGGGCTTCAGCAAGAAAAGTAGTAGTAGTTTTTCATTTTTAGTACCGCTGAGAAAAAGCAAAAGCTAAAATGAGAAAGAAATAATGATTAATGCAGTAGCAACGACACTGCTACAACACTGCTACGACACTTATACCACGCTACTACGACGCTACTACGACGTTACTACGACGCTATTACGACACTGTAAGGACACTGCTACGACGAGCTACAGCTACACATAGTGTTACGGTTTAACAGAATAAAGTGCTACGAACAACAGTGCTACATAAATCATAAACCAGGGCTAATAAGTAAAAGTAACCAGTGCCAATAAGTGAAAGCGATCAGTGCGAGAAAGTAAAGACGAGTTGAAAGTGAAAGCAAATGAGGAATCAAGGAAAACGAACATTTATAATATACGTTTAATGGATAGATCATGTATTAGATTAAGTTTTTTTTTACAATCGCACAAAATTATTAACAATGTATAACCATAAGATAGAAACATTTAATGACAAAAAAAATTATTAACCAATGTTTAATCATATTAACATATAATTGTTTAATCAATTTAATCACGTAATATTGTATAACTAAAAATGATACTTTGCTGCCTATGTTCCATAAAATATGTACCAAAATTTTTACGCCAACCCCTTCCGCATTTTGTCGCGAAATCACTTTCAACATTTAAATTTTGAAAGTGTTTTCACTTTTAAGGAGGGAGGAGTTATAGTGGCACACTCATGCCACATCTTTTTCTGTATATCTAACCCGAGTAACCCACATCTACCGTTTCACTAAATCTTGTGTAATTCGGCGTAAAGTTTTACATAAATCAAACCTTATCACGCATTGTAACCAGCCTTCTCAGTAAGAAGTATTGTCACAGTCACGTACACCCGATTAAGACAAGCCTTAATATTACTTACATTGTAACAGAGCCTATACATCAATACATTGTAACAAGAAAAATTCTTAAAACAGCGATAAAACGTGATTTTTATGTAAACCGATGGTTTCACGGAAAATATGAGCAAGCACCAATATTGTAATACTATATAAGGGGAGCTGCGTCTCTCCGTTCATTCTGCTTCTACCATCTACACGAGTTGGAGTGGCTCTCGCGAAGTATCAATATAAGCCTTACTCTAAAGTACAAGTCTTTGATTTCGACGCCACCACTTCCGCTCCGTCGTCCTGCGTTGAGCGATCCCCTTGCTGTTACACTTCTAGTCTCCCCTAAGTGAACCGGTCACACCCGCGACTGCAACCGCTACCGCGAAGCGCACGCACCCGTGTCGGTCTAGCCGCCGCCTTCGACGACAACCCCGACTACGCGTTTCGCACGACCGAGGCGTTTGGCGATAGTCAGCCTGATTGGCGATAGACAACCGCTAAACTCATCACTACATCAAGTGACTACATCATCACTACCTACTCTCCAAAAACATAACCCTCCTTCTGATGCAGTCGGTTAAAAATGCTATAAAACGAACACCCAGAATACGGCTTCAGTATTTATGTGGGCATTTCCAACGAGATAGAGTTGTGTTGACGTAGTTTACTTTATGGCGGCTTTTAGTGAAAGTGATACGAATAAACCGTAGAATGTTTGCAAAACTTCTGTCTGCCACAAACAGTTTCGCTTATTCCTACTAAAATGTGGGTATAGTTCATAGTTGTGTCATAACATAAATATCACACACTAGCGGCCCGCCCAGCGGTTTCACCCGTTGCTACTTATCTGTTTTCCCGTATAAAATGAATCTTTGCCAGTAGTAAAAAGTCCATTACTCCGTTCCAGCAGAAGTGACTCATCATGACCATGTGCCACAATATGTGCCAGCAGAAGCGGCCCGTCATGCTGAATAACTTTCACTTTGAAACCATTACCGTTTTCCCGTGGGAATAAGATATTTTCCCGTAATAAAACGTACCCAGGAATGTTGTAGCTTACTAATGGTGAAAGAATTTTCGAAATCGGTCCAGTAGTTTCGGAGTAGTTTCGATTAAATATGTACATACAAAAAAAAACAAAGTTCTCTTCTTTAGTGTAGATAGATGTAGACAATAGAGAATTTACTTACTTACCACTACAATGTGTCAAAAGTTAAGTATCTATCTACTTTTGAATGCACAACTAAGACTCTGACATCATCGGTATCCTACTTTTATATGTTTTCAGACCCGTGGGGGGCATCAAAACGAGAAGGGGAACGAGGGTTCACCCGGAATCATTAATATAATTGTTCATATTAGTATGGTTGTTCAAACAACCTATTTAGTTCAATCACGGTTTTGGGACTCGCAATGGTTGCTGCTGCCGCTACGGTTATTTTATTTTATAGTCATCTCATCATCCGAAAGGACATGTCCGTCGAGGAAGTAACTGGATGGCGAAAGCGTGACATCGTGCCTTACTTACATGGGGGAGGCCTATTAGCCCTATACCCAGCAGTGAACTGCAATCAGGCTGACGCGATGTTATTTGAAACAAATAGATTCAGAACAAGCAGATGTATTAAAAAACAAGAACCCGACTGCGGAAATTTATGTTTTTTCACCTCACATGTCTAGATCCGTCCCGGCTGGGCTGTAGCCCATAAAAACGAATTTCTTGTCTACATACATACTCTCAAAAAACATTAAACTCCTGAGAGAGTCGGGTAAAAATAATTCCAAATTAAATTCAATTACTTGCCTTCTTTGAAATTACAGCTTTCTATTACATCAGCTAGTGTTAGTGAGAAGTAAGCAGCTAAACAAAATATGAATAGGTCAGAAGTAACACTTCACAGAAATTGTTGTTCTCTGTGTCGATGAGAGATGGAACAGAGCTTCAACATCAAAAGCAAAATCAATGTGGTAGCGATCAAAGATGAGAGTGACGTGGTCTTGTCTTTATAAATAAGCAGTTAGCTCTATACTGGGTGAAATTTTACTAGTGACCGATAGCGAAAACTTAGAACCAGCTGGTGATAAATAAGGAACAACTGTCTTTTACATTAACTTCTTCAACATCAACAGCTACAGATGCCCACTGCTGGAGATGTTTCCTCCCTCTCTATCAGGATATATTAAATTTTTTTCTATGTTCACTACGCTTGGCAGAGGCTCTATTTTAATTAGGTAGGTATCTAGGTTACACACTTCGGAACGGAGACGGTATAATATGTGTTTGGGGCTTTGGGGTGAGAGAATATTTATTTGTGTTTGTGCAAAAAAAGTTACCATCACCTATCTCCATCCAAATCCAAAACTACTACTTAGTCCGATTTTAACGCAATTTTCAGTAATAGATTTGGGGATATGTTCTTAGGAGTAACGCCAAAAACTCATCGGGGGGCGCTGCAGTAAACCGTCGTGGGTTGTTTCAAAATTTTTTTATCGCTTGTTTATTGTTATGTTCTAAGGTACGTAGGTATTTATTCACAACCTCAACCTTAGGTTAACCTCAAAACTGTAAACATACCTACCTAACAGCCGCATAGTAACAAAGTGACGCTCCGAAACAGATATCCCTAATTAACTCCGCGCTATCAAATGGACACATTAAACTTAATAATCGGATACATATTTGTACAGGGCCAGTATTTTTGTACACACAAATATCGTACTACCGTACCTACAACTTGTTTGTACAGTCACGCTCAAAATTACATACATTGATTGGTACAGCAAAGCACTCTTATCAAGGTACATCGGGGGTGTAAGGCCCCCAGTCTTCAAAGGCCCAAACGCAGAAAACCGTTTAAAATACATTCGGTTGGCGCCAAATTCATAGCAAGCGTAAAATGAACCAATAGGAACGCAGGGACGCGGGAGCAGGCCGCCTGCGGCCGCTATTTTGCCAGTGACGGCTGGTTGTTCAGCGACCTCGGGCACGGCCAGTGTTTTTGCTATTTTGCGCTACCACTAAACAGTAGTTTTCAATAGTTAATACTGCAATTTATTAGTAGATTATTGTTGAATATGTTTATTTATTTATCATTCCATTGATATTCGTGTAGGTATGTCTGGTTTTAACGCTATTTTATTCATAAATTGTGAATACGGGTTGAAAGGCCCCGATCGGTTAGGAAGGCCCCACAGGGTTGTTGCTTGGGCCTTACAAGCCCTGTTGGGGCCTCTTTACACTGTTGCTGTCGTATAAGGCCCATAAATTTTTGGAATTTAAATTACCTTTACATCTACTTATGTTATTAATAAAAATAAGTTTTGACACCACATTTTTTTTGGGCCTTGCTATCCGCAATCGAGGCTATCCAAACCAAATACCGGTAATAAGGCCCAATGTATGAAATTTAAAATTCAAGTAATTTTAAAAATAAATACCTTTTTCTAAGCTAAACAAAAATACTTTTGGGATTAATGGCAATTTTTTTGCACTTAGCTCCTGAAATTTCGATAGCCAGGCTGTTTTCTTCCTCACTGAGAAAGTGAAGTCTTTTTGGAAAATATTGATGATTTCACAACTTTTTGCTTTAATTTAGTTTCAATAATGTTTGAACATTCATATAAGTGTACCTTTTTTTGTAATTAAAGCTTACTTTAACTCCAAACGTAATAAAATTGGCAGGGGCCTTATAACACATGCCCAGTTTAGGAAGGCCGCCAAAAATCGATGTTTTGAAAAATTATCAAAATTGTAACTTTTTATTGTCAAAATCATTTAGGTAAATTAGTAGTAAATTTTGCTATACGTTGCAAACGTTGTTTTTCCTGAGGGTGATAAAATAAAGGTTTTATTTTGGTTTGTTGTTAGGTGGGCCTTATTACCCGGGTCTACCTCAAATCAAAGTTTATCGAGTCGTTGGACGGCTCAGTGTCTCACACGAAAAAGAATGAAAAGACGAACATACATAAACAGGTGAAAAAAATACCAATTACCGGTAGCCAGGCCTCTTATGCTTTTGGACAAGCAGACTTTGTTACATCTTAGCCACTTTGGCTAATGGGCCCAATCTTGCTGAAATTAATAAAATAAAACTTTACAAACTTTCTTAGGAACTTACTTTTTGTTATCTATTCCAAAGGTATAACTTGACGACTGTACCTTATCTAACAACTTCTTGATTGTTTTTCTGGGACGAGATCACGAGACAGACGAATCAATTGGGATAAACATGACTTGACGTGATTAGATCACTACAGATCACGTGACGCCGGACGACGAAACTCCTCACTTCTTCTTTAATTAGTTTCCATTAAATTCAGTTCGAAATATAAATAAAATATTTTGGACCGCCCATACAAACTGACACATGTTTTGGTCATTTTTGTACGGCAGGCAAAACTTTTACTTTTTCATTTTCCGAAAAAAAATTACAAAAGAAAGTTGTTCATTTTCACGAGTAAAACTAACCTGAAAATATTTGCATTTAATTTAATAGGACCTTATAGTGTGGGACACCGAGTGAACCCTCACTGAAAGCATGTAACACTTTACTATCATTTCAGTTAATACCACATCTATTCATACCAATTGGTAGGTATACGACTTCCTGATGATTCTAATAAAATAGTAGTTTATGCAATTGCCTTATAATAAGAGGCTTTAGGATGTGAGTGTCTGTTTATCACACAAGGCGCAGCCGAGTGTGATAATAGTTTGACACGAGCATTCTAAAGCCTAATTATATTGCAATTGCATACACTATTTTATCTACACTTTACAAGAAAAACTATGAAAAATAATTCATACCTCCGCACTTCACTATGGCGATTGCAAGCATATCTACTGAACTAACAACTGAACGACTTTTATACATAAGTAACTTTTTAACTAAACGTTAAAATGGAAGCTCATAAAAACGGAACAACTTTTAAAATTAAAAAGCATTAATCGGTAAATTTTAATTCGGAAAATGATTTGAAGCAAAGATTTAATAATAATTAAGTCCTCATAATTTCAAGTGTCGTCCCATTCTTTGATTGCGTCGTGACATTTGTTTTTTTTTTATTATCTTACTGCTAAATGTCGATATCATAAAGTCAGAAAAAAGTACTTTATGACATCGACATTTTACTTTATGATATCGACATTTTTTTAAAGGCTGAATGGCTGTAAAGCAATTGCTTATACATTTGCTTTCGAATTTGTAATAGGAACATTATGTATGAAGTGTAGATAAATATACTTACAACTTTGGCTGTGTATTAAATAATGCTTAAACCCTAATCAATATGTTAGGTTAGCTTAGTTCTTATTAAGGCACGTCTTGTGTGTGTATCCACATACTCAAACCTACAATTGCCATGGGAACTAAATCACCGATTTAACAAACTACTTGTAATTACATTTCGTCACAGATAGACTAAAACTACAAAGTAAATGAAACCACAGCGGCAACCTCTTATTTTAAATAAATAATTAAAGCATATCACCATGGACCCTTTAAAAATACTGTTTTATTTTCTGTGGAGACCGACTACCTAAGTAGTTGCTAAGTAGAGACCCCAAATCAGTATGTCAGTCGGTATCCCTCATTTCAATAATTCTGTAAGTTTTGATCTAAGTACTGTTTGTAGCAGGAAAATAATCATAATTTTATATTACGTAAATACTTACATGCATTTTGGACTAGCAGGTATCTATTCAATGTACAAAATTGTTCCTAAATCACGTATGTCATTTCAGCTAACGTTTCCCAGTCACGAAAATTAAAGCGACCTGCATAATGCACAAAAACCTTGAATTTATTTATTTATTAGGTACCATTGAATTTTCCTACTATGACAAAATAAGTATTTTTTTCTCGCATAAATACTGACCAAAGTTAAAAACATGTGTAAAATCATAATATTGAAAGCTTTGAAGACAATACAGAAATGTTTCTTATGAAAATTTTGATATGGACTTTACAAGCGTGTTTACAAGTAAACACCTTGTTTAGAACCTGTGGATGTAATACACCTTATTGTAGCGATTCATTTGAAGCTTCCAGAACATATGAGCACGCTTCTTTATTCAGAATTTCGTATAATATGTGGTGTCGGTGGGGGTCGTGCCATACCGTGCCAGCCCCATCGTACGCCACGATAAAGGTCTCAACTGTGACACGGGCCTCGTAGCGTCAAAACTACTGAAACTTTACGGCTAGGGTGAGAGCCGTTTCCAAAGTGACATTCTGCCACAACGAGTAGAGAGAAACGGGCGCTATTGCTGCGGTAAGCTTTCATTTTGAAAATACAAATAAATGCATGATCCAAGGAGGTTTTAAGGTTACACAACAACACACGCTAAGAAGGCTGTAGTATTCTGTTCGCGAACTAAAACGGTAGCGTGCATGTGCACCTTTGAAGCTCCATGTTTAAACGGCTTTAAGACAAAGTAAGTGCTTTTAGATCACAATTTACGAGTTCGAGAATGCGCACTTGTTGAAGATATTTGCATAAAAATGCAGCTTCGTTATTCCTTTCTTTGAACCATTGTCTTTCTCAATTTTTACTTTTATGAAACATTCGATTGCACGTCTTTTTATATGTATTCATGTAGGTCCATAAATGTGTTTATTATTGATACAATACTTGATGGCGCATGGACTTGAGCTGAGGTCCAGAAAAACTGACCTTTATCGATCCTGATCGGCCAAGACCCCTGAGAACACTTTTCTTCAAAAAAGCTAAAAGTTTTGAAGAAAAGTGTTCTCAGGGGTAAATCATGATCCTCTCAAACTGAATTTAAATGACTATGTGTTTTATTTCAGCTTCGCGCATCCTCATGTCCGTGCGCGTCTCGAGAAGCACATGGGGACGAACATGGTCCGGCTGACTGACAAAAGCTACATGAGCGAACTGGAAGACCGTATTCGGGAGGTCAACGAGGAGGCGCTCAACAAGAGGATTACCTCGCGAGTTGTAAGTACCAGGGGAACATGTTTCATAAGAGTTTAGGTGACTGACAGACAGGAGCTACATGAGCGAACTGAAAGACCGTATTCGGGAGGTCGATGAGGAAGCGCTCAACAAGAGGATCACCACGCGAGTTGTGAGTACCAGGGGGACATAGTTCTTAAGAGTTTAGGGGTGACTGACAGACAAGGGCTGATACACGAGCGAGATGGAGGACCGTATTCGGGAGGTCAACGAGAAGAGCCTGAACAAGGGATCGGGTTGTGAGTACCAGGGGAAAATGTTTCTTTATTTATAATTCACGTGCGCTTCACAGACAAAAGCTGATACATGAGCTAGCTGGAAGACCGTATTCAAAAGTATCACCACGCAAGTTGTGAGTACCAGATTCGAGAAACATGGTATTGACGAGCTCTGGTGCGCCTGACGGGTTAGTCTAGAGCTATGTGATCCAGTCAGTGGTCCGTAACCGGGAAGTCAACGAGGAGGCCCTGAGCAAGAGGATCTCCTCCAGAGTTGTGAATACCAAGGGAACATGGTTCATTAGAGTTCAGGGATGACTAACAGACAAAAGCTATATTAGCAAGCCGGAAAACCACTTTCGGGAGGTCAATATGCAAGCCACAAGAGAATCACCTCGCGAGTAGTAAGTACCAGGGGAGCATGCTTCTGAGGAGCTCTGGTGCGGCTGATGGTCTAGTCTAGACTAAAGCTACATGATTGATTCAATGGCCCGCATCTGGGATATCAAAGAGTAGGTCCTCGTCAAATTCCGTGTACCAGGGGGACATGGCTCATAAAGAGCTTCGTTGTTACTGTAGAGATCACATAGAAAAGAAATCTGTCTTAAGCAAAAGAATTTGTTCAATCTCCTTCTTAAATTTTAGGACTCTCTGGGCATTAGAGTTCCGTGCAAATTGCGTTTGTTTATTTAGCTAAACAATTTCTCAGCCAATTTAACTTTGTTCAAAGCAAATGGCTTGGAAATTCGTAACGACTGGAACTAACGTCCTCCTAAGAGAAAATAGCTTTTAGATTTCAGTTGACCTTTTCCAGTTTCCATTGTACTAAGTGCGTAACTTTACCAATCAACTTTACACATAATTTTCTTGTGTATAAAATATATTTAGTAATGTAGTTCAAACATCAAGAATTACTGCAAAGTATAAATTGCTGTAAAAAACAGCCATTCACACAACGTTTGACAAAAGTTTAAGAGTCATTGAGAAAATTTGTACTACCATAGTGACAGATTGTCAGCCTGTCGCCTAAAATTGCAACACACATTAACTCTCAAAGCTCTCAGTCGCTTCTTATGATATGACACCCACGGGAAAGATATGATATACTTACATAGTACTCAGGAAATACATTGTGTAATTTTGCTCAGACTTTTTCCAGATTTTACGGTCCATGGCTGTTCGAGATCAGTTTGAATCGAAATCGACCAGGTCATTTCGGCACCTTTTCCTTGGTCTACCCCTTCGCCGGTCTTGTGGGACAAAAGGAAGGCCTTTGTTCAGCAGTGGCACAGTCTAGGCTGATATTATTATTATTATTATATATAATTTTGTTCAGATAACACGCACATTTATACTATATTTTTCCTAGCCCTGATTTGAAATAGATAATTTGACGCTTGAATTTCGCAACAGATGGATGAAATGGAGCGGCTGAAGAGACTGATCCTCGTGGGCAAGACGCCGCTGAAAGAGTGTCCTCCTGAGCTATACCACCACCCGGTCTTCGTATTCTGGAGGATGGTGAACCGGGAGGTCGCCAGGGCGTCCAAGAAACGAGCCGACATCTACTACAGGAAGCTCAAGGCCTCGCAGAAGATCGATGTCGTAAGTGATTTTGATCGATTGTTTTAGATGTGGTAAAATCAATCGTCATATCTAGCAATGCAAAAAATTATTAAAATGTTTTTTTGTGCGTGCAATCATTATTACATATGGGTGCATCAAAATGTCTTAAAAAATATTAAAAACGGGATATGCCCGAAAATGTTTTAGTGAAATGTTCGATACCCAGTTGCGTGGGCTCGGTCACGAAACCACCAATATGCTGATATCTGATTACTATGTATCAAAATTCTTACAAAATAATTCTTCTTCATAAAATATTTACTCACTTCGAACACATTGTTTTTCACCTACCTATCATGATATTGAAATACTCCGAACACATTTAAAATGTGTGAGAGTAGTCGCGGGTGCTTTAAAACGATGTACCTACACCGTACAATACGTGTTTGATCTTCAGACGCAAGAAGAAGAGGTAGTGGAAGAGCAGCAACAAGAGAGCGAGCAGTTGACCACAGAGCAGCTTCTGGAGAGGTGCCGAGCTGAACTGGAGGAGCAAAAGCAGGCAGACATAGAGAAAGGAGTCAGGTTCACCGATGAACAGTACGCGCAGCTCAAGTATGAGACCAAAGAAATTAAGGAACTGAAGAACCTTACCGTGAGTAATAAAGCTATCTTAGTACAGTCACCTGACCCCCATGGTCAGAAAACTCTGCAGGTCGACCACAAAGTTACTTCTGGAGAGGTGCCGAGCTGAACTAGAGGAGCAAAAGCAGATATCAAAAAGGGGGTCAGGTTTACTGACGAACAGTACGCGCAGCTCAAGTACGAGACCAAAGAAATTAAGGAACTGAAGAACCTTACCGTGAGTAATAAAGCTATCTTAGTACAGTCACCTGACCCCCATGGTCAGAAAACTCTGCAGGTCGACCACAAAGTTACTTCTGGAGAGGTGCCGAGCTGAACTAGAGGAGCAAAAGCAGATATCAAAAAGGGGGTCAGGTTTACTGACGAACAGTACGCGCAGCTCAAGTACGAGACCAAAGAAATTAAGGAACTGAAAAATCTTACTGTGACTAATAAAGTTATTTTAGTACAGTCAACTGACCCCCACGGTCAGATAACTTTGAAGGTGGACCACAGAGCAGCTTCTGGAGAGGTGCCGAGCTGAACTAGAGGAGCAAAAGCAGGCAGACATCGAGAAGGGGGTCAGATTCACCGACGAACAGTACGCGCAGCTCAAGTACGAGACCAAAGAAATCAAGGAGCTGAAAAACCTTACCGTGAGTTACAAAATTATCTTAGTACAGTGACCTGACCTCCATGGTCAGATAACTTTGAAGGTGGACCACAGAGCAGCTTGTGGAGAGGTGCCGTGCTGAACTAGAGGAGCAAAAACAGGCAGATATCGAGAAGGGGGTCAGGTTCACCGATGAACAGTACGCGCAGCTCAAGTACGAGACCAAAGAAATTAAGGAACTGAAGAACCTTACCGTAAGTTACAAAATTATCTTAGTACGGTCACCGTACCTATCAATTATGAAAATACATATACCGCAAATCTTTTATTACTGTGCAGTTAAAAAGTGGGTATACCTTTTATGTTAAATCACACGTATTATGTTTGCCCTTACGTGTCCCAAACCTCTATTCGACCTTCAAGAATTTCTCTACTCTCTCTCTATTACTTAACAAATGCGCAATAAGATAAGTCGTGCCCTCTATACCTACTCACTCTTTACCTACATCATCATTCTCCGTAAGTCAACCTATAAAATGTACTAGAATATCATAGAGTGATGTTATCGAAAGGTTTTATTATCAATAAACTCGCCGGTTCGGGTACCGTAATGTTTGTAAAGGCGTGTTTTCAATATTCAAGTGCTTATAAATACGGAATGACTTCTATGTGATGAAATTTTCAGCCTAAGAATTCAATAGTACCTAACTGTGTGTAGCTAGTCGACCGTTTTCTTATCATTTTAACCGTTTTCTTATCATTTATCATTAAATTTTTCATTACTTATTTCCTTCTTCTGCCGTGTGGTGCCGGCAGAGTAGAATTGCACCACCCCCTCTCTTCCCGTGGGGGTCGTAGGAGGCGACTGAGGGATAAAATCGGCCCAAACATACAAATTGACAGGCGCAGGGTCAACCGTTTGGTGGCGGGTAATCCACCACAAAAGCATTCCCAAGGAGGGTTGACGTCTGGCAGGCGGCCGGTTGTAAAATTTTGCCAAATCCCCTTGCAACATGAATACGCACAGAAGAGGATTGAACTTTAGGGCGTACCCCCAAGTGCGAGAAATGGACTTATTTCCTTCTTCCGCTAATCATTTTCACCTGAAATAAGTCTAAAAATCATTCGATAGTGTCATATGTAACAGAAATAGCTAATTGGTTGATCCCAGGAGAGAATATAGATTAAATATGTTTCAAGCATCCGGATGTCGCACGTCTCACGTCCCCGACGATCATTTGTTTGATAGATGCCATCTGAGGCGCAAGCTCCATAGAGCGTGAGACGTGAGACGTAACGACGACGCTTGGGACTAAGATTGCAGCTTCTATGTATGGAGCATTACATTTGAAACAGTTGAGACGTCCTGGTTTTGTTTACATAGATACCGTCAATAGCTCGTGGCTAGCCGGCGAACACCGGTTCCGTTCTGGATCGGCGTAACCTTTGACTCGCACCGATCCATAGTTTACTCATCGATACATCTGGTTGCTGGAAGCGTGTATACCATAAGGGAATCAAGCTATATTTAAAAGACTGTAGGGGGACGCAAGATTGCAGCATGTATGTAGGGAGCATTATATTAGAAACAGTTGAGACGTCCTGGTTTTGTTTACATAGATACCGTCGATAGCTCGTGGCTAGCCGGCGCACACCGGTTGCTTTCTGGATCGGCGTAACCTTTGACTCGCACCGATCTATAGTTTACTCATCGATACATCTGTTACCTGGACGTGTATACCATAAGCGAATCAAGCTATATTTAAAAGACTGTAGCCGAAAGATTGCAGCTTGTGTGTAGGGAGCATTAGATTTGAAACAGTTGAGACGTCCTGGTTTTGTTTAAGTACATAGATACCGTCAATAGCTCGTGGCTAGCCGGACAATACCAGTTGCTTTCTGGATCGGCGTAACCTTTGACTCGCACCGATCTATAGTTTACTCATCGATACATCTGGTTACTGGACGCGTTTACCATAAGGAAATCAAGCTATATTGAAAAGACTGTAGGGGACCGCAAGATTGCAGCTTTTGTATGGAGGGGGCATTAGGTTTGATACAGTTGAGATCAGCCACAATATAGAGAGTTTACAGAAGGATCACTCAACCCTATTTAGGATTTTCGCGATTGTCACTTGTTACATAGCCAAGGTTGCTACTGTCAATCAAATCAAGCTATATTTAAAAGTAAATCAAGCTATATTTAAAAGACTGTAGGGGGCCGCAAGATTGCAGCTTGTGTGTATGGAGCATTATATTTGAAACAGTTGGGACGTCCTGGTTTTGTTTACATAGATACCGTCTATAGCTCGTGGCTAGCCGGATCGCACCGGTTGCTTTCTGGATCGGCGTAACCTTTGACTCGCACCGATCTATAGGGCAAACTGCACAGAATAGATGCGACGCGCAACATGACATACGTCAGGTAAGCAATCGTCAGCCGTTATCGATGCGTGCGTAGCTTTGTCACTTCTGTTTCATACATTTATACGGGAACGGTATCAAGCGTCCGGATGGTGCACGCACGCCTCACGTCTCCAATGATCACTTGTTTGACATAGAGTGTGAGACGTGAGACTAAGATTGCAGCTAGTATGTAGGGAGCATTATATTAGAAACAGTTTAGCGTCCTGGTTTTGTTTACATAGATACCGTCGATAGCTCGTGGCTAGCCGGATCGCACCGGTTACTTTCTGGATCGGCGTAACCTTTGACTCGCACCGATCTATAGTTTACTCATCGATACATCTGGTTACTGGACGCGTGTACCATAAGCGAATCAAGCTATATTTAAAAGACTTTAGAGGGTCGCAAAATTGAAGCTTGTGTGTATGGAGCATTAGGTTTGAAACAGTTGAGACGTCCTGGTTTTGTTTACATAGATACCGTCGATAGCTCGTGGCTATCCGGTGCACACCGGTTGCTTTCTGGATCGGCGTAACCTTTGCTTTGACTCGCACCGATCCATAGTTTACTCATCGAGACATCTGTTACCTGGACGTGTATACTATAAGGGAATCAAGCTATATTTAAAAGACTGTAGGGGCAAGATTGCAGCTAGTATGTATGGAGCATTAGGTTTGAAACAGAGACGATTGCAGCTTGTGTGTAGGAAGCATTATATTAGAAACAGTTTAGCGTCCTGGTTTTGTTTACATAGATACCGTCTATAGCTCGTGGCTAGCCGGATCGCACCGGTTGCTTTCTGGATCGGCGTAACCTTTGACTCGCACCGATCTATAGTTTACTCATCGATACATCTGGTTACTGGACGCGTGGACCATGAGCGAATCAAGCTATATTGAAAAGACTGTAGGGGCCGCAAGATTGCAGCTTGTGTGTATGGAGCATTAGGTTTGAAACAGTTGAGACGTCCTGGTTTTGTTTACATAGATACCGTCGTCGCATCGATATAGTTTACTCATCGATACATCTGGTTACCGCGTGTACCATAAGCGAATCAAGCTATATTGAAAAGACTGTAGGGGCCGCAAGATTGCAGCTTGTGTGTATGGAGCATTAGGTTTGAAACAGTTGAAACGTCCTGGTTTTGTTTACATAGATACCGTCGATAGCTCGTGGCTAGCCGGCGCACACCGGTTGCTTTCTGGATCGGCGTAACCTTTGACTCGCACCGATCTATAGTTTACTCATCGATACATCTGTTACCTGGACGTGTATACCATAATCGAATCAAGCTATATATTTTAAAGACTATATTGTAGGGCTTGTGTGAAGGGAGCATTATATTTGAAACAGTTGAGACGTCCTGGTTTTGTTTACATAGATACCGTCGATAGCTCGTGGCTAGCCGGCGCACACCGGTTGCTTTCTGGATCGGCGTAACCTTTGACTCGCACCGATCTATAGTTTACTCATCGATACATCTGTTACCTGGACGTGTATACCATAATCGAATCAAGCTATATTTAAAAGACTGTAGGGGGTCGCAAGATTGCAGCTTGTGTGTAGGGAGCTTTAGATTTGAAACAGTTGAGACGTCCTGGTTTTGTTTACATAGATACCGTCGATAGCTCGTGGCTAGCCGGCGCACACCGGTTGCTTTCTGGATCGGCGTAACCTTTGACTCGCACCGATCTATAGTTTACTCATCGATACAATCGGTTACTGGACGCGTATACCATAAGCGAATCAAGCTACATTTAAAAGACTGTAGGGGGCTGCAAGATTGCAGCTTGTATGTATGGAGCATTACATTAGAAACAGTTGAGACGTCCTGGTTTTGTTTACATAGATACCGTCGATAGCTCGTGGCTAGCCGGACAATACCAGTTGCTTTCTGGATCGGCGTAACCTTTGACTCGCACCGATCTATAGTTTACTCATCGATACATCTGGTTACTGGACGCGTGTATCACAACTTCACAAGCGAATATGCGCCGCTCATGTTGAAGAAAGTTGTGCATTCATGCACCTATTACATCTATGACCGTGTAATATTCTAAACGGACATTTGTAATATTCTAGAAGGAAATATTACTCCTCTGATACTTACTGGAAAAGAAAGTGAGTTTGATTGTTTTCTTTATATCGGTTTGTCAAATATCCTAAGATCCGGCTATACAATCACCTTCACCGAGCTGATTAATGGATGAAAGATATTTTTATCAAATAAAATATGTCGATAAATAATAGGTTAATTTTGATTGAGCACAAATATTTTAAGGGTGAGTTCTCAAAACTGGACTTAAAAACGTTCTTAAAATATTTGTGTTTTAATTAAATTTATTCTTCATTGCGAGTGGGTTGTCTAAAAGTTTCAGTCCAAAATACTCATAATAAAAAAAAAAATAAGAATATATCTACATTGCTTGCTAAGCTAAACGAACAAATTTCATTCATTTTTTCATTTTCCGATCCAAGTTCGTTTGGAAAAGTTGTTAGAAATAATACACGAGCTTCTACTTTTTTAGGCTTACTTTTTTATTCAAAGATATGGACCCAGCAGACATAACAAAAAATTAGCACTGTGTAATGTTGAGTATGGTGGTGAGCGGATGGTTGTTGAGAGTGACTTAAGGGTTACCTTGTATGGGTCCTTTAACTACTCGAGGTACGACACGATGTAAAACGGTAAAACTGTTAACATTCACTTTTTCTGTGATACGCCGATATCACATCCGATTTTCCTAGGAATTGCACTTGGATCTACTGTCGAATGATCGTAGAATTACAGAATTACACAAATAACGAGAAATTAACATTTTTTTGTAGTTGTTAACTCTGTTAACTCGAGGATTTTGAATAGGTATTTAGATACCTTAAAAAACGAAATTTTCAGAATCGGGAGAGTGACTTGACGGTAGAGTTTGTTTATTTCTTGGTATATAATTTAATTACTTTCGTGGCTTAATACGTCGTATTACACAGAACGCTTACTTACCTATTTTGTTTTCCACTTATGCGTAGGAATAACTTAACGATTTTAAAAGAAACCTCCCCATACATTTAGATGACCTATTCAAAAATACCCTACTCAATTTAGCTAAAGGAAAAAATTTTTTTGCCCTTCTTTTCATGTAAGGGAGGGAGTACAAAAAACTTCGTCATTTACACCTAATTTGATGTCAATCTTTCTAAAACTGACGAAGTTATTGAGTCGGGACATACAGACAGCCAGACAAAGACAGAAAGACTTAACGAAATTATAAGGATTTTAGTAGACTACGAAACTATAAAATCTGTATTAAGTTATAGCTGACATTGTATCAAAACTTAACTGCTCACCTACCCGTGTATCAATAGGTACATTTGAACTAGTTGCCTAGTTTACTATATTTACATGCACAAAGCAGTTCGTTCCTTATCGTTTGTTTATTAATTTCCAGCTAAATCCGGTTACAAAGTGGACATTAATCGTGACCATTATTTCAAGATTATGTTAACCTCCTGACTAGACATCTATGACTGTCACTTGTGACCTGGATAATTCAAGCATTGAGAGATTAAACAAATTTCCCGAGGAAAGTTCCATTAAAATTCGAAAGGACGATCCTATTCGGAAAACTTACACTTTGCACACAGTGGTCACAATTCCATGTGACTATCAAAAATAGTATATTAAAAATAGCGATGTCACTTTTAGTAAAATAGGTTTAGAAAAGGATAGTAGACATAGAGCATTTTTAGTCATTACTTGTTTGAAATGTCTATGGTTTTTCGTAAAGTCATAGACAATTTGGTTGAAGTCATCTCCTACCATTTTCTAAGTCCATTTTATCGAAAGTGACAGAGCTATTCTAAAATACTTATTTTGACAGTCAAAGGAATAGAAACCAGCACGTAACAAATTATTTTAAAGCTTCTGTTATTCTTTAGTGTAGAGTCTATGGAATACATTCCACAATTAATTTTATTTGATACTAAGTATAATTTGCACAGAAGTTCTTAATAAAAACAGGGAACAGGGAAAACGTTTATTTTAAAACACCAAAAAGACTATTGCCCTTGAGATTACATGGCATGTAACATGATAATTTTGACACGCTTTTGCCTTGTGTAACTAAAATCGGAAGAGACCTTCAAAATGTAACAATAACTCCTAGAAGCCGAGTAACTTTGTATGTCACCGTAACACGCAAAATGCGACTTAACGAAGTACTAGCCATAAACTACTTACCCAATTTACATGTCTACGACTTTGACAAGCGAGAATCGTCTACTCATTCTACTCAGATGCATATTACTATTTAGTTTTTATAGCCAGACTAGCTGCCCGTTAGCGGTTTCACCGGCTGCAACCTATTATTCCGCGGGAAAAAAGCATTACTCGCCAAGAGATGTCGCTGTTAGTTTTCGGCGAAAACGTTTAAAACGCGAATCGGCTCAGTCACGCCACCTTTGCAAAAGTATTGGAATTTGCGTGATCCCGTAGGAATAAGACATTTTCCCGTGGTAAAAAGTAGCCTATGTGTTATTCTAGATACTCTTCTATATTTGTGCAAAATTTCATGTCAATCTAATCAGCTGTTTTAGTGTGATGTCGTAACAAACACACACACAAACATCCGCCTTTATAATATTAGTAGGAAGTAGGATAGTATACTAGCTTGTATCCATAACTCGTAAACTTATAGGTATCTATTCTTGATATTGTTATTTTGCTATTTCCTAGGTTATAATCCAAATAGCGTACAGTCACGTCTCGAAACTTATGTTAGTACCCTAGCGTAGTGGCCTAGTGGCCCCTAGTTAAGCTTACTATAACTATACACAGTGTTACTGAGGAAATGCAATAAATGTACACGTTATTTAGCGCAGTGAGCTGCCGGCTTAGATTGCCATGTGATGCCGGCTTAGAATAGCATGCTAGTATTATTGGTCTATGGCATTACCCGATATCTTTCCCGTGGGCACAGAATACCGTGGGTGCCGTAAGAAACGACTAAGGGATTTGAGAGTAGATGTATTGCCATTTTAGACGACAGGCTGACAACTGGTCTCTATGGTCATACACAGTCTTCTGAGTAACTTTCAAGCTTTTGACAGTTGTGGTATAATTGGCCGTTTTATACAGCCGTTTCCGCTCTGCCTACCCCGCAAGTGATATAGGCGTGATATATGTATGTACCTATGTATGTATTTAGCGCATACCTTTACAGCCACAACAGTCCACTGCTGGACATGGGCCTCCCCCGTATTGGGGGGTATTGCCATACTCATCACATCACGCTTGGCAGGCGGATTGGCGAGCGCAGTGCAAGATGTTTAATTCACAGGGAACGCTGCTGTTTGGCGCATACTGAACAATTATCACTAGGTATAGCCTCAATGCTGGAAAAAGAAAATCGGGCCTCCCACAAAATTTACGACTAGTTCTCTGACTTTCTATGAGATGCATTTCTTTTTTCTACGTTTTGATCTTTATTTCATGGAATAAGTTTGTCCTGTTGAGTTAACACTTCTGGGAAAGTCCATCACTCGATACCACTCTGTATTGAAAACTGATGTGATCTCTTAATGTAATTTTTTTTTCAGACAGTGGAAGAGCTGTACGCACTGGCCGACAAGATAATTGGCACGAAGCGCCTCCTCTAGACTTCATGGCGCATTTAAATACTACATAGTCCACATAGGTACGTGTGTCGTTCTGTCTGTGACCTAGAATTCAACTATAGGTACTTGTGACGCTCAGAATAAAGACATAGCCATAGAAGTAGCCTTGTTATGCATGTAGATGTCGTACTTTTTCTTCAATCCATTATAATAATTTTTATGGAGCTCACTGCTTAAAATGACAAAATGTCTTTATTTAATTCTATTGACTACATTTCAAAAGTCTTGAGTTATTTATTTGATACGATTCTTGTGTCACATTGGCACCTTACGTAGCCAACGTAGTCTTACGTATTTAGCTGGTCTTTAAATGGACCTTGTGACAAACTGCATTGTTTAACATAGTTTCTATGGCTATTTCCTTATTCTGAGATTCGTCGTTCTGTCTGCGGCCTAGTATTTGGTTCCTATCAGGGTCAGCGCAAATTTAACTGGGCAACTGAATATCAATTCTCTTGTCGTTTCAACAAAGGTGAAAATTAATACACGCTGTTCTTAGACTGCTATAAATGTGTGTGTGCATATCGATTTTCAATACAGTTTGACTTTGACACCCCTGTATGCAAATCAAATGTTATCTTAGTATAACTGCTAAGTATACTTTGCTAAATTTGCGCTAACCCGTTATTATAGTAATTGTTTATAGTGCATTAGGTTTTGTCGATAAAGCCATCTTTATCTATTCTGAATAAGAGAAACGCTTACTATTAGGAACTAGTGCAATTATTTTTATGTAAATATATTTGTAAATTTTGAAAAACATTGTAAACATCGTAAACGTAGATAAGCAAGATGTGTTTTGTAATAAATGTCCAGAAAACTTTGAATATAGTTTTATTTATTTCGTTTTAGTTTTATTTTTATCGATAAAGATATTTTAAATAATTTTGTTTTAGGTTTAGTTTTTCAGTTATGGAAAGTAGATAAAAAATATTTTTTGGTATAATATAAAACTCAGTTTTATTTCTTAAAACTAATAACACATAGGTACAGAGTAGACATAAATATACAACCTACATACTTAATTATAATAAAATATCTAATAATATGTGTATTATCCATTTTTGTAACTTTTTATCATCCTGACTAGATATAAAATTACAACAATAAAAAGTTATAAAAAGGAACATTTATCTAAATATAACATCTAATTCTTACAACCATATTGAGAGTGAATTTTTTAGCTTTCATTTGTAAATTAACTTGAAAATAAATGCAAATTGGTTCTAAAACAACACAAACATGAAATTTTTGCACATAATATTACAATTTTTTTAGGACAGACCAGAACATGAATTTTACGCCAAACACATTTATAAAATGACGAACGAGAGACGAACACAATAAACATAACACAAGAAAATAATTCTAATGTATTACAAAACGCACGTCATGCTTTTAAAAACTCGTAGTATCTTATCTCGTAGAGCCTGCTACGCCGTAGCCGCGTAGCCGCGTCACAACTTGCTGACAGTTCTACGGCGTAGCTGTGCGTAGATGAGCCCCGCGGGTTTGTCTACGGGGTGGTAGATGTTATGGCGCGGGTCACCCTTGGTCACGTTTGCGGGGAACTTTGACATGTCGATGTTCAGGTAGTGCTTGTTCGGCATCGTCATACGGATCCAGGTGATCTGTGGGCAAAGGAGATCAATATTTAGTTGGTATTCAAACTTGCTAGTTATAGCCCATTCGCAATCATAGTGACATAAAAAAAGCGGGAGGCCAAGTTACGCTTTAGTTACGTTACTTTCTTCACGTTACGCTGATTTTTCGAATTTTGTATTCAACGTTTGTATATGGTTTGTATAGTAATTACTAATTATTATTAATAACCAGATTTATAAAATTCAATCATTCAGTCATCTTATTTTAGTTAGGTTTGGTTAGTAGTAGTGGGAGAGCCGGCTGCAGAAATACCTATCTCATCAGGTACCACAATAACTTTAGATGAAAAATTTACCAAAAATATCGGTTTATTTTAGTCTTTCGGCAGGACTGGTTCTTAGGTCTTTTGAATTGTTTACGTGTCAGTAAACGTTCTCAAGTTAGCCTATTGTGGTACCAGATAAGATAGGTATTTCTGCAGCCGGCTCTTGCATTATTGGTAGAGAGAGAACTTTGTTTAACTTCCATGTTTATCTCGATGAAATGGCACTACTTTGTAAGGTCATCTTTGTTTAGCTATCAAGTGAAACGTCTCGTCATAGCCGACTCTCTTATCGTCTCACGTGATGTGGCGGTCAATGAAACTAGAATAAACCAGTTTGTTGCTATCATAGTTGCTATCAGGTTGCTATAGTACAAAGTACTTATTAGTTTCACTCTTAAAGTATATGTAAGTAGAGTGCGCATATCGCCCCGCGTCGTACTGACAAAACTTAAGCAGTTGCTCCCTAGACGTAGACACCTACGTCAAATGTATGAAAAGTAATACAGGGTTATTTTTTAGTCAGTGCGCAAACTTTGCAGGATGTTTCTACTTGTGATTCTGAACAACTTTTACTATGGGGCCACCTGCGAAATCTAAAAAAAATTTTTGGTTGTTCCATACATTTTTGCCGAGTAGGTATGAATTTTTCTATGGAACAACCAAATTTTTTTTTTTGCGAATTCGCAGGTGGTCCCATAATAAAAGTTGTTCAGAATCACGAGTAGAAACACACTGGAAAGTTTGCGCACTGACTAAAAAATAACCCAATAGAGGTTCAATAGTGTTGTCATTGGTGTTTTGCTACGAATGGACAGAGAGGTTGTGTTTTCACTACTGCTTACTGTTCTGACTGTTTAGTCGCACTGTATAGATTGCATAAATACACTCTACCCTAAGGTTTCACTACAATTTATCGAGTTGACACTACAATTTATCGAGTTGTCTCTATAGGTAAAAAAATAGTATTTTCACGCAAAGAGTAGAATATACCAGTTTGCTGCTATAGTACAAAGCATAGAGAAAATAATTCAGTTAGGGCGGGGCGTTAAGTTTTATAACGTTATCATGTCATTATACAAAAAGAAAACTATTCTCATACAAGTAGTTGAGTAGGCGGCTTTCAATTCCAAGCTTATTATAACTACTTACTTCATAACCAATCAATACAAGGATATATGCTAATAGTATTAATTAATTTAGTCAAGACAATACGATATACCTACTAGGGCCTTACGACAAAAAAGTTAGACCAGTGTCGAACACATGTTTAAAATAAAACTTCATATAAAAAAACGCTAGACACGCGTTCAACGCTGGTCTAACTTTTTTGTGATAAGGCACCTAGTGTCTAGCGTCGTTAGGTCAAATTAATTGTGTGAGATTTTCTGACATGGTTCACATAATAATAGAATTCGCCCTAAAAGCTTAAACTATACAAAAAGCTTTGCGCTTAACTTTGAATCAAAAGTAATATACTAGGTACTAAGTTCAATTGGGCTGTTACTTATAAGAACAGACGACACAAATATTATATCACTTAACTGTTACGCCCAGTTACAAGTTAAGGACATTTGATAACTTAAGGACCAGTAGTAAATACAAGTGATTGACGGCCATAACAGCTGTTATCGGCGCGTGCGCAAATCATAATAATGATTTATCATCATTATAATTATAATTAGCCTGATAGATCCTATAATAATGATATATGTAGATACTTGCAGAGTAATGCATGTCCTGTCAAGTCCTTTGATGAGTCCGAAGCGCGTGACTTGGTTTCTTGAACTATCAAAGTTCTACCTTGAATGACGTAATACGCAGACAGGATTTGAACTTGCGACTTTCGGCATCTTTACTGCCGATGCCTCTACCAACTAGGCTACCGCGGCTCAATCGTAGCCTGAGAAATAGTATCTACAAGTGTATGTTGTCCAGTATCAAATCAACCTACTTATTTAAGGGATCAATTTCAGTGATTTTAATATTTGTATCAGTTTGTTTCAATATTTGTATGAAAAACCAGTATTGGGACCAGGCTATAGTCATAGACCGACCAACAAATTTCGTAAAGGAGAAAACATTTCCTTTTTCTTATTTCTATGACCACTATGTTACTTTTAAAATTTTGTTCATATTTATGAGCTGAGTTAACCCCTGAAATATTTTTATTATGTTTTGTACTTCCTGTATTATTTAATTTGCTTATTTTCCTTGTTTACGTATACTGATTCCTGGTATCAAACTGTTTTATCCGGAAAGTAAGACGACTTGTTTACGATCTATGTTTATAACAAGTATCTGTAATCTGTACTTTAAACCAGAGCATCATTTGTTGTGCAGTAAGGCCGTACGAATAGGCTATATTTGACAGTTGTCAAAATCATTTTAATGCTATGGCACAAGGTCTATTTTTCTTTGTTGACATGTCTTCTAGTATGGGTTTGGCAGCTGTCAAATATGTCCTATTGGAGCGGCCGTACTATAATTACTTAATTGTTATCTAGTATTGACAGAGAGTCTCGTAAGCTGCTCGTAAGAAATTGAGTACGAAAATAAAGACTCGATAAACACAATTTGGAACGGTTTGGATTAATTTGTGTCATACCGGTTCTTGCTATCAGTTTGTACACAAACATTAGTAATTGCCAAAATACTGGGTGTTAGAGACGAAAATTTGTGGTAGCTACTATAAACTTTTGAACAGTGCATGAAGTTAAACAAGTTTTTACAATAAGTATGATGTATATCATCATGAGTATGAGCATCAAGTAAGGAAACGAAAAATACTGATAACATGACTTCCCATAGTTAGTCAGTCAGTAGTTACCGTGTGTTTTGTATTAGAGTCTGAAAAAATTACGATTTCAGCATCATTTATGTTTCATGGGTAAAGATGTTTACAAGATGTTTAGTTCCACCGATAAATTAGCCCTTTTTGGTACACCGTATCTTCTTTAGCACTCTGTACTGTCGTTGGACGACTCGGTGTCCCACACAAAAAAAAGAAAGATACAAAAGTGGCACTAACCTCAGGAACTTTCTCGAGCACCACTTTCTCAGCCTGGTACAGGGTGTGTTGTACCGAGGGGGAGTAGACGCCGGTGTCTGGAGGGCCCGCGAATTTATCCAAGATGGCGTCCTTCACAGTAAGCCACGCGTTGTCGAAGTTCGCCGTTCGCATGCTGTCGAACGTCCATTCTGCTTCCACGACCGTACTATACACAGAATAACGAATACTATTAGAACATTATTTTACTTATAACTATTGAAAAGTAGAAACTCATCAGAAAAAGTACCAACCTGAATATTCTTTCAGCGGCGTCTGTAAGGGTGGTGTACTCGTCTTGAACGAAGTCTACGAACGCTGATTGTGTCGTCTTCAGAACTCTAAGGCCACTTAATCCAGATTTGACTACTACGGCTTCTGTATAACAAAGAAAGGGTATCCGGTAAGTAGATACACAGTTTATCTTGTAATATTGGTGATATGGCTTTGTATAGAATCACTGTCTTACCGTGTCTGGCTTGCGACACTTCGCTCCATCTGGTGCAAGTGGGGGCAAATACGAAGGCGTGGTTGTGAGGCACTCCGGCCTGCAGCCGCTCCCAAGGGTACTCCTCCACCCGACACTTCGCCTCGACCACTTGCTTGTACATGTACAGGAAGTGGTTGACCACCAAAGCGCCGAACTCTTCGGGCGTTTTCACTCCGTGCTTCTTCGCCAAGAGGTAAACTGTGTTCTTCTGCGAGTCGGTCGCGACGACTTCCTTGTTGTCTCCGAGGACGTAGGCGGACTCGGAGGCGAGCTTGAGGGTGGTGTGGACCTCGAACTCGCGGATGGAGTGGTAGTCGTTGTCGCGGTGCACGTGCAGGAGCTTGACGGAGCTCTTGCCGTAGCCGTGGTCGCTCAACTCGAAGCGGCCGCCGCTGTCCGCGGCCGCTGTCGGCGCCGGCAGCGCTTTCGCGTCCGGCCGCCCCACGGGACCCTCCACGGATTCCGTGTTGGAAGGTTTAGCGTAAATTCTGAAAATAAAGTCACTGTTTCAAAAACGTTCTTCCAAAAATCAATGCTAAAAAATAAACGTCTTTTTCTAAAATGAACTGTAAAATCACCAAATATTTACCTGTTCGTGCTGGTCCACGGCATTTTTATTAAATTTATTAAATTCACCTAATCTTCAATGAGTGCAAAAAGCTGCGCCAACGCATCAAGGCACGGAACGCGCAAGACTGATTGGAGCACCCTCAGTACCAACTTATAAGTATCCCCTCGTGACCTCTGTTATCAGAGTCAGCACGCGCCCACTCTAACTGAATATTATCATAACTTAAAGTTTACATTAAATAATTGTGTTTATCTATTTTCGATGCTGCTTGAGGGTTGCGTCATTAGTTTATTACAGTTAGCAATCAGATTGTGACTTTGCACTTTTTCGAAAACTTGAGAGGGTTAGATAGAGATAGAGCCCTTTGCTTTAAACATTGCTCATTTAAATAGGTACGAAGTGTAAGAGATCGTGTACCGAAAATTTTGCTGGCATTTTCACCCCATAAAAATTTTATGAATGCCACACCGAAAATCAAACCCGGAACCTTACGTCGCAGTCGCACTGGCTCTATGCCTCATTGGCCGTCAAGGGGTGAAATCAAGTTTTATCTACCTACAAAAAGTGATGAAAGTTTAAATGAAATTTGCAGAATAAAAATTTGATAATGACGCAAATGAATGCATGATAAGATAAACAAGTTCAAAAGTTATCACCGCGTGAAACGTGGCCAAGACATGCAAAAAATAACACTGCCTACAACTCTGGATATTTCGCGATAATTTTATTGACCCCCCCTGTCGCGATGAAAACATGGTGATAACTTATCTGGTCCAAGGGTAAAAATAATAATATTTGAGGCCCGCATAAACAATGGGTTCTGTCCTGGATTATGGTCTTCTTATCCGAAAAGAAGGTGGAGCAACCAGGACCTTTCACCATCGGTACTTTCGCACTTATCGATTCAGCTGAAATGCTGACTAAGTGCTCATAAGGATTACACTGTAGAGGACGAAACTCATAAGAGTTGTCGCAAGACACTCGTAAGACCGATGTACAAGCCGCTGCCAATACTTACCTACTTTGTGACCGACGCAGATTCGCATTCATAGGCCATCTGGACTATACATATCCCAAATCCCAAAAGGTTGTCGAATGGACACTTCCATACCTGATGATCCGAAAAGAAGGTGAAACAACCAGGACCTCTCGCCATCATCTGTACTTCGGCACTCATCGCTTCAGCTTAAATGCTGACTAAGTAGTTCTGTTTGATTTATCAAACTTACCTCTAAACTATTCATCTGAGCCTATATTAATAATCAACTACTAATTGGTACTACAGCCACAACAATCCACTGCTGGACACAGGACTCCCATTTTCGGGGGTATGCCTACCTCCACGCTTGGAAGGCCGATTGGCGAGCGCAGTGCAAGACGTTTCAGTCATGGGGAACGCTGCTGCACATTCCCTGGATTTATATCCCTTAGTCTATTTTACGACAGGTAGAATTGGGGTAATGCTATTCTACTCTAAACATCAATATCATCGGTATGTTACTTATTTTGTAACCTTGTAATGTTTGTAACCTTGAAGATATACGGAACCTCTTGATGCGCTTGGCTTATTTTTGTGAGGAGGTGTAACTTATCTATTTATTTTAGTTGCTATTTTACGATTTTCATAACATCTTATTATAACTATAATAAGTGGCCTCAGCTTTCGATATTTTTGTCGTCCTCCTATCAGCTGTTACTTACCTACACAGAATCTACTGGAATTACTAAAACTTGTAGATACCTACCTGATATCTATTCAAATAATATCACCTTCCTGCCCTTATCCCAATTCAGTTGGGGTCGGTGCAACATGTTTTCTTACAGCACAAAATTATGTAGTAAGTAAAAGGTTTTGCCAATGTTTTATGACCAGCCAGCTAGGTAGGTGGTATCACCGCCACCATGCGGTTGACCATAGCCGACAGATATTCAGCGGAGGTCAAAAACTCTACGCGTCGCCCTAAGTTATAGGTATGGACTACCAATATACCTGTTTTTGGACTACCATAATCCCTAAAGCTCCCAAGGTTATATAGGGTGAAAATTTACTAGTGACCGATAGCGAAAACATAGAACTGGCTGGTGATAAAGACCAACTTTCCCCAAGGAACATAGGTCGAAATACGAAAAAAAAAATTTGGACCTCTCATGGAAATTGAAATCAGCTGATCGGCAAGTTTGTATGGGATGTCCAAAACTTTTTTCGTATTTCGACCTATGTTCCTTGGGGAAAGTTGTTCCTTATCACTAGCCGGATCTGAGTTTTCGCTATCGGTCACTAGTAAAATTTCATCGTATATAACCTCATGAAAAGAACTGTAAACGGAATTATGGTATAAAAATAAAAAGTACAATTACTCAATTATATTTATTACAAGTACAACATATTTATTTATGTTAGGTAATAAGGACGCGTATATTTTTATGGCTTCATCGTAAAGTACACTTCGGTATAAATGTTTTGGCATTTTTCGAGGACTCCAAGCACGCACTTAACTTGTCAATTCGGCGAAGCGAAAAAGAATTTATCGATGGCTTCGCTAGCGTGAACGGAACCAAAAATTATGTAGGTTGAGCTTAACAACTGATGTGGCGTGGTAGTGCGACAGACTGCGACGTAGGTTCCGGGTTCTATTCTCGTTTGGTTACTCACATAGTACATAGATGATAATTTATCATTTTGTGAATTGGTTCCCAATCTGGTCTAGACATGGCAGGCTGAACGACCTGATTTTCCGAAACACTTCCGAAAAGCAAGATGGTTCCGTGCTTCCAGGGGGGCCCAGGACCTTGACTAAGTGGTTATATTATTGTTTACATTGACAATGTCTTTTTTGTCAATTTCAAACACAAGATTCCATTCAATTACATAAGCAAAAGCCGACGTATGGCAAAATCGACGACTTCATTCAGTGATCGTCCTAAGCTGATCCAGGTTTTTGGCAAAAAACCTAGGATTTTGGCCGAAATCCTAATGGGAATGAGGAGTGGAGAGGTACGTTATGCACCTCCCCCAAAGGCATTTCATTTACCGCCCTGAAGGATAGCGTGCGTGAGACAGCCTGGGCCCCAAGTCTGCTAATTTTTAGCCATTGTAATGCCAGCGAGACTCAACTGTCATTCTACTGCCACTGTGATTTTCCATACTAAAAACTGTTAGCAGACTACGAAATGGCCGAAACCATCCAACTGAGATGCCATCGAGACTCGACTGAAACGATTTTCATTTAGCGGACTCGGGGCCCTGAACAGCAGGATTGCCTCTGTTGACCTGGAAACAGACACCATAAGAGCAGGATTTACCACTGGACGCAGGGGAGGACGGGAGGTAGCGTCAGACGCCCTGGAAGAAAGGGGGTATCGTCGGACGCCCAGTAAATCCAACGCCCGCCATCTTTTATCCTTCAGAGTGTCCGACGCTACCCACGCCCGCCAAGGCGTCCGAAGCTACCACCCACCCTCCAGATCGTCGAAAGCTATCTCTTGCCTCTCAGGGTGTAGGTATGCCGCTACCTCCAACCCTCCAGGGATGCCCTTTACGGCAAGGGGTAGCGTCGGAAGCCCAGGAAAACCAACACCCGCCACATTTTATCCACCAGAGTGTCCGACGCCACCCACGTCCTCCAGGGCGTCCAACGCTACTTTGTAACACAATAGTAGGTCCAACGCTACCCCTTCCCGACTACGGCGTCCCTGGAGGGTTGGAGGTAGCGTCAGTCACCCTGAAAGGCAGGAGGTGGTGTTGCACGTGCTGTAGGGTGGGAGGTAGCGTCGGTCGGCCTGAAGGGCGTGGGTAGTGTCGGACACTCTGGAGGATGAAAGATGACGGTGGTTGGATGTTCTGGGACGCTACCTTCTGTCCTCAAGGGCGTCCGACGCTACCTCCGATCCTCCAGAGCGTCCGAGGCAATCCTGCTGTTCAGGCTGTCTGATGTTACCCCCTGCCCTTCAGGGTGTCTAACTCTACCCTTAACAGATGTGCATAACGTACCTCTTCACTCTTCGCTCCCCCTAAATGCAAAAAAGCCATAATACTAACCAAATCTAGGATTTCGGCCAAAATCCTAGGTTTTTGGCCAAAAACCTGGATCAGCTAGCTTAGGACGATGGCCGAAGGAAGTCTACGATTTTGCCATATGCCGGTTTTTGGCCAAAAACCTAATTCTGGTATTATACTGCGACACATTCAAACATAGAGGCTCTCGAAAAACATAACCCTCCGGCAGTCGGGTCAGAAATTATCTACGTATAGTACCTATAAAATTGCCTATGTGACCCCCCCCTGAGCCAAGGCTGGATCCGCCGGTGCTTCGGAGGGCACGTTAAGCTGTTGGTCCCGATTGCTGTCTATGATTACTTAGACGGCGGTCGTTACATAACCATGTCCGATAGGTCTGCTACCTATACCTACTTAGAGAGAGACGTGTTCAAATCGGGCTCCAGTTAAAATGTATCATATTGTAAATTATATCGCATGCAACGGCGAGGTGTAAAAACCACTGTCCTTACTATCTAGCTTGAAGTTGGCTTGACTGTTCTACTTTCATGGAGTTCATAAAGAAAACCAGTAAAGGTTGATCCCTTATAGGGGTTATTTGGTGTGCTGTGGATATAGTTTTTCATTTTCGGTCAATTCAATCTGTCTTTCCGCATGGCACGCGAGCCGATAAAACTTAATCTTCGGTATATTTTCTGAATGCTATTTCAATATGTTTAATAGCTACTCATTCATATTCAATGCTTTATTTTGGAAACTTGCCGTGATAGCCCAGTTGGTTGGTAGTGGCGACGACAGTACAGATACACAACAGATACCTAAGGCCGCAGGTTCAAATTCTGACTATAGAAAATTTGGCAAGTTTTCCGAAAATTGAAGGTAGGTATTACACACGGGAAGAGTTTTTATTCAATGCTGCTTTTGTACGACTACGACGTCTGTATCTCGGAATCAGATATATTTCGTAGCAATAACTTATCTGAGTGGATAAATACTTCAAACAGGCAACATTCATTGGCTTATCTACTAAATTAGAACCGTAAGATAATTAATGTTCCTTTGAGTAAAGAGGATCATCATTCAAATTTTAATTACTCTCGCTGGATTAACGAACTGCTTCTGGGGTTTATCAAAGTGTCAAATAAGTGAGCCTGGTTTACCTCAGTAAGTGCTATTAAACCATAATTCATTTGATAGCGGTCTAATTTATTAGTTAACATTTTGCAAGTCTATAACCAAGGCTGGATTTGAACCAGCGGCTTTCGTCATCCGTACCTACTGGCGATGCCTCTACCAACTGGGCTACAGCGGCTCCATCCAATCTGAAAGATTAGATTAGGGATTAATCGCTGGGAATTACTTGCAAAAATCATCCCTGTAGATAGAGCCCTACCACGCGTTAGTGGTCAAGATACACTTGCTTAATTCGCGGGCTTGGAGTGAGCCGCTGTAGCCCATTTGGTAGAGGCGTCGCTAGTACAGATACTACAGATGGTGAAGGTCGCTGGTTCAAATTCACCCCGCGGTGGAAAAATTTTGCAAGTTTTCTATAAATTTTATACCTACCTAACACGGGAAGTGTCTTTAACAGTGGACAAATTGTAACAGTGTAAGTAAAGCTTTTAATTTCAGTTGCCGATAGATCTCGTCATCATTTTGTATCCATCAAAGTTTGTTTACACGTTCAAAAACTTTTGATCGGCAATTATGCTACGTACTCTCGTGACGTAAGAGTTGTTCGGGAGATTGTGAGTAGGCAGGGTTGCCAGGTGTTAGGATAAAGCAGGGCATACGTAGGATTTTTGATTGCCTGTCCGGCCAAAATAAGCGTCGTCCGGCGTGTTAGGATTTTTCATTATCGAAATCCGCGCGCGGACCGAGACCGAATCGCGCACAGCGCGGCGTACGAACGAGTATCGGAGACCGACGGCGGCAGGCCACGGCCAGCAGAGTTGATTTTGCTTTTGCTTTATTGAAATAAAATTAAAAAATCATTTTTTTTTTTCATTAAAGACCAAAATTCTTCAAAAATACAAGGAGTCTGGATTTTTTGCGTAAATGTTAGGACAAAATAATTACACTTTTTATAAATAAATGGTAAAAAAGCAAGGTGCCCGGATTTTTCACCCAAAATGACACAAATGTTAGGCCGAACTCACAGGTCTGTCCGGATATTACGTATGAGGACCTGGCAGCCCTATGAGTAGGCGAGACGGGAGATTGTGAAGTTATGAAACGTAGGGCGGGCGGGAGCGCGCGTGCGCGGCGGCGGGCGGGCGGCGGCGGCGACGTGACGCGGCCGCCAGCCAGCTGACGGCGCGCCGTCACAAAATAGAGAGTCTACAGAAGGTCCACTCGACCCTATTTAGGATTTTCGGGATTGTCACTTGTTACATAGCCAGGGTTGCTATTGTCGAAAATCTCAAAGTAAAAATCAAAACAGCGAAATCTGATACAAGAACGTTATATGATTCTGAGCCAATTTTAATCCAAGAAATATGACGTTGTGGCAACCATCTTCTTAGCCTCTCGTCTGTGGCGCCATTTTTTATAGGTAGAAAGCCTACTCTGTGGCGTCCTATATAGGACTTTGCCACAGACATGCGATTAGTTACCTTGAGTTCCTCTGAGATTCCAGCTATTTCCAATTCCAGTTAAGCGTCAAAATCGTCGCTAGTTCTGAGTGAGCCATCTGTAAAGGCGGCCCGCGTGCCGTTTCCCTGTCTTGCGGCGCCGTCGCCGTGCCGGCCGCCGCGCGCACGCTCGCGCCGCGCTCCGCGCTCCGCAATCCCGCGGCATGGGCCGGCCCGTCCGGCAGTCGGCTCCGCGCGCGCCCTGAGCCCGTGCCCTGTCCCCCGCAGCCCCAGGTTCCACTCCCGATGATGGTGCGACGCAGCGGCCGCTACACCGTCAACTGGCGCGGCTTCCGGGACTTCGCCTTCGGGAACAAACCGCCGGACGAAGGTACACTCGTGCAAACACAATTACAACATAACCTCAAACCTGAAATTTCAGTTCACTAGCTCGCTTATTATGATCGCAGAGTTACGAAAATTATGCGATTTTTGACGTTCGTGAGTCACGGAAAACGCTTCCGTCACGAATACTCGGTACGGGACGATATGTGGCCTGTATCTGAGTAATTCGTTCACGAAAGCTACGTGTTTATCGCTCGCATAAATAATTAGGTGAGATTATATTAGATGAGGATTTATAAATTACAGTTTCCGTTCTACAAACGGTTAGTTGGAAATCGTTTTCAGTGGAAACTGCACATTTGATTCGTATTGGAGAGATTTTGAATATTATCCAAAAATCATTAGCTTTAGGTATTATGTCGGTTTGTGCCAGTGATATTTTAGAGATAAAGAAGTATGATTTAGGTAAGGTAACTTATATATGAGACAATAACTGATCCAAGCTTGTTCTAAAAATACGTTTAACCTACTAATCTGTTAAACTAAACCGCTGCCACTTTCTTCTATTTTAAAACATAATGTCACTCACATTGTTTGAAAAAGGTAGAGACGGTACGTTGTGCCGATTAAACAAACACTGTATCCTTTTGTTTTAGAAAACCTTCATTTTTATTTATTTCAAACCTACTCAGAAATACATCACATATTCTATTCTATTCTATTCTGACTCATATATTACTATTGTTTAGTTTCGTATCAAATGGGCGCGCGGCGCTGGCAACACTGTTCGTCATTGTCTCGTCCTGTGGCCGTGCGCTCGCATCGTTGATGCGAATTTTAATTATAAATGGTGTAATTTAGTGTGCTTTCGGTTTTCTCGTGTGGTTTTCCCTGTTCGGTGGGGAAGTGAACCAAGTGGATTTGGTTCCGGCGCTTTGATTGAGAGTCACGCGGCCGCCGGCAAAATATAACCTCACTTTTCGTTCGCTCGCGTCGTGGCTGCCGATAGCTACATATTTTTAATTGTTTTCTTGATTGGAGGCCAACGGGGCCGATTTCTCATTCGGAGAGAAATCTTTTGGTCATTTTGTGTTAAAAAACATTATTTGATGTCGAACTATGAACAATAGTGAACCCAAGTGCTTGTGAAAACTAAGCTGTGAATCTGCGACTGATTGACGGGACGGAGTGCCACACGAGCTGGTGTCCGGGTGCAGTAAGTCTAGTACCTAAATTCCAATCCAAAATGTCTTCCTCCAAAACCTGATACCTTTTTCCTGTCAAAAACTAGACTTACAAGGAAACGGCGGCGTCATGGTTCGCACGGTAAGCAATTCGCTGCTAGGCCCTGTTTAAGTAGACTTTGGAAACAAGAATTTCTCGGCCGGAAACTTTCCGGAACAAAATTCTCTCATTAAATTTATTTTATTTAGCTATAGTAAAGAGCACTACGAATCGTAGTCAAATGTTGTTCGAGGCTGATCAACCATTTAGTTTTAGATTTTAAGATAACTTTAATTTGCTTCCACTGCGCTAAGATCAGCTTCGGAATCAAACATTTTTGGTAGCAGAGCGTGGTTGCTTTATTGCAACATAGTTAGCCGTAATTTAGTATTAAGCGTGTTTTTATATTACCCACATATTTTATTAATTTTGGAAAATATTGTTTCGGTTTTTTTGTGACTGTATTGTTTGCCTAGTGAACGGTACCTTGTCGGTAAGGTCTAGGCCAGTCAACTAACATTTATTTTGTGGTATTTGTTTATTGGTTTTCGTTTTATTAAGTCGAGTGTGTAAAAGTTGGTACCATGGCTCCTCGATCGCCAGGTATAAGGCTGCTATAAAGACAGAATTAAGGTGGTTTACTACCACAGCGGCAATGATCGGCCGCGAGGACCGGGAGGACGCGCTCTTGAAAAGTGCACTACAGGCAGATGAACGGGTTCGGGTTGTGTCGGAACACCTCACAGAGTGCCTCATGCTCCTTGAGGAAGCTCCTAACCCTGAAGATAAGGAGCTGGTTGAGGGCGATGTAAGCCAGTGCTTGGAGCTGGCACAAGACATTGCGCAGGCAGCTGCGGACATATCTAGGCGACGTGACGGAAAGGAAAAGCCATTCCGTGGTAAAGTGGGACAAGGATTACAGGTGCCTCTTCCGCCTGTTACGGTTCCAGTCTTTGCAGGCGATTACGCCGACTGGCCGGCGTTTGAGGACCTGTATAGCAGTGTGGTCCACACACGGACGGACATAACGCCGGCGTACAAGATGGCTCAGCTGATGTCCAGGCTACATGGAGAGCCTCATGAATTGCTGACGCATTTGGCTGTCTCGGATAGCAATTATGAGGTGGCGTGGAAGATCCTTACCGACCGGTATCGGAACAAGCGCCTGATTGTAGACAGGCTGTTAGACCAGTGGCTGTCAATACCATCCATAACGCGAGGTACGGACCTCCGCGAGAAAATCTTCCACCCAGTCAGTGTCGCGGTCAGCGCACTAGAGCGACAGGGTTTGCCAGTTGTAGTGTATGACGTCAGACTAATGTACTAGTTGTAAGAGTGAGTAACAGTTGATGCACTTTCCCTAAATGGTGTACGCATGTAACCTACATTATATTCTGTTTAGCTCTAAGATCATCCATTTACTTTCAATATATCTTCGTACGTTGACTTGATAAGATGTCTTTTCTTTATCTTCCTAACACTGAGAACCTGAAGTAAACTATAAAGTATTTATTCTATCAACCAATACTACGCTGTAGTATCATATGGCGACACACTGCCAGTCTTTCTTTTTCAGCATTTTCAGGGTTTGATATCAAAATGGGCAAAAATGTTTCCAAAGAGTCCAAAGAGGAGGTAATAATTGCCCAAAATGGACAGGGTAACCAAGCCCAATCCGGTATGTCCGCCAGCGACAGTTCTGAGGAAACGCACCACTTACTTGTTGCGGTTGTGGTTATGTGTGCTATTTTCTTGGGCTATTGTATATGGAAGAAGATCCATAAAAGTCTGAGCAAGAAAATCGAGAGGCAAGCGACGGCTATCGCTTTGAGGCAAAGGCGAATGTCGGTGTAAAGTGATGCAGGACAGTTTATTTTTGAACTAACTTTTCTAAGGAACTTAAGGACCAGTGAAGTGTGTGCAATGCGAGCGAACAATGAAAATTTCATGTAAGTGAATTTATTTAATTAAGTCATAGATTAAGTTAGGGAGCCCGGCAGTGGAGAGGTATTTTATATAATTTAATCATGTTTATTTAAGTGTATTTATTTTTGCCTTTTTTATTTATGAATGGATAATTAATAATAGTAACTATGTATTTTAATCAATGTGTGAGCCAGCGTTAATACAGTTAAAGGAAATTCTAGAGGAATTAATTGAAATAAGAAGATATTTGGTCCAAATCGGTCCAGCTCGGCGACAGACTAGTAAAACAGCAAAGTCGAAATATGAAACTGCAATTAAGTTATACTCAAAGTATGAACAAATATTTGAGAGTTATGTTTCAAAAGTAGAAAAGGCAGAAATATCATTAAAAGACGTAGATTTTGAAATACCAAATGAGATAGATATAATTTTGGACAAATTGAAAATTTTATGACAAATCCCAAGACTGAGAAAACAGGCGAAACCATGTCTACGAAACCGAAATTTGATTTAAAGGTCGCGGTTAACCTATTGCCCGTAATGGACGACACCGAAAAGGTAACTTTGCAATTAATAGATGCAATCGAATTATACTCTGACATGATACTCGATGCGGATCATTCACTACTTATAAAATATGTTTTGAAGGCAAGGTTGTCGCACGGTGCAAAATTGCGCCTAGCAGATACATATGACACGGTGGAGGCAATGGTTGTTGACATGAAAGCACACCTCTTAACCAAAAAATCAGACACTGCTTTGCAGAAACGGTTACAAAGCGCTTATCAAGGAAGTAGGTCAATAGATCAATTTGGAAAAGATTTAGAGCAACTGTTTGTGGATCTAACTATTTCCCAAGCCAACGACAAACCTGACGCATATAAAATTTTGAAGCCCCTTAATGAAAAGCAGGCGATTCAGAAATTTGCCGACGGTTTGCGAAATGAACGACTAAGCACGGTTATAGCTGCGCGTAATTATAGTTCGCTAAAAGACGCTATACAGGGTGCAAAAGATGAGGAGACGGCTATGCCTTCTTCATCTGGACAGGTATTTCTAGCTCGAGGTAGGAAATATGGCAATAATAGAGGATACCCTAACACTGGGTTCCGAGGTAGGTCGAGTTTTCCTTCACGTGGAAATAGTTTTCCACCACGTGGAAATAATTTTGCGCCACGCGTAAATTCATATCATCGCAACGATAGGGCATTTCACGGGTCATCTTTTGGTCGTAGTAACAATCGTGGCCGCGGAAATTTTACGCAGGGCGTGGTAGGTCCCGTGGTAACAGTGGGCCGCGCCATAATTTCAATCAGTCATATGACAAGAAACATCATGTGTATGTGACTCATGGACAGAATCATACTCATCATGGATCACAAGACGTGACCGAGTTCAACGAACCAGCATGTCAGCAGTTTTTCTTGACTAACTATATTTTGACTTATAGAAATATGAACGCTGTGCACCTATACATCGGTGATCAATTATGTACATGGTTGATAGATACAGGAGCATCTTTGTCAGCTGTGACACATAACGTGATACAGTCAGTAAGTGAGTTCATTCGCCCGCAGATTACGTACATAAATGGCATCGGTGGTCAGGTTACATCAAGTGGGTGCATAGAGTTGATATTGCATGATGAAACAAATGAATCATTTGCACATGAGTTTTACGTTTTTAAAGATTTACCTTTGAATGTTCACGGTATATTAGGACAAGATTTCCTTATCAGATACAAGTCATTTATAAATTACGAGAACCAGACATTAACTTTGAAAAAACAAGACGGGTTAGCAACTGTTATACCAGTTCAGTTATATTCTTTAGAAGAAAGGTCAGATCAGAACACATGTATCAATTTGCCAGCGAGATGCGAAGTTGTACTTAACATACCTACTACTAAGACAGGGGATTGCGTAATAGTTTCCAATGAGATTTGTGACGGAGTTTTCGTTGCAAATTCATTATGTAAATGCAGCAATGGACAGGTAGCTATGCGCATTATGAACACGCGTGAAACAGAGGTCGTTTTACATTGTTTTACGCCGGAAATTAGAAGTTTGGATGAATTCGAATGTTTTTCGTTTAATGAGGTAGTTAACAACGCGAATAGGGTAAAACTTTGTTTTCTTTGCTTAAATTAGATTACCTGAATAAGGAAGAAGAGACAACTATCGCGAATATTTGTGCGAAGTTTGCAGACATTTTTCATTTACCAGGGGATAAGTTAAATACAACAAACTTGTACCAGCAAAAAATTAACTTAAAGCCAAATACTAATCCTGTTTATAGTAAACCATATCGTCTGCCGCAGTCACAGAAAGCAGAAATTAATAAGCAAATAAAACAAATGTTAGATAATGACATTATTGAGGAATCAACTTCAGAATGGTCGAGTCCTTTGTTGATCGTTCCGAAAAAGATGGATGCGAGTGGTGAAAGAAAGTGGCGTATTGTGATAGATTATAGAAGGCTGAACGAGTGTATCCAGAATGATAAATTCCCATTACCAAACATAACCGAAATTTTAGATTCTTTGTCAGGTGCAATGTACTTCAGTCATTTAGATCTTAATCAGGGTTATTATCAGGTTGAATTGGACCCAGAAAGTCGAAAGTACACTGCATTTTTGGCTGACAAACATTATCAAATGAAACGCCTACCTATGGGTTTAAAAACAAGTCCCAGTGCGTTCAGTAGGGCAATGACTATTGCACTTTCAGGCTTAAATTATAGTAAATGTATTGTATATCTTGATGATATTATAATAATGGGTCGAAACTTGCAAATGCATAACAAAAACCTAATTGACGTTTTTTCAAGGCTCCGGGAAGTAAATTTAAAGCTAAATCCATTAAAATGCACATTTTTGAAAAAAGAACTATTATATCTTGGACACGTAGTGACACCAGAAGGCATAAAACCAGATGAGAGTAAAGTTGAAGTTTTAAAGAAATACCCAGTGCCGAAAGATGCTGACGAAGTCCGCAGATTTGTGGCTTTTGCGAACTACTATCGAAAGTTTATACCCAACTTTGCAAAAATTTCCTTACCGTTGACAAATTTGACAAAAAAATATGTAACTTTCAAATGGAGTGAAGAATGTGCACAAGCGTTTGAAGCCTTAAAAAAAGCGTTAATTAGCCCGCCATTATTACAATATCCGGATTTTTCTGAAGAAAATGAGTATATTTTGAACACGGATGCGTCTGGAGGTGCCATAGGTTGCGTATTATCGAATGGAGACAAAACCAGTGGCTTACGCTAGCCGTTCTCTCAACAAAGCAGAACGTAACTACCCGGTTATTGAGAAAGAGCTTTTAGCGATAGTATGGGCGGTAAAGTATTTCCGACCATATTTATTTGGACGCCGGTTTAGAGTTTACACGGATCACAAACCGTTGATTTATTTATTTAATATGCGCAACCCTTCGAGTAGACTGACAAAATTTCGATTATGTCTGGAGGAATATGATTTTGTAGTTGAGTACATGAAAGGCAAAGATAATGCAGCTGCAGATGCACTATCTAGGATTGAATTGAGTAGCGATGAGTTAAAGAGCATGCATGAGAGCGTATGTATTACGGTTATGACAAGGGCACAATGTAAAAAAATGAAAGAAAATGTAAGGGAAAATGATTCGGCTGATAAGAATTGCACAGATAATTGGATTGATCACCCAAGAATCGTGGAAATTCTTAAAAAACCAAACCATTTTACTGAACTAAGTTTTAATGAAAGTGACTATAAAAGAAACCTTAGGAAATAAATAATGTCTATAGTAAAAGTGAACATTTAATGTATACACCTTCCATGTCGTTAATAACAGTAAATCGAAGCTCTAGATCATGTTTCAAACGAGATTTATTCGTGATAGAGTTAGATCAGCTGTGTAGAGAAAATAATATTAAAGAATTATGCATAATTCAAAGTAACGACAATAAAGAAATAATTAAAGAGCTAGCTCAAACTATAAATAATATTGAAAAATGGGAAGGTCCTAGAATTTGTATAATAAAAGGTGTAATGCGAGTAGAAAATAAAGACGATCGTAAAGTAATTTTAAATGATTATCATATATTACCTAGCAGTGGCCATGCTGGTATTCGCAGAATGACAAATAATATAAAAGACGTTATTTTTGGACAGGTATGGATAGTGATATTGCGAAGTTCGTAAAGAAATGCGAACAATGTCAAAAGCAAAAATTTCATAAACATGTAAAAGAACCAATGTGTATAAGTACGACGGCTACATCTGCTTTCGATAAGTTGTTTTTAGACCTAGTCGGTCCATTGAGTAAAGACTCAAACGGCTATTGCTATATTTTGACCTTGCAGTGTGAACTGACAAAATACGTAGAAGCTTATCCGCTGCTAAACAAAGAAACACAAACAGTCGCTCGAGCTTTTGTTGATAATTTCATTCTTCGCTACGGTATTCCTCGCGAAATTGCAACAGACCGAGGTACCGAATTCATTTCAGCAACCATGAAAGACATATGTAAGTTGTTAGAAATAAGTCAAATCCAGTCAACAGCATACCATCACGAGAGTAGGTTCTTTAGAAAACTCTCACAAGGCCTTGGGAGCTTTCTTAAGAATACAAACCGATAACCAGGCTCACATGTGGAGCAACTGGCTACAATACTGGTGTTTTTCGTACAACACTACAGTTCATTGTGAAACAAAGTATACTCCGTTTGAACTTGTTTTTGTAAATTATGTAATGTCCCTAATAATCTTTTGAAAAATGTAGATCCTGTTTATAATTTTAACGATTACCTAAAGAGCTTAAATACAGATTGCAAAAATCACAGGCTGATGCACGAGAAAATTTAATCAAATCCAAATTGTGTAGAAAAGTAAGATACGACAAACAATGTAATGCTGTTAACTATAAATCTGGAGATTTATTGCTTGTAAAAATGAAAATAGAGATAAGTTAGACCAAGTGTATTTAGGTCCTTTTAAAGTAATTGAAGATTTAGGAGTTAATGTAAAAATTATACAACAGAATAAAGAAAATGTCATCCATAAAAATCGAACTATTCCTTTTATGTGTAACGTGTAGTAATCATCTATTTTTAGAATAAGTTTTATCATTCACTATGTTATCAATTAGATGCTAAGAAGCTACTGTGTTTATAAAGGCAGTGCCATATTAAGATTCTCTCGAATACGATCCTCGGCTGACGTATGAGATTTGTAGTCGATGTAAGTAGTATATGTTTATGTGATAAGACTATACTCTAGTATAATTAATTACAATGTGTACTTTATTATTTAACAAAAAAAAAAAACTTACCTTGGCAATTTTTTTAAATAAAAATGGGAAGATGTAGTGTATGACGTCAGACTAATGTACTAGTTGTAAGAGTGAGTAACAGTTGATGCACTTTCCCTAAATGGTGTACGCATGTAACCTACATTATATTCTGTTTAGCTCTAAGATCATCCATTTACTTTCAATATATCTTCGTACGTTGACTTGATAAGATGTCTTTTCTTTATCTTCCTAACACTGAGAACCTGAAGTAAACTATAAAGTATTTATTCTATCAACCAATACTACGCTGTAGTATCATACAGTGACGGGCTACGGTTATATCTTGGTCCACACAGTGCTTCGCCGCCTGCCGAGCGAAATGGTCGCTCGATTCGAGCAGCTCCATGGGGGCAAGTCCTCGGACCACCTCCCGACCTACGAGGATCTGAAGTCGTTCCTCGAGGCCGAAAGCAGGCGAGTGGACGTCCAGGCTGGTGAAGCCCCACGCAAGGAGACCTCTGCCCCTCGCCACCCGGAACGGCCGGGTGCACCGGCGCGAGGAGGCAACAGTAGGCAACCCAGGCGGTACAACGCCGCATTGGAATCAGGGTGTGCCTACTGCAGGGAGACAGGCCACAAGGTAACAGCGTGTCAGGAGTTTGCTGCGCAGCGGGTTCAGAGGAGACGGGGTGTGGCACAGCAGAGGCGTTGGTGTTTTCGGTGCCTGGGGCCGCATCAGGTGCGAGAGTGCCCTTCAAGCACCAACTGTAGGTACTGCCAGGGTGCACACCATCCGCTGCTCTGCATGAATCGCTCCGGAGGCGCCGGGGGCAGCGCTGGATCGGATCAGCGAAGGGAGCCTGCCCACCAAGGGAGGGAGCAACGCTCCCCACCCCCTCCAAGGAGGAGCCCACCTCCGCATCAGTCACAGGGACAGGCAGGGGGACGTCAACAGTCGGAGCCCACTTACCAACGGACGTGGGGACGATCTCCACCACGGCAGCAGGTGCCGGATTGGGGAGGAACGACACGGGAACATGGCCAAGGACACCCATCCCAGGTACGGGATCAAACGGGCGGGTGTCAGGGGAGCACTAGGCAGCCACCAGGGTACATGCAGTATTCTGCGGGCTTGAGCCACCTGGTTGGGTCTCAAGACCCACGCATGCCTCCGCCTATGCCTGAGTACCCGCGGCTACAGGCGCAACCTCGGTACGGACGTTTGCCGTCGGGGTACTATAGAACTCCAGCCATGGCCTTTATGGGCAGACCTCCCTACCAGCAGGAGTGGGACCCATACACAGGTTTGGGTAGCGAGGGGATACCCCCGCGGGACGCGGCCTCACCGCGTTTAGATTCCCGCTAGGTAATCGCCGCCTACTCATCAGCTTCGGCTCCCCGTCCAATCACGGTACTTTTGCCAACGGCTAAGATTTGGGTATGGGGATACGGTGGCCGGACCATTCAAGTAAGAGCCCTACTGGATACAGGGGCTCAGGGATGTATTGTATCGAGTAAGCTGGTGAGTAGGCTAGGCCTAAATGTACAGCCAAGTGAGGATGAAGCTGTAGGCATCGGGGCCTAAATGTGCCTGACATTCGGGGTCAGACGAACTTTGAGTTCACATTAGGTAGCACATGTACAGGGTCAGCTATCAAGTCTCAGCCGTGGTGCTGGATGAAGTGGTTGGGAAACTCCTCAGGTTAGGTTACCACCAACGGTACGAGGGTTAACCACAGGGTTGGAGTTAGCTGATCCTGATTTTGATACTCCTGGTACGGTGGACGTACTTCTCGGGTCAGACGTCCTCGGGAGATTATGGTGCGGTAGGAAGAAGGTACTCCAGGAAGCTGGTTTGGTGGCCGTAGATACCACAGGGGGGTATGTTGTTTTCGGCCCAGTTTGGAGACCTCAGGACCTACCAGAAGGGGATACGGTCCTCTATGGTAGTGTGCTGTCAGAGGTGCTGCAGAGGTTTTGGGAGTCTGAAGAGCCGCCCACGGCGGACAGACGGAAGCCAGAGGATGACGAGTGCGAGTTGTTCTATCAATACAACACTGCGAGATGCCCGTCAGGCAGATTCGTGACCAGGCTACCTTTTCTCCCAAACCGCCCCGCTTTAGGTAGTTCGCGACAGCTCGCGGAACGGAGACTACTCGGAATGGAGCGGAAGATGAGGCGAGACCCAGCACTTCGGCAGAAGTATATAGAATTCATGCGGGAATATATTCAATTGGGCCACATGTCGGTGTCCAGCCTGGATTGGAGGTGTGTCGAGCATTATTACATTCCACACCTGGCTGTCTTGAAGTCACCTGAGGCGAAAATACGGGTGGTGTTTGACGGTTCTGCTCCTACCTCGAATGGTGTGTCTGTGAACCAATGTTTGCACGCGGGTCCTAAATTGAACCGGGACATTGTGGACATTCTCACAGACTTTCGTTTGCACCAGGTAGCGTTCGTCGCAGACGTCAAAATGATGTTTCGCCAAACCATGATACATCCGGATGACCGTCGGTATCAGCTGATTTTGTGGCGTGAGAGCCCAGATGAGCCGATGGTCACATACGAACTTAACACGGTGACGTATGGACTTAAGCCAAGTCCGTATTTGGCAGTACGTACGCTGCGAGAGTTGGCCGCACAGGAAAGGGTAAGATATCCTCGAGCCGCAGCAGTACTGGATCGCGACGTCTACGTGGACGATATCTGCACGGGTGCTGATAGCGTGGAGCAGGCGCTAATTCTACGAGACGAGCTGATCGCGATCATGGGTTCAGGAGGTTACGAGTTGCGGAAATGGTTGTCCAGTTGCCCAGAGCTCCTGGCTGGTTGGCCAGGCGAGTTCCATCAGGACCCGCACCTCTTTGAGAACCCGGACAATCCAAATACGTTGGGCATCCTCGGGGTGCAATATAGGCCAACGCATGACGTATTCACGTACAAGATCGAGCCCGACCTTTTGAGAAAACTTGGACTAAGCGGTCGGTACTGTCGACAATCGCTAGAACGTTCGATCCTAACGGATGGATCGCCCCGGTTATGTTCATGGCGAAGTGTTTTTTACAAAGGTTGTGGCTAGCCAACTTAGGATGGGACGACCAACTCTCCGGAGAGTTGTTGAAGGATTGGCTCAAGTTTGTGACCACCCTACCAGGGATCGTGCACATCGCGATACCCCGCAAGTTAGTCCCATCGGTGGGATGTAAGGCTACCCTACATGGGTTTTGTGACGCCTCGGAGCGAGGGTACGCGGCAGCTGTATACCTTCGGACAGCAAGTTCAACGGGAACTGTGCACGTGCGTCTGGTTATGGCCAAAAGTAAGGTGGCACCAGTCAGAACTAGATGGACCATCCCCAAATTGGAATTGGCAGGGGCAGCTCTTCTAGCGCGCTTGCTAAATCATGTAACCTGCAATCTGCGTGGTACCATCAACTTGGATGAAACGGTGTACGCGTGGACTGACAGTCGGATAGTTCTGTGCTGGTTGCAGACGTCGGTACATACACTTGAGGTTTTCGTGGCAAATCGGGTGTCACAGATTACGGGGTCGGAAACTCCGTTAGTGTGGAGGCACGTACCGGGAGAATGGAACCCAGCGGTAGGGTTTGCAATCCGGATATCCGGATATCCGTTTTATCCGGATATCCGCCACTTTTTAAATCCGGATAGTTGTTACCTAAATATTCGGATATCCGGATAATTCAGTTATTACTTTGGAGGAGTTATTTTAACCAAATGATGACAGAAAGTACATACTATTTCATCACATTATTCATACCACATTTGCCTGCTTTGAAAATATTGTAAATGACCTAATAAAACTAAGAAAAATAAGGATGGCACTAATCAATATTTGGCTTTTCTCGCATTATATGGATGTATTTAATTTCACAAAAGCAGTGGCAGCATTTCTTTAACCTTAGTTCAATGGGTTGTTTGTTAGTCAAATTCTGTGCTGCAGTAGCTCTCATTAGAGATGCAATCAAGATTCACGATTCTGATTCCTATGTACCAGCAAAAATGGGTCATCACATTATACTGAACAATGTTTAATATTAGCTGGACTACTGGAGTGCCACCCACACCTAGTACTCTAGACCCTTGACGTTTATGTACCCGCAGACGCAGTCCATCACACATTTTATATGTCTTATAGTTTGACGAAACTCAGCTCGTCGATGTCTACATGCTAGCAGAAGCAGCACATCATGCTAACCTAACCACCTTTTCTATGAAGCTATTTCCGTTTCTCGTGTTTTGTAGCTAGGCGCCTGGTGTTCCGCATCAGGTACTCCAGACCCTCAACATTTATGTGCCAAAACAAGCCGGTAATTATGAAAAAAATGCTATGTGCCTATTTCCTTATCTCTTGTAGCTAAGCTGGGCTCCTGTTGTTCCACAACGAGTATTTCAGAATCTGGATGTCTTATTCTATAAGCCAGCAGAAACGGACCATGATGTTAAACAACTTTCGCTATGAAGCTATTTTCGCACATTTTATAGACCAAAGTTCCTGGTGGTCTATATCAAGAACTAAAACGCTCACGTTCTGAAAAATATGGAACTTGTCCTTCTGTAAAATGGTCGCAATCTCTGTGCAAAATTTAATGAAGTTCGTTTTAAGCGGGTTGGCCGTTAAAGAGTTCCTTCTGCGTTTATAATATTAAATTAACGATTTTTTTATTAGTTTTTAACTGAGACCATATTGTAACTAAGAATTTAATGAATCTAAAGAATTAATTTTTTTTTCTTAAAGATGTTTCAATTATCCGGATATTCGGATATCCGGATATTAGAAAATAAATTATCCGAATTATCCGGATAGTAAAAATTAACGGATAATGCAAACCCTACCCAGCGGACTGCGCTTCGCGCGGGTGCAGGGCACCTGATTTGGTGAGTCACCCACTGTGGTGGGGACCTCAATGGCTAACTGAGTCGCCGCAGGAATGGCCATTCAACGAGTGCAGGGCGCCGTTTGGGCCACCTGATCGAGGTTTGCGAGTGAACGTGGGGCAACTCGTACCGAAGCCTAACCCAGCTTTCTTGCTGGAACGGTATAGCTCCCTCGACAAACTTCTTGGGGTGGCAGGTTGGATCAAACGGTTCGTGAACAACTGCAGGAAGCCTCAAGCAGAACGGAACTTTACACCTGTCCTCTCGCCTGCGGAACGGAATGCGGCTCTACGCTCATTAGTTAGAGTCGTCCAGGCGGAACATTTTGAAGAGGAGGTCAGGCTGCTCAGGGATGGACGTGGAAAGCTGAAGGGAGGAATTGTGCGCCTCAACCCATTCCTGGATGAGCAAGGTATGCTCAGGGTTGGAGGCAGACTTCGAACGCTAGCCTGCCCTTTCGGCTCGGCATCCACTGTTACTTCCAAAAAGGGGACCCTTAGTTGAGCTCTTAGTCAGGGATCGTCATGAGAAAAACTCGCACGCGGGCTGTAATGCGCTATTGGCCATTCTACAGCGCGAGTTTTGGATCTTATCGGGACGACGAACGGTACGTAGCGTTGTGTTTAGGTGCTTGCCTTGTTACCGCTTGAAGGCAGCCACAATGCAGCCACAGATGGGAGATCTTCCACCGGACCGGGTGACGGAGGCCTGGACGTTTGCAGGTGTGGGAACGGATTTCGCAGGCCCTTTCATGGTAAAGGCATCACGCCTACGGAACGCAAAGTCTATCAAGGCGTACTTGTTCGTGTTCGTGTGCCTAGCCACCAAGGCCGTCCACTTGGAGCTCGTGGCCGACCTTTCTACGGAGGCCTTTTTGGCAGCGCTGGAGAGATTTACGTCGCGACGAGGGCGACCAGCGCTGATTAGGTCGGATTGTGGTACCAACTTTAAGGGTGCTGATCGGTGTATGAAAGAAATTGTAACGTTCTTACGGGAGAACGAAGAAGCCATCAGCACGGGCCTCTCCCGTCAGGGCATTGCCTGGGTGTTCGATCCACCAGCGTGCCCTCACTGGGGTGGTATTTTTGAAGCGGTTGTAAAGTCCGCTAAGACGCATTTGTTGCGCGTTGTAGGGTTAACAATTTTGACTTTCGAGGAGCTGGCGACCGTGTTTTGTAAAATTGAGGCTGTACTCAATTCGCGTCCTTTGTGTCCGGAGGCCCTGACGCCAGGGCATTTCTTAATTGGCCGCCCACTTAACGCCTTGCCGGAATATCCCTATACGGAGGTGAATAGCAATCGTTTGTCGCGTTATCAGTTGTTGCAGCAAATGACTCAAGACTTTTGGAAGCGTTGGTCGCTTGAGTACTTGCACATTCTGCAGCAACGCCTTAAGTGGACGGACAGGACTGAACCCCCCTGCATTGGGGATCTCGTTCTGGTTAAGGATGCCAACCTACCGCCACTGCGTTGGCGCCGGGGGCGCATTCTCAACCTGTTTCCGGGTAGTGATGGCACTCCTCGAGTTGCAGAAGTTCAGGTGGGGGATTCAGTTCTTAAGCGAGCAGTAGCTACATTATCACGCCTGCCATGCATAGAGCGGACCGATGGGTCGGTCCGGGGCGGGTGAATGTTTAGTTTCGTATCAAATGGGCGCGCGGCGCTGGCAACACTGTTCGTCATTGTCTCGTCCTGTGGCCGTGCGCTCGCATCGTTGATGCGAATTTTAATTATAAATGGTGTAATTTAGTGTGCTTTCGGTTTTCTCGTGTGGGTGTTCCCTGTTCGGTGGGGAAGTGAACCAAGTGGATTTGGTTCCGGCGCTTTGATTGAGAGTCACGCGGCCGCCGGCAAAATATAACCTCACTTTTCGTTCGCTCGCGTCGTGGCTGCCGATAGCTACATATTTTTAATTGTTTTCTTGATTGAGGCCAACGGGGCCGATTTCTCATTCGGAGAGAAATCTTTTGGTCATTTTGTGTTAAAAAACATTATTTGATGTCGAACTATGAACAATAGTGAACCCAAGTGCTTGTGAAAACTAAGCTGTGAATCTGCGACTGATTGACGGGACGGAGTGCCACACGAGCTGGTGTCCGGGTGCAGTAAGTCTAGTACCTAAATTCCAATCCAAAATGTCTTCCTCCAAAACCTGATACCTTTTTTCCTGTCAAAAACTAGACTTACAAGGAAACGGCGGCGTCATGGTTCGCACGGTAAGCAATTCGCTGCTAGGCCCTGTTTAAGTAGACTTTGGAAACAAGAATTTCTCGGCCGGAAACTTTCCGGAACAAAATTCTCTCATTAAATTTATTTTATTTAGCTATAGTAAAGAGCACTACGAATCGTAGCCGCCATTTTAAGGTTAGTAGGTATGTCAACCTATCTACAAATTTCAATCTGCAAATGTAAAGTTGGCTTGGGTAGGATTATAAAAAAGTACAAGCTATGCTTTAATGCAGTGTTTTTCAAACTGTGGGTCGCGACCCCCAGGGGGGTCGCGGAGCCTTTCTAGGGGGGTCGCCGGCAAAAAGCTAAAAGTCAAGGCAGAACCACTGGTGGGTGGTCGGATAAAATTCAGTAAAACACAATTTTTGTGACAAAGAAAGTGCATGTTTATTTTTAGAAACTTTCCAATCGTACTGCTGTTTTATGCAGTATGCAGTGTTGTATACGCTTTTTACCTTTGTAGCGTAAAATGTCGAGACTCGCTTCGCTCGCGATACGTACACCTTTCCGCCTGTTTTACACTCACGGCTAGTGTTAATGCTCCTCACTTGATTGTAACGTAAAAAGTCGAGCTCGCTTCGCTCGCGATACGTGTATTTTTCGGCCTGTTTTTCACTAACGTTTAAGCTTTAACCTACTCTCGTTATTAGCGTAAAAGTTCTCGCTCGCTTCGCTCGCGACACATGTGGGCTTCTTTTTGCCTGAAAATTTCAGCCAATCTAGAAAAATGACCTAAAAATGTGAAAAACGCTTGTAGTTTTTTCTGAATCCACCATTGAATAAATGATATTACTAATTTTATGTTTGTATGATGACGCAACAGGGGGGTCGCAATTGATTTTTTGCCTGGAAAGGGGTCGCGTATTCAAAAAGTTTGAAAAACACTGCTTTAATGCATACTAATACCAATCATAATGAATCACGGCCCCGCTGGGTACCTATACGGACATGCATGCAATAAAACTAATGGCCTACCTAACCGCCTACGAGTGCACTTTATCTGATACTAGCCACTGTTCGCAACTATGTAATAGCTATGCTATATGGGCAAAGTGCACTTGGGTGAGATTAAACGCATGTTGCATAGAGCTTGTAGATACCTATAGGACATGGAAAGGTCTGCTCTAGATACACGAGTAGGGTCAGGTAGGGATCGGTGACTCAGGCAGGTACATTGACTCACGCTTATATTTCGTAACAGGCTAGCAATATCTATCTGTATTCTTAACATAATGGTAGCTCTTGACAACCAAACACATACAAACCAATCATCCATCCACTCCAGTGCGGTTTGATTGTGAAAAAAATGTGCGATTGGTTTTGCACCTCTAAAAATGCTTTTAAAGATACCCCACATGTATTTTTATCAGTTAAGATTGAAAGATTTAGGGAAATGAAATTATTACGATCGAAAGAGGTGTTTATATACTAAATAATAAGCTAGATTTGCTAGCTCTTAGTGTAGTCTGGTAATATTTGTAAGCTAATTATTTCAAAATGGCGTCGGCGTCTACACTGGCTCAAATTTAAGTGGTATACAGTGACTCTAACATTTAGTACTGGCTCATATTTCTATTTTTAGAAACATTGTCAGACAATTGTAAAATAATTCTTATGGCAATAGCAATGATATAAAAAGAATACTTTGACAAATATAATTGATTCAAATGCATAGTTTCAATAAATATTATACTTGCACGACAGGGTTGCCAAGTCCATATAAACTGTTAGAGTCACTGTGTACCACAGGGGTTGAGTCAGTGTAGACAGGTAGTAGTACACAGTGACTCACATTTTTTTTTCTAGAAAAAAATGTCTTGTGACCTAAGTGGCGTGTTATTGCAAAAAATAATAATGCGAAACGAAAGAGTAATAACCAATGCATCCTAGATATGAATTTCAGTTTGATACTTCAAAGTTTTCTATAAAATTTTATTGATTGAAGAAATCCGAGTCACTGTAGCCTACCTGACCCTAACCAAAGTGGGAGGGAGCTAATCGAAATATCTCGTTATGAGTTTATTGAACAACTTTTTAAAACCTAATTTATAAAATTTTATAACTTCTTGTTTCTATCCTTTTATTTGAATCGGGTATCTCGGAAGAGATTTATTTTTGAAACATAAAATGTTCATAAAAACACAAACACAAGTTCATAAAATGTACAAAGTGTACAAGTTCGTAAAAATCCTACTTACAAAAAGAATTCTAAAGAACGTAAAAACTATCTAGGCTTTATAAATTGTGATAGATAACGTTCGTAGAGTATAATAAAGGTTACGGTTTCTCTTCAGAGCTAATATACCTACTCTACGAGAAGAATGTGGGTACAAATATTTGGGGTAGTCAAAATGCTGAGTTGAGTAGGTAATGTCCGTTTGCCATTACTTGAAGATTGGCTCGCCGAGATGTTAGCTACGGACTCTGTTCATGAATTAGGGTAAATGGACCCAAAAGCTTTTAAGCTCCCCAGTGGCTCCCTTTCAGTTTAGAGTTTATACCGCTAAGGCCTGGGCCGCTAAGTACGGTAGTGCTCGAGATTCTGGCGGGATATTTATTCAATTTTTTTTTCAATATTCGTTTCAGAAAAGGAACAAAAGGAGCCAGAAGAAGATTTATCGAATCATGAAAGGATATTTTTGAGGAGCATAATCGAGAGTCCAGATTTCGGAAGGAAATATGAGGTAAGATCAAAAAGTTTGCACTCACACAGCTCCCACTGCGTTTGCACTGGCTGAAATTCGTAAAAAAATAATTCTAAACGCCATTAAATTAAGAGCAAAATATATTAACTTTTTTATTAGCAAAAGGCTTCAAGCTTCAAGTTTATTTTTTTGTTCAATAACTGCCAGACATTTCTTAAAACCAAGAAGTTTGTTTTTGAACGAAGGAAAAACGAAAGATTATTTTCATTTCAGCGCTCTACAATAATTTTATTTCCTGTGTTACAAAATTAGCTCTACATTTTCAAAGCTGCCGCGTGCAATTGCCGTGTGCTATTGGACAATATCATGATTTTCTGTCCTTCTCTTACGTCCGAAACAGCACATACGTCTGCTTCTTTCATTTTGACAGCTCGTAGTAGGTTTGTCTATGGTTTCCATATGTTTTGAAAATAAACGTAACATGTGATTGCATCATATCAAACTATAATAATCCTTATTTTTAGCAGTGTGCGGTTTATTTTTGATTAACCGTAGCAGTGTATTTGCGCAAGCAAAACTCAACCTTCGGAATGATAAACACGAAGCCTGACGCCTGTCAAAATTCGAAAACGGGCGAAATATCAAGTGTGGGGTGTGTTCTCTCTTCCGCTAAATTATTGTTTTCGTGTAAATATACTTTCTTTTCTTTGATAAATCCCGAAACATCGAAGTAATAGGTAAATTTACGTTTGTTTGTTGTTATACCGTAGTGAGTTTGTGTAAATTCGGTGATTTTCATTCAGAAATCTTGCGGAGTGCCACGCCTTACGTTGTCGAATTTACGCGGCGGCTGTAAGTTACGGGTGGACTTCTTTTGTTTCACCCGTCAATGGCAGACGTATTTTTCAATTTTAAATTTTTTATTTCAAGTTTATTCGTATTTTCACTGCTTATTTTTGATAGTAATTTAATCAGTCAAGTGCCCAATGTAAACATGAAACGGAGAACTTGAAATTGAAGAACCTACTCGACATTTCCGGATGGTATCAAGAGGACGTCCCTGGTTCCTGCAGAAGAAACTATCATCATTCTGCTGGAGCCACCAACCGTCCGGCGCAGCAGCGCTGGAATCTTATTATACTGACACTGGCAGAATTACCTTAATTGTGTAGAAGTCCATATTAATAAATAAATAATAATAAGTTACGGGTTGTTGTTTCAGTCGTACGATTCCGAGGAGGATTTGATCGTGAAGCCGGTTGCCTTGGACAACGTGCACACAGTGCGGTTGCTCAGTGAATACCGCGGGACCAACATCAGGACTATCGAACAAGCTGAGCTCGCGATTCTGTTGTCTCGGACGCATTTGAGGGTGAGTGGGTGCTATTACAGATCCTTGTTGTACAATCCTTTGTTTATCTGTTCGATTTCGTCATGAAAGAGTGTCGTAAGGAAACACCTGCATGGTTCAGTAAAACTAACATAAGCTGGTAATATAACAAAGTTTACATTCCAGCAAGAATCTGATAAGGTTTTGATTGTATCTCTGACATTGAAATTGTTGTACCTATTCCACAAAGCAGCAAAAATAAATTTAATTCAAAAGAACCATGTTTCATATTGTTATAAACTAAATGAATGCATATAATGTATAGCTGTTGAGCAAAATACATTTTAAAGACCAGTCATTTAATCATTTTTGGAATCCCGCTAAATGTTGTCCATGAAAATGCCAATTGACTTAATTTGCTGCTTATTGTTGTAATGCTCATTGCTTTTTATTATTTCAGGCACTTATAGAAGCCCATGACCAAATAGGAGCAATCTGGGTGGAACGGGGTTCCGGCATTGATGAGAAAGCATTGAAGGGAACAGAGACGGTCGCAGAAGAGAGCCCGGAGCAAAACGGAGACATGCCCGTGGAAACCATTAAGATAGTTGGCCTAAGGAAAGTGCCTGGCCAACCGTTAGGATTAACTGTAAGTATAGATTGATATCAGTAAACAAAAGTGTTACTATCTTTGAAGCTTTTATTAAAATTGTTAAACTCTTAAATTTAACCTTTTCACTGCCACAGTTAATAACCCTCATTCAACTTGCCTCCTTTGCCATGGTTGTCTAGAAGCAACATAATATACTTATTAAAATACTAATAAATAGGCAATATCTTAACTGTACCTTTTATTTATTTAGCATATTTATTTTTTGTACCATGTACCTACTTCAATTTATGAAGTTGAGCTTTAAGATGATATCTGAGATGTACTCAATTAGTAATATAAAACAAGAAAGAAACTGATTGTCTGAAATTGGTGTGGAGCTGGCTGGAAGTTTTTTATTGCTTGGTGGAAAAAGGGTTAAATAGAAGTGGTCTGAGTTATAAGGTCTATTTGATTTACTTCAGTACAAAAATATAATGAGTAACTATATTTCAGTTATCATCTGCTACTACTAAAAGCAACTAAATAATACCTTAAAATTGTCATATGTAGTGTTCTAAAATACTGATTTCTCACAAAAGTTATATAATGAACGAGTACCTATTACTCAAGATGTAACTGTAAGACATCCTTAGAAAGTTTTAGCCAGTTCACTGCCACCTTGAGTAATTAACACCTCAATTAGGTAATGACTTATGAACATGACATGTAACCATTCCCAATGAGGAATGACTCACTAACTAATTTTAAAATGCTTGCAAGAAAAACTTTACATCACAGAATGTAAAAAAATTACTGCAAATATTTTTAAGGGTGATCCCAGCCATGAAACTGAACAACTTTCCACAATTAACATAATATCTAGGTAGAAATTAAAAATCAGGTTCTTTAGAGAAAGTTGTGCAGTTACATGGACTGTTTCACCTTTAAAATTTGCAGTTAATTGTTTACATCCTGTATGTATGAGAATTTTGCATTGTGTACATTAATTTACATGGAAATGAACTTTCAATGTAATTTTGTCATAAGTACAATGATTATCTAATATATAACGAGTTTGTTTGCTATATTATTAACACCACAATATGAATTAAGCTGTTACCATACATGCCAGATTGAATTATCTGCATTGTGTCATAATAATCTGCTAAATTCTATATCCATTTAAAGTTCAAAGGCTTAGAGTGCCGTGTGATGCCGGCTTAGAATAGCGTCGCCCCAATTCCTTTCCGCGGATCTCGTAAGAGACGACTAAGAGACTCTAGCGTTTCAGTCTATTACAATTTAGGCGACAAGCTAAAAAACCTGTCACTATAGTAATACAATTTTTTTCTGAAATAGCCATTATAACTGGCAATGTTGCGATAGCAATAATGGCTTTTAACGCTCTGTCTACCCCGCAAGGGATAAAAGCATTATACATACGTATGTATTCAAAGCTCTTTTTTGATACAAATCGTAAACATCAACATGTTTTATTGCATAACATTTCTCTGAAAACTCTCAAGTGTTCCGACCTTCTTTCACAATCAAAACTTTTATTTTTAGGTCACAACTGACGAACATGGACAGTTGATAGTAGCTAGGATACTAGCAGGTAGTGCAGCGGCGAAGCAAGCACTGTTGTCAGTAGGTGATGTTCTTCTAGAAGTAGACGGAGTCCAGATAGATACAGAAGAACAGCTCAAGGAAGCCGTCAGCAAGCCCAATGACCGAGTCACGCTCAAAGTCGGACCCAACCTTAAGGAGAAAACTTTACAGCTCTCTAATAAACTTAGTGTAAGTATCGTACGTATCACTTTCGCAGATAAAAAACGGATCCCAAATTGGCAACATTATTGTTGACTTCCTGCTCATATAGTAAATGATAGAGAGGCAAACAATGTTGCCAATTCAGGATCCAGTATTTATCTGCACTAGTTATACGGGGTGTACGGGGTTTCAACCAACATCTTTCGAAACCCAAGCCAACCTCCCCTGCCCGCGGAACACCCTGCTGAATAACGGACGAGGCTCTGGCGACCCGCCAACATACACTGGACCAGTATGGTGGGTTAAGGTCCAAACCCCCTCTCTCATGAACAGTACAACCAAGAGACGGCCCCAAGTGCCCGGCGGCTCTAGTACTTGTGCTAGAGCTAGGGGTGCTAAGAATCTCCGGGCGGCGATTCCTTCACAAACGACTAAGGCTTCATCTAAAACGGATTCCGATATGCTTAATGTGTTATCATACAATGTTAGGACTTTAATGAGCGACGAGCGACTCATAGAGCTAGAAGAGGCACTGAAACTCATAAATTGGGATATAATCGGTTTATCCGAAGTAAGAAGATTGGGTGAGCATACAGTAGAAAGGGAAGACAATATTTTCTTTCACTACGGTGAAACGAATGGTTTATACGGGGTCGGATTCTAGTAAACAAGAAATGGAAAGATAATATAGTGGAATTTATCGGGTACTCTGAAAGGATCGCAGTTCTTAAATTCCGAGTATCAGGCGAGAAAATATTGACTATAATTCAAACATATGCACCAACATCTGCACACCCAGATGATCTAGTCGAAGACTTTACGACGTTCTGAACCAGGCATGCGATGAGAATAAAAGTACGTGGAGAATAATCCTAGGAGACTTCAACGCTAAAATCGGCTTGAGACAAGCAATGGATAACGAAGAAGTTCTCGGATCACACGGATTAGGACACAGAAATGACAGAGGAACCCGGTTAATTCAATTTGCCTTCGGACAAAATTTAAAAATTCTGAACAGTTTCTTCCCAAAACAGACACAGCGGCGATGGACATGGATATCTCCCGACGGAAACACGCGCAATGAAATTGACTACGCGCTGTCGTCTGATAGAGGTATAATTAACGATGTTAGTGTCATAAATAAGATTAGATTCAGCTCAGATCACCGACCCATAAGAGTAAAAGTAAAACTTAATGTCAAAATTTCTAGAGCAAAATTATTTAACAATAAAACGAAGAGAATCTCTAGACATATTTTATTTCACAATAGAGATCAATTTAACTTAGAGTTACATAATTCATTCGGCATTTTAAATTCAGACACACAGGCTAAAGACTCAAGCACACTATACAACGCTATAGTCAAGAACATCAAGACAGCTAGCAACAAAATTAAAACAAATCGCAAAAACTTAAAGAAATTTTCCAGATACACCGAAGAACTGATAAAAACTAGGAGGAATTAGAGAAAGGAACAGAAATATACAGAGAGATAGACAGAATAACAAAAGACACATCAGGAAGGACATCAGGGACGTCAAAACACGCCTAGTCAAAGTAGCTCTAGAAAAACGAACCTCTCTTAAAACAGCGCAAAACGGTTTATCATCAGGTAAAGCTTGGATCAATAGCCTCACAGACGAAAATGGGATAAAACAAAGAAGTAGAGATAGAATCACGGAAATATGCACTAACTTCTACAGATCTTTATATTCCAATCCATCGAAATCTGAATATGCAACAACGTTATATCACTGCCCAGACACAATACCCAGTATTACAGACCAAGAAGTACAGAAAGCATTGAAGAGTCTGAAGTATGATAAAAGTCCTGGCGAAGACGGGGTAACTACAGAGGCACTAAGAATAGGAGAACCATCATTGCTACATCACCTAACTAGCTTGTTCAATACGATCCTTCAATCAGGCCAAGTTCCAGAAAATTTATGCCACTCGAACATAATTTTGTTGCATAAAAAAGGTGATAAAAGCGACTTGGGAAACTATCGGCCTATAAGCTTGGTCTCTCACATCTACAAAACATTTATAAAGATCATACAAAACCGCATTGACGGCAAGCTTGATAGGCACCAACCCCGAACAGGCTGGTTTTCGCCCCGGATTTGCCACCACCGATCATATGCAAACTCTAAATCAGATTATTGAAAAATACACTGAATACCAAAAACCACTATACGTAGCATTTGTGGATTATACCAAGGCGTTTGATAGTATCTACCACCATACTATATTCACCGCGTTACGCCAGCAAAACATAGATGAGACGTATATTAATATCCTGGAAAATATTTATAACAGCAGTACAAGTTCTATCAAATTACAATCGACTGGTCCAACTTTCCGCATTGAACGAGGTGTCAAACAAGGAGATCCCCTGTCACCAAGGCTCTTCACAAGCACACTTGAAGAAGTTTTTAAGACGCTGGCTACTGCTTGGGAGCGAGAGGGGATTGTCGTTGGCGACCGTAGGCTGACAAACCTCCGTTTCGCTGACGACATTGTCCTCTTCGCCCCAACGGCACAAGGTCTAACCCACTTATTAGATAGTCTTAATACAGCTAGCCTCGAAGTCGGGCTTCACATGAACCGGTCCAAAACAAAAGTTATGACCAATAGCGTCAAACGTAAGGTAGAGGTAGAGGGGCAGGAAATTCAGTATGTCGACGAGTACATCTACTTGGGCCAGATAGTTTCCTTCCAGAACCGGCAAGACAAAGAAATCGAACGCCGAATAGAAAATGCCTGGAGGAGCTACTGGTCCATGAAGCATCTGATGAAAGGAGACCTCCCGTTATGCCTAAAACGGCAACTCGTCGACATGTGCATCCTGCCCATCCTAACTTATGGAGCGCAGACCTGGTCTCTGACCGGCTTACAGAAGTTCCGACTCGGGGCATGTCAACGAGCAATGGAGCGGAGCATACTAGGTGTCAAAAGGACGGACCGTATCCGAAACACAACCCTCCGCTCCAAAACTCAAATCACCGACGTGGGCAAAAAGGCCGCGAGACTTAAGTGGGATTGGGCTGGCCATGTGAGCCGTATGCATCCGGAAAGATGGGCCAAACTGGCTACCGAGTTTATCCCTGAAGAACGTCGCCGTAGAGGAAGACCGAGAAAACGCTGGCGGGATGACCTGGTTGAATACGATCCCAACTGGTCGGAAACAGCCGCAGACCGGAAAGCCTGGAAAGAGAGAGGGGAGGCCTTTGCCCAGCAGTGGGACAGTGTAGGCTAAAATAATAAAAAAGTTATACACTGCTTATTGCAGTAAGTTAGTCAGTGCAGCTGCTAAGCAAGTACTGCTATCAGTAGTAGCAGGTGATGTCCTTTTGGAAGTAGACCGGGTCCAGATAGATACAGATGAACAGCTAAAGGAAGCCGTCAGCAAGCCCAATGACCGAGTCACGCTCAAAGTCGGACCTAACCTTAAGGAGAAAACTTTACAGCTTTCTAATAAGCTTAGTGTAAGTATCGTACGTATCACATTCGCAGATAAAAAACGGATCCCAAATTGGCAACATTATGGCGACTTCCTGCTCATATAGTAAATGATAGAGAGGCAAACAATCTTGCCAATTCGGGATCCATTATTTATCTGCACTAGTTATACACTGCTTATTGCAGTAAGCTAGTCAGTGCAGCGGCGAAGCAAGCACTGCTATCAGTAGGAGACGTCCTTCTAGAAGTAGACGGAGTCCAGATAGATACAGAGGAACAACTCAGGGAAGCCGTCAGCAAGCCCAATGACCGAGTCACGCTCAAAGTCGGACCTAACCTTAAGGAGAAAACTTTACAACTCTCTAATAAACTTAGTGTAAGTATAAGTATGCAAAGTAGCTTTCCTGCCGCCATAGGTTTAGTAAAATCCAATCTAAACTCGATATAACTTCTTTTTCAGTGTTACATGAGAGCACTATTCGACTATGATCCAAAAGAAGACACGTTACTGCCATGCAAAGAAATAGGATTAGAATTCAAAAAAGGCGACATATTACAAGTAAGTTTCATTATTTATTTCCTTATTGGAATAACACATTCATAAAATTGCAAAAAAATGCCGGTTATGCCGGCTTAGAATAGCATCACTCGATTTGTTTCTTGCTCGTAAGGTAAGAGGCAACTAAGGAAGTCGAAGGTTTTGTGTGTCTTACAATTTTAGTCAACAGGCTACTAGGGTACAAAATTTTTGTCAGACATAGCAATAGCGCTCGTATTTATACGACCGTTTACGCTCTGCATATCCCGCAACCAAAGGGAATCAGTTGGATACGTGTCTCAGTGGGATACCTTATATCCTCAGTGGGGGTACGTTATATCCTAAGTGGGATACGTCATATCCTCAGTGGGTGTACGTTATATCCTACGTGGGATACGTTTTATCCTCAGTGGGCTAAAGAACGGGCAAAAGAATTTATGCTAATGTCTGAAACTGTTCCGCCAGGTGTCAGACCGGAAGGACCCGAACTGGTGGCAGGCGAGCCACGTGGAGACCCCCGAGGTGGTGGGGCTGGTGCCCTCGCCCGAGCTGGAGGAGCGGCGCAAGGCCTACGTGCCGCCCGAAGCAGACTTCGTGCACAAGATCAGCATCTGCGGCGCCAGGGTGAGTGGCATGTAGTGTCATTTGTACGAGCCACGTGGAGACCCCCGAGGTGGAGGGGCTGGTGCCCTCGCCCGAGCTGGAGGAGCGGCGCAAGGCCTACGTGCCGCCCGAAGCAGACTTCGTGCACAAGATCAGCATCTGCGGCGCCAGGGTGAGTGGCATGTAGTGTCATTTGTACGAGCCACGTGGAGACCCCCGAGGTGGAGGGGCTGGTGCCCTCGCCCGAGCTGGAGGAGCGGCGCAAGGCCTACGTGCCGCCCGAAGCAGATTTCGTTTCCCAAGATCAGCATCTGCGGCGCCAAGGTAAGTATTCAAACGCGGTATCGAAGTGTTCACCGCACACCGCATATGTACAACTTCCAAACCAATTCAGGCGGACCAGTCGGTCCCCTGGCCACAACACACGTCCAGGCGAGTAGCTACCCTATTCACGACACCACCCTACTCTATTCCTGGCGAAGCGAGCTCGTTGGTCCATATTAAAACCAGAACATATGCTACAGCCTACATGTACTGCGAGTGAAGCGAGCTCGTTGGTTCATATTATAACCACGATATACACTACATGTACTGAAAGCGAAGCGAGCCCGTTGGTTCATATTATAACTACGACATACATATACTATATGTATTGCGAGCGAAGCGAGCTCGTTGATCCTTAATATAACCACAACATACACTACATGTATTGCGAGCGAAGCGAGCTTGTTAATGGATTGCGATAAACACGACAAAAGTTCTAAATCGAGTAAAGTGGTCCCTCTACATTAGTTCGTATTATTTGGTTGCAGATATCCAGAAAGAAAAAGAAATTCGTGTACGAGTCGCGGTCGTCGGTGCAGCTGGAGGGCGCGGAGCTGCTGCTGTACGAGGAGGTGGCGCGCACGCCGCCCTTCCTGCGGCGCGTGCTGGCGCTGGTGGGGACAAGGGGGGTGGGCCGCCGCACGCTCAAGAACCGCATGATACAGGAACACCCCGACAGATTCGGAGCCGTCGTACCGCGTGAGTACAGTACCAATACTTGTCAATACATTGTATAGAATGAAGCCGCTTATTGTGTTTCTCTGTCTGTCTGTGTCATGGACACCGCTAAGTCTTTTTGCAAGCTTTGCCTGCTAAAAGTCGTGCTACTAGGTTTACCGTAAACACGATTTCACAATATGAATAAATATTAAACATAGATTCAAATTCCATGCCGTGTGGTGGCGGCTAAGAATACTGCCACGGTGCCACCCTCATCAGGGTGTTCGTAAAAGGCGACGTAGAGTTTTTGACCTCAGCTGAATAACTGTCGACTATGGTCAACCGCATGGTGGCGGTGGTACCTGCAATAGAGATATTTCCAAAGAGGGTTGACGTCAGGCAGGCGGCCGGCCATAAAACATTGCAAAATCCGTACATCCGTACTATTTTATTTAACCTTTTAACCGCCGGAGTCGTATATATCCGACTGCGCAGGTCGGTGCCCTTGCCGCCGAAGTTGGAAATATCCGACTATTTTTATTTTTGATTCTATTTAGCTAGACAGACATAATTAGCGATAATGACAATAAATGCAAAATAAAGGAAAAAAACAACAGATTTTCTTCACGCTTCCACCGCCGCAGCCGTATAAATCCGACAATAGTGTTGTGACAATAATTAGTTATCATCCAAAAGGCTAATACTTCTATATCCATTCATTAATGTAAAATTTTAAAATAATTTCTACTAATCACAAAGTAGGTAAAACATAGCAAAACTTACTATTGTTTAACACGTTTTTTTCTATTTAAAACTAAATTTAACTGAATTAACAAATGTGTTTAAAATTTTTAAGTAGGTTAATATTTCCATACACTGCACAGCTCTAATCATTTGAAAATTGCCTGAAATGTCAGCGCCGGAGTCGTATATATCCGACCGCCTGTGACGTCATAAGCGCGAACAGCATTGAATTAGGGAGGGTACGTTGATAAAAAATTGTCGATGGTTTTATATTTTGAGATAATGTTTTCCATTCTACCTAGACGTGTAGACGTGTTTCAATGGTCTTTCCTTCCCAGAGAAACACAAGACAACGTCACTTAGTATTGCCACTTTATTTCAATAAAATACGTTATGGGGTAAATTCAATCTCAGAACAAATGGGTTAAAATATTTCTTAATAATTTTATAATTTAGATTTACGTGTGTATTAACTTGAACTTGTATGATATGTAACTTTTAAAGCACTCGCGATTACTTTCACACATAATAATTACTTTAACGGGTCTTATCGCGATAGTTTTTTAGGTAAATAAGCGATTTACCTGGACACTCGACGTTTCAACTCGGTTGCACCAGTCGTGGTCGCGAGCAGACTGAAGTAGCAGCGAGTTGTCATCAGGGCGGTGGGCAACTAGATTTTCTGCTACCCACATATTGTCTTAATAATTTAAATTGTTTGTAAACATTACACATTAGGCCGGCACACAACACTCACAATGTCCGACGATCGGTCCGATGGTGAATCGCGCGTTTTTATTTTGTCTATTACCGGACTCCATGTTGTAGACAATTTAAATCCGTCCTCCCGATTAAAATTATTGGGGTTCTTTTTGATTTCTATTGCCTCCCTCACCACTCTGGAGTAATAGTGACGTTCCACAGAGAGGACTTTTGGGGCATGAAGCTCGATCCAATGGTTGGCACCAGATGTCAATAGGTGTTCCGCGATTGCCGATTTATGCGTCTGTCGGTTTTTCACAGCTGCGATATGCTCCTTGACCCGTTCACTGATACTACGCTTGGTTTGGCCAATGTAAGACTTACCACAGCTGCATTGTACCTTATATACACCTGCATTTTGAAAAGGTATAACATCCTTCGGTGTGCGTAAAGAGTAAGATATTTTGGACAATGGAGTGAAGACAGTCTTGATCGAACCCTTACTCAACACTGTCCCAATTTTATCTGTTACCCCTTTTACATAGGGTAAATACGCTGGCTGTCTGTTCACCTCAGGCTGCTTCGCTTTCTTGTTTTTTATGCGACGTTGAACTCCCGTGTAGCCGTTCTGAACCTGTACTTTATGAACATGGTTCAATTCGTCGTCCAGATGTTCTGCGTCACACAAGTCGTAAGCCCTTTTCGTCAGTGTCGACACTACAGACTGTAGGTGACGCGGATGGTGATGAGAGGTCGCGTGTAAGTATCTATCTGTGTGTGTTGGCTTTCTGTATACAGCATGTGCAAGGGACCCATCTGATCTCACCATTACCTTGACATCTAAGAAGGCCAAAGTCCTGTCTTATCGCTTATTTACCTAAAAAACTATCGCGATAAGACCCGTTAAAGTAATTATTTTGTATGATATGGTCGCCTTAGTTTTGACGCACGAATTCTCGTCTAAAGAACGTTAGAATTCGCTTCGAACGTTCTTCTGATGCAACGTCGTGCGACGTCGCATTTATGTGTGGGCAGCCTTAGAACTCTGTGGAGTCCATCACTAGTTCTTTATAAAAATGATCGGAGTCCTAACGCCGGAGTCGCATATATCCGTCATTAGGGATTCCAAAAGTCGATGTTTTGGCTTGAATGGATTGTATTGTCAAAAATATTTTTTGGTATATTTAACATTTATACAACATAAGTCTGCCTTTATAAGTATTAACTTAATACGTAGTATTCCAAATACATCGTTTCTTATTAAGGAAATTCAAATATTTCTTCTAAGAAGCGTATCAAATCTTCCTCCTCAAACAAATTATGGAGAAAAGGTGGGAGTACGCCCAGAGTATGCATTGCCTCTTTGTTGACTTCTCCAAGGCTTACGACAGTGTGGACAGAAAAACGCTCTTCACAATTTTAAGATCTTTTAAAATACCACTAAAACTCGTGAAAATGGTGGAGGTTGCGACTAAGACCAGCAAAATGAGAGTTAGAGCCGAAGGGAGCCTCACTGAAGAGTTTGACGTGATCACTGGCCTCAAGCAGGGGGATGCGCTGTCACCATTACTGTTCAACTTGGTACTCGAACACGCCATACGTAAAGTACTAGCTTTGGACGGAGGAGTAGAGTTGAACGGTAAACACAAAGTAATTGGTTATGCCGACGATCTGGCGTTACTTGGACAGTGTCAATCTGATGTGGAGGCCATGGTCAGAACTTTAGAACTAGAGGGCAAATCGGTTGGTCTCAGCATCAACCGTGATAAAACGGAGTACTTTCTCATGCGGAGGTATAAGAACCCTAGACAAAAGCGAAAAGACCTGCACGTAGATGGAACGACCTACAAAGGAGTAGATAAATTTAAATATCTAGGGTGCACTGTAACCGATACCAACCAGAGGAATGAAGAGATAGATATCCGTATACAGAATGCCCTGAGATGTTCCGCAGCCCTACATAAGGTGTTAGTGTCCAAGCTGATTAGCAGAAAAACCAAGATACGCGTCTACAAAACCGTTATTAGACCTATCTTGATGTACGGATGTGAAGCTTGGACACTGACCCAGAAGGAAGAGAATAAACTCTTGGTGGCAGAAAGAAAGATCTACCGGAAGATGCTGGGACCAACTAGACGAGACGACGGCAGCTGGCGAGTTCGGAAGAATCGGGAGCTTGAAGAGCTGGTGGCCGAGCCGAACATTATAGGCGAAATTAATTCAGCCCGAATCCGCTGGCTCGGACACCTAGAAAGGATGGGGGAGGATCGCGCCGTGAAGAGAGCATATCTGGGGAAACCAAACGGCAAACGCCCGGTTGGACGCCCTAGATATCGCTGGGCCGACGAAGCAGAAAAAGACCTCCTGCAGCTTCAGCACCCTGACTGGCGAACGACAGCTCAAGATAGAGATAGCTGGCGACTTCTGGTGTCGGAGGCCAAGATCCTCTTTGGGTCATTGAGCCACCTTAGTAAGTAAGTAAGTTCTAAGAAGCGTTCATTAATAGCATTATCGTGGATGTAGTTGACAGCACTAGTGACCTTGAGCGAAAACTAACCACGGCGGTAGGGGCACTTTTATTTTTTATATGCGCGGCGGTTAAAAGGTTAATAACAAAACATGTCTCGCCGACCCTAAGTGATTTGGGATAAGGGCAGGCAGATGATGATGGATGATAAATGAAAATAAGAAATTGAAAAAACAGTCATGCATCGACCGGTGCATCGATAACTCATTGGCAGAGCGGTGGGGCGTTTACCCATGCGACTCGGGTTCGATTCCTGGTCGATGCATGTTCTTTTTTTTTCAATTTCTTATTTTTTTTCAATTACTTTATGAGAATAATACAGAACTGAGTGCATTAAAACCCCAATGATGATTATGACATTTATATTCCAGACACGTCCCGTCCGCCGCGGCCGCTGGAGGAAAACGGCGTCTCTTACTGGTTTGTGTCGCGCGAAGAGATGGAGCGCGACGCACATGCAGGCAGATTCCTCGAGTACGGGGAGCATAATGGACACCTCTACGGCACACATCTTGACTCCATACGAGCTGTCATTAAGGAAGGTGAGGTTGTCATTGGTTCGTGTCGCGCGAAGAGATGGAGCGCGACGCACATGCAGGCAGATTCCTCGAGTACGGGGAGCATAATGGACACCTCTACGGCACACATCTTGACTCCATACGAGCTGTCATTAAGGAAGGTGAGGTTGTCATTGGTTTGTGTCGCGCGAAGAGATGGAGCGCGACGCACATGCAGGCAGATTCCTGGAGTACGGGGAGCATAATGGACACCTCTACGGCACGCATCTTGACTCCATACGAGCTGTCATTAAGGAAGGTGAGACTTTGAGTCTTAGAGTATATATAGGGTGCAATTTATTAATGGCGGATCCGTTAAGGGTTTGTTCTGTCAATGAAACTGAACAACTTTCCCCATGGAACATAGGTCGAAATATGAAAAAAAAATTGGCCCTCCCATACACATTGTCCCGGCCGGCCAACACTCTTAGTATGCGAAGACCAACATTTTTTTCGTATTTCAACCAATGTTCCTTGGGGAAAGTTGTTCAGTTTCATGGGCAGAACACACCCTTAATGGATCCGCCACTAATAAAATTGCATCCTATATAAGCAAACTATAGAGTGCGCCTAAAAAGTTAGAAATGTTGGCAGTAGTTAGAACACAATCTCTGTCCATCAGTAGTAAAACACCAGTGACAACACTATTGAACCTCTATGACTTCTCACACATTTGACGTCTGTATCTAGGGAGCAACTGCTTACGCTTTGACAGTACGGCGCGGGCCGATATGCGCACTCTATAGCTTGCTTATATACCGAGAGTACGGAGAGGGTATAACAAGCCGAAAGGAGGTCAAGGTACTCATGAAAATGAACAACTTTCCCCATGGAACATGGGTCGAAATGTGATAAAAAAATTGGACCTCCCATACAAAATCGCCGATCAGCTGATTGATTTCCTATAGCTCTTTAAGCTCTGAGCAAATTCTGTGCTATGGACACCTCTACCGCACACATCTTGACTCCATACGAGCTGTCATCAAGGAAGGTGAGGTTGTCATTGGTTCGTGTCGCGCGAAGAGATGGAGCGCGACGCACATGCAGGCAGATTCCTCGAGTACGGGGAGCATAATGGACACCTCTACGGCACACATCTTGACTCCATACGAGCTGTCATCAAGGAAGGTGAGTATATTTAGGTTTTTAATTAACTCGACATTTCGGACACTTTCCTAAAATACAACCTAAATAAATATACAACTAAAATCCGTTTAAATTGATTCATTGTAATGAAGGAAGGTTAGATTTTGATCAAATTCAACGCTATCTAGAGCATAATTTACATCTCTACGGCACGCATCTTGACTCCATACGAGCTGTTATCAAGGAAGGTGAGGTTTTGGACAAATTCTATGCAAGGGACTTAGGGAAACAAAACGTATCGTGGGCGAAGCGAGCTCGACTTTTCAAGCTTAATACTGGTGAGGTGCAAGCAGCACTTAGGGAAACAAAGCGTATTGCGAGCGAAGCTACTTCAACATTTTACGTGGGCGCAATGTTACGACATAATGCACACTGTTCTTAAACTTAAGCTACTGGTTGGGTTTCACCCCAAAAACCCCACTTTAGAAACACCTTTACCTTTTTAGCGTCCTACATACATCCTACGCCGAATCTAGATTCGCATATTTGCGTATCTGTTCAATAGCAATATTCTAGCAAATCACAAATCTGCCGTTTATTTTCGTTAAGTGAGACTCCGAGTCGACGAACGATCCGATGAGAATTAGTGTCAGTTTTTAAACCGCCTGCAACTAACTATTAGAAGCCTCCTATCTAGCGTACTCCGTACAATGGACAATGAACTTTTCGTTCTAATTCTAAAGCGTGCCTGCTGCTAAACCGGGCAGAAAAATCTTTATAATTTAAACCATGTTATGGTTTTAGATTCACGAACACTCAGAATAATCAATTTAATATCACCGACAAAAAACTTAACGGATTTATTCTTAAACCAAGAAAGGTATGAACGTTTTTTGTGCGTAGGTCGGCGACTCTAAAGTTTGGACGAAAACAATGCCAATGACCTTAAGATTCCTTAAGGTCGTTACTCTAGATGTCAGCTACTATAAAGGATAAAAATAACTGTTCAAAAAGTGGCATTTATTTTAAGAACGGATATTGTGTACGTACATACATCACGCCTATATCCTTTGCGGGGTAAGCAAAGCGTAACCGAATGTAAAAAACGGCTATTTGCACCACGTCTGACAAACGTTGATGTTGTTTCCATTAATGCCTTCTTACTTTGACTTCGACTGCTCTTTTACGAAAAAAAAACAGTTTATAAGGGTTGATTGGCGCACAGTATTTGACGTGCGCAGTTTTCAATCAGAATTAAGGTGTCCTTAAGGACTGAGCTTGACGCGACGTGGCGCAACGACAAAATGAAGATAACATTGATACGATAAGAAGAAGAAGAAAATGACTGGTTTGTATGGGGATGCCAGAAAGACCAGGCGGCACGCGCACGCCGCGGCGTGCCCTCAATACTATAAACGAAGCTGTCACGTTGACGGCGCACTACGACGCCGCCACGCTTGGTCTTTATTTTGACCTTAAGATGATCGTCGGCTGTAAAGAAAAAGAAAAAATAATATTACTTTTTTTCTATTTCAGGAAAGATGTGCATCCTGGATTGCGCGCCTGCATCTCTCAAACTACTTCACAACAGCTCGGAGTTTCTGCCCTACGTGGTAATGGTAGCGGCTGCCGGCATTGACCAGCTTAGGAACCTGACTTACGCCTCCAATAGGAACCTTACGGTAAAATAGAAATTCTTTTACAGTAGCTGTTATATCCACAGATGATTTCCTGATCTGATGAACCAACTACAGAAATGTACGATAAGTTTTTTGCATGGAGATGTCAGAAACTGCATCGCAGAATCGATACCATTAGGTGCGACCACACTCCCCGAGACTTTTCGCTGCCCACTGCCTCGTGCGCCATACGCTCGTGCGCAGGCAAGCCAAGTTCGGCCCAATTTGAAGGCTTGAACAAACTGTAGGCAAACTTCTGAGGCGCGAAGATTTTGGCTCGGCCCGCGCGCGTTTAGCATGCGTTGCCTCAGGTGAGGCACGTAATTTTTTGGTCGTTTGCCTCGCGAGGCAAGAGGCAAAGAGGCAGCGAGGCTGCTCGCTTGATGTGGACGCACCTATTGACGTATTTTATTTTGCTAGAAATATGACTTTACAGTTTAGAACCTAAATGTTGACTAGTTTTAATTTTTACTGAATGTCCATCCCTTATAAATATTTAGTGTGTTAGAGACTTCAAAGTCAGCATGTTTAAATAATGTTTCTCCTAAGATTCGTAAGCTTGATCATCCCAGTACAATGTTGTTTATTTTATTAGAAACATTTAGAGTAAGAAAATCATAAATCTCATTAATTTAGCATGTCCAAAAAGGCAATGAATTATTTACCTTATTTTTACTAGATATCTTTTATTTAAGAATCCATGGACAACTACGATAAAGACATGAAAAACTCAGATACAACTGCCCCAGATAAACAACATTGTTAACATCCTGCTTAAGTATCATACGATAGAGAAACAAACAATAATGTTGCCAATTCTGGATAATGTTCTTTATCTGTGTTAGTTTTACCAAAAACTTGTCTCAGTCACTTTTTTATGTACTTAAATAAATATAATGTTTATTCACATAACAGTTCCATCATTACAAAATTACAATCTGCCAAACTGTATAACAGTTTGTTGGCAGCAAATTGCTTCCCTTACCATAACTGTATTTTACAATCATTGTTTTCGAGCATGTAGTCGCACGACAAGTGAAGAGTTTTTCGTGGCTTTATTTTCGTTGTTCGTAGGTTTCCCTTTATCTGAGTTTCCCCCATTGTGTTATATTTATCTGAGTTTCCCCCATAATATTATGTTTATCCGAGTTTCCCCCATAATGTTATGTTTATCTGAGTTTCCCCCTTTAATGTTATGTTTATCTGAGTTTCCCCCATAACGTTATGTTTATCTGAGTTTTGTTATGTTTATCTGAGTTTCCCTCATAATGTTATGTTTATCTGAGTTTCCCCCATAACGTTATGTTTATTGATGTATCGCATGTGTGTGTGGTTAGTTCGACCGGCAGAGCTCGATCCGCTACAGCTCGCGACGCGCGCGCACGCTGGAATCCCTCGCATCGCTATACGAGGTAAGTCAAGATATACGAACAGAGAATAATAACGAATATCTTATTTTCAAAGGTTTAGTGTCTCTACACACAACGACCGAAATTACGTCGCTGCATTTCGGTCCGAAGTAATTCGGCGTGATTTGTATGTAGTTTCTACTGTGTAGTCGGTTGACTGAGTGTAGCGTGTAGCGGGGCAAGCAGGTAAGAAGAACAGTAGAAACACGTAGACTTCCAATTTACATAGATTGTAATCCAAATAAAGTAATTGTACATAAAGCAGCAAGCAAAGGAATATAAAAATATAGATCGCGCGAGCGTATTTACAAAGAAATTGCAACAAGCGGCAAGCGTCTAGTGTGCGATAGGTGCGAACGTAGACTGGCGGTCGGGCGTCCGGGCGACTGCGGGGACTGCGCGGGCGCGGGCGCCGGCACGACAGGTTTGCAAACTGGATCTCCGTATGTGTCCATTTGATCGAACAGATATCGGACGAATATCGGATTGCGCGACGATATTCGTATCTCGCCACACCACCCCCCTGCTAAGACCGTTTCTACGGGCGGTAATAATCCGGAAACTTCACTCGGCGTCCACTTCGTGTTGTCGTTGGTTGGGCGACTGGCGCGGTAGTTGGTTGTAGTGGCGTGCCTGAAGGACGGTCATCTGCGACATCATTATCGTCGTCATCTATAGCGGTGAACACAGGCTTCAGACGGTCCACCGAAACGGTAATAATCTTGCCTTTGATTTCTACATCGAAAGTTTTTTCTCCCCGCCGGATGACCTTGAATGGGCCTTGATACGGGGGTTCAAGAGCTTTGAGTGGCTGCCCTTGACGGATGAACACGTGAGAAGCTGTACTGAGAGCCCTGGGGACATAGAAAGTTTTATTATGTTTATGATGTCATCTGGTGGGTTGTGGTGACAACTTGACAACATAGCTTCGAAGCCTTTGAGCGAAGTCTGTTATATCGGCATTAGAGTATAGTAGGATTTTTATTCAGATGGACTCAACTGACGTTTGGTGGGTTGCCACTTTTATGTATTTTAAAATAATAAATAAATAGTGTTGTACCCAAATGATCAAGTTATGTAATTCAAAGATTGTGATTGAATCTTTATGAAAATAAATTTAGTTTATTTCAATTTTCAATATTAAATTGGCCATAAGACAAACATACCACTATGTGTATAACAAACTAACTTCACATGTATTTCCTGTCTGACGAAATTTTTATTTGAAAGCTAATGAGAACATAACTAGTAACAGTCTGATATAATTAAGGTGAATTTATTGAACAGTACCTACATTTTAAATATCAATATTATTTTTGAATTCTATAAAGTAAACGAAAACTTTGCGTATAAACATAAAGTATACGCGTAACGTATACTCTTTTACGTAACGTAAAGTATGTAGGTACGCAATAAATACGCAAGTATTTATTTACAAAAACAAATACATCAAGGAATCATGGGACAACAGTTCAATGAATAAAATGAATGAGTCAAACCACAACACTAGCCTGATGCTTGCAACATTTTAAAAACAAAAGGCTGATCTCAGCTGTCAGTTTAGTCCATCTGAATAAAAATCAGACATAGTCATATTTAGGACAGAGGAACTCTCCTGGTAATGTAAGTGACTCGCCGTATACCAGTTCTGCTGCGGTTGCCTGTATGTCATGCTTCCATGCGGTACGTATGCCTAGAAGAACAAGTGGTAGAACCTCTGACCAGCTGGGATTATCGTGGCATGTGATAGCAGCCTTCAACTGCCTATGAAGCCTCTCGACCATTCCGTTTGCAGATGGGTGATAAGCAGTGGTAGTGTGATGCGCGGTGCCCAGAAGAGAAGTCATGGCTTTGAATAGGTTTGCCTCAAATTGTCGGCCTCTATCCGTGGTAATGCGACTAGGGCAACCAAACCTTGCGACCCAGCCGGAAATGAATGCAATGGCACAGGATTCAGCGGTAATGTCTACTAAAGGGTATGCCTCAGGCCATCTTGTATAACGATCGATTGCGGTAAGGCAGTACCTATAGCCATGTGAGTGTGGCATCGGCCCAATCAGATCTATGTGTACGTGTTGAAATCGAGCTGTTGGAGTCTCGAAAGTTGATAGAGGAGCTGATGTATGTCTTCCAACTTTGCTTCCTTGACACTGGAGGCATTCACGAGCCCACTGACGGCAGTCCTTGCGTACTCCTGGCCAAACAAAACGCTCCGTGACTAACCTGACCGATGCTGATGCTCCAGGATGACTGAGGCCGTGTAAAGATTCAAACACTTGTCTGCGAAAATCCTGTGTAAGAAATGGTCTTGGTTTATTTGTCGATAGATCACAATACAGTCTTTCACTACTGCTTGGAAGGCTGACTTTCTCTAACTTCAGGGTTGTACCATTTTCTAGCAGATTTTGAAGCTCGGCGTCGTTGATCTGGGCTCTTGCGAGACGCTGATAATCGACTGGAGCAATGACTTCGTCGATGCGAGACAAAGAGTCTGCCACAGTATTGTCTTTGCCTGGAATGTACTGCAAATCCGTGGTAAATTGTGCAATATAATCGTAGTAACGATATTGTCGTGGTGTGCAATTCTCTCGCTGGTAATCAAAGGCGTAAGTGATGGGCTTGTGGTCCGTATATATTGTGAAGTGAATATGGCGGGTGACAGGAGGTATCCAGGTGGTGTCGGGAAAAGGGTAGCTACCCGCCTGGCCGGGTGTTGTGGCCAGGGGACCGACTGGTCCGACTGGATGAATTTGGAAGTTGTATATATGCGGTGCGCGGTGAACACTTCGATACCGCGTTTTAGGCTCATTGTTCTGTCACGTGGCGCCATCTTACGGAGTGCTGAGAACTTCTGTTGCGTCTTGCTTTCTTCTGAACCACTTTGAGTGAGCTTCGTGTTGTAGCTCCCAGAGGTCGCTACAGTACTCCCCCTCAAGACCGGAGGTCGATACCGTGCGAGCGAAGTGGGGCTGATGAGGTCATGTAGCGTGATGATGCAGTCTGGCTGGCGTGGCGATGCAGTGCTGGTTCCAATGTCCACGGTGAGTCGGGACGTCTACAGTGAGTCGAGACGATGATGGAAGACCAGTGAAGCGGCCGGTGCTGTGCTGTGACTGCGGTGGATGCTGATGACGTAGTGGTTGGCTCCGTGCTGCAGTGGTTGATGCTTGGTTGAAGGCTGCGAAGTCCATGGTAGGGGTCACCAATATGGCGGGTGACAGGAGGTATCCAGGTGGTGTCGGGAAAAGGGTAGCTACCCGCCTGGCCGGGTGTTGTGGCCAGGGGACCGACTGGTCCGACTGGATGAATTTGGAAGTTGTATATATGCGGTGCGCGGTGAACACTTCGATACCGCGTTTTAGGCTCATTGTTCTGTCACGTGGCGCCATCTTACGGAGTGCTGAGAACTTCTGTTGCGTCTTGCTTTCTTCTGAACCACTTTGAGTGAGCTTCGTGTTGTAGCTCCCAGAGGTCGCTACATGTACATGATTTCGGAGCTTATAGTGTGTCATCCCAACCGAAAATGCCGAAAACTTTCGGAACGGAATTCAGCCGCCGAATTTCGGTCGTAGTGTGTAGTTTATACAAAACATATCGTAGACAAGACACAAAACGGTTTGGTTCGATAGATAAGTACCTTTAAATAAGAATCTTAATTCAAATACACTTCCCATCAAAAAAATCGAAACACCTCGGTTTTTCTTGTTTTTGGCCGAATAAAACACCAAAAAGTATTGTTTGCATTAAAATAATTATATGACTGTGTAGCTGGCAGTTTTGTCTTTTCAGTGTGTATAAAAAAATTCAATATTCAAAATTGGAACCCCACCTGTTTGTTCTGTAAATGAGATGAATGACTGAGACACGTTTGCAGTTTGCGCCATTTAACAATTCATAACATTTTCAACATTAAAATTTAGAGCTTGTCTTAGCTTATCTTAAAACTTTTGTTTTTTTAATTGTTTACTGTGACTTTGGATCGCCTGAAAAAAGTTAGATTTTATCTGAATCATGGGTATTTAGCCCGTAGAAGCCGCCCAAGTGGTGATATTGCCAAATTTTGGACTTGGTCATCGTTTTGTGGCTGAATGTTTGCATTTAAGCCTGACCTCTGTTCATAAAGCTTACAAACGCTATCAAAAGACTGGTCTGTTTACGCGACGTTCAGAATCTGTCGGAAATCGGGTCATTTCTGACCGACATGATCGAATTAATGTTATGAGTTCTTTGCAAAATCGACGCCTTAGCGCTTTTCAACTGCGGCAAAAGCTATCAAATGTACAAATCATGGCTGAAAGTGGCTCTACAATCAAAAGAAAGTTAAAGGAACGTAGACTGGTACTGCAACAGCCAGGAAACGGGACCAAATCAACTGCAGACACGAAGACAAAATCTGTCATGCCGCCGGCGCTGATTCCTTCCCAAACCGTTCACGAACTGTCACCATAACTGACCTTTTTATCAATGCAGCATTGTGTAAAGCATTTTTATCCCTTGTATAAACCATAGGGCTTCCGTGGTTGCCATTCAGCGTAATTTTACACTCAGCAGTAAAGAGGAATTTGATCCACTGGGTAAGCGACCAGTTTAGGTGCTCACTTGCAAAGTTAAGGTGCGCTATTTAATTGTCTTCAGTTGATTTGGGCCCGTTTCCTGGCTATTGCGGTACCAGTCTACGTTGCTTTAACCTTCTTCTGATTGTAGAACCGCTTTCAGCCACCTTTTGTACATTTGATAGCTTTTGCCGCAGTTGAAAAGCGCTAAGGCGTCGATTTTGCAAAGAACTCATAACATTAATTCGATCATGTCGGTCAGAAATGACCCGATTTCCGACAGATTCTGTACGTCGCGTAAACAAACCAGTCTTCTGATAGCGGTTGAAAGCTTTATGAACAGAGGTCAGGCTTAAATGCAAACATTCAAACACAATACGATGACCAAGTCAAAAATTTGGCGATATCACCACTACAGGCAAAATACCCATGATTCAGATAAAATCTAACTTTTTTCAGACGATCCAAAGTCACAGTAAACAATTTAAAAAACAAAAGTTTTAAGATAAGCTAAGACAAGCTCTAAATTTTAATGTTGAAAATGTTATGAATTGTTAAATGGCGCAAACTGCAAACGTGTCTCAGTCATTCATCTCATTTACAGAACAAACAGGTGGGGTTCCAATTTCGAATATTGATTTTTTTTATACACACTGAAAAGATAAAACTGCCAGCTACACAGTCATATAATTATTTTAATGCAAACAATACTTTTTGGTGTTTAATTCGGCCAAAAACAAGAAAAACCGAGGCGTTTCGATTTTTTTGATGGGAAGTGTAGATATTCGTTGTTATTTCTTAAAATTATAAGACATTCTGTGGTAAGTGGTAGTATTCTCTAATGACTTCTGTAGTTCGTTTATATGGTTGCATGCTTAGTAACCGTCTTAATTAAGTTATAATAATATATTTATTTATAATAATTACCTAACAGCACTAAATTTATTTCACTATTAACTTTACAACAATAACAGTGTATAAAATAATAATGTTGTGTTTTAGGTTTAAAAAAAGCACAAAATAAAGCACACTTCACTAACCAATCTCACTTCCGGCCTTCGCAGCGTTGATCGTAAATAGATCACGGTCGCTCAAGGGTGCTATGAAAAATACTGTATTCCCTTCGTAGGGCTCATAAAACTAAACGTTTATTACCCCAGGAACATAAATTTTTGGGTTTCGGATGCTAAACTAAATTGTACGGGAAGTTTTTTTTTACTTTAGGAAAAGTTGTTCGCATTTATATTCAACACTCGAAGGATCGCAATACTTTTCCTACCATCCTGTATACCACCCACGACCATATGCAGTGTACCTGCACTTCGTGATCCCAACGCTGCGAAAGCCCTCAAATACGCGATTCTTACTAAAACCTCTCCACACAGGAAGAAGACATGAAGCAAACGCTCGAAGAGAGCGCGCGTATCCAGCGGCAATACGAGAAGTACATCGACCTGACCATTGTCAACGCGAATACGGACACCACCTACTCCAAAATAATGGACGCGCTGCATAAGCTGTCGACTGATCACCAGTGGGTGCCTGTCAGCTGGATCTACTAACCGAGCTAAGTAGACGAGCGTATACAACGGCCGAAATACCGGCTCATCACGGTCGCCAATGCCGTTCGTCAATAGCTGCAACGCAACCACACCAAGCGAGCAGTCTAGCTGCCTCGCTGCCTCGCGAGGCAAACAACCAAAAAATTACGTGGCTCACCCGAGGTAACGCAAGGTCATGCTCGCGCCTCAGACGTTTGCCTATTAGTTTATTTAGGCGTCCATATTGGGCCGAACTTGGCTTGCCTGCGCACGCGCGTATGCCGCGCGAGGCAGTGAGGCAGCGAGCAGCCTCGCTTGGTGTGGACGCACCTAATACTGTAAGAATCATGTCATATGCTGGCATTCCACTAGCCAGCGTGGTAGTTCGAAATTGGCACCCGGCCTTTTATTAATGTCTTTGAAATAAAGAGCGGCAACTTACGTCGCGCGAGCCTTAGCTATGCCATTCTAAAATCAACGCCTGGCCTAAAAATCTTCTGGCAATCTGCTTTAACCTAAATTGCTGCTCCCTAAACCCTAGTTGACTACAAACCAGTTAAAAAAAAGAACCCAGCTAAAAACTAAGGCACTATCGCCAGCGAATCCACCTACCCATCTACTAAAACCTTTGCTGACTTTTCCTAGGTATGAAAAACCAGTATAAGTTGGTCCCTTAAATGTGTAGATGGATTTGCTAGCGATAATACACACTAGAAATTGAATTCATAGTAATAAATATTAAAATAACGTCAAGCTGTAGCTCTCTACGATTAAATAAGTTGACGGTCTTCCCGCATTAGGAGAGCCTTAAGTTGGCTCAAAAGATTAGCTGATCGCTCACTTAATTATAGGTAGTATGAAAAAACTTGAATTTCGATACGAATCTCTTATAATTATTTTTATTCATATGCCGAAAATAGTATTTTTATTTGATCTATAGATCATTATTACCTTTCATCACATTTACGGTATTATTCGAATTTATTTTAAAACTATATTAGAGTGGGCAACGTAACCAGTGCCAGATTTATGTTAAATTATAATTATATCTGGAAACTAAGTCATTCCAGGTAGGTCTGAAGTTCTTACAAATTGTTACCAACTGTTGTAAAGTAATGTCGTCAATTATGCTTTTGTGCAAAAAATAAGTACACCCACACGAGTTATGAAACTTTTAGGTTCACAATTAAACTAAACCAGTGTTATTAAAATGATGTAAAATATCAACGAATTATTGACCCACCTGCAAACCCCGGCTTTATTGTTAACCAGAAATTTATTAGATTTTAAAAATATTAGTATAGTTAAATCGATTATAAACTTAGGATTAAAGTGACAATTATTTTAGTAATTACTAGAAATGTATTTCTTAAGATGGCAGCTTGCTTTTTATACAAAAATGTAAAATATTTTTAAACGTCGTAGATCTCTGTTTAGTATGATACATTTTAAGTAAATTAATGTAATAATTTTGAGCCTATCACATTTTCAGTATTCAAACTTTATACAGACTGTCCTAAAATATTGTTTTCTAATTTCTGTCCCACTGTAAATTTAAATTCAAATCACATTGCATGAAATTACATCACATTACTCTTAAGAAAATCTATGCTGTATTTACTTTTCTGACTTTGCGCTTGTACTTTTAAAAATTATGTATTTCATAAGTATTTCACATTCCGTCCATTTTGTTTTGTTAATTAGCTGTAAATTTTATTGTATCGAAAGTATTCAATATACATTGTGTATCTTCACTGCTTTGTTTTATTTTATTTTTCATCTTTTTAACCATAAATAATCGGCAACATTTTATTGAATAAAAATAAAAGTAATATTGAGTTATTGGGATTTTTAATGTACTCACAGTGCTTTATTATTTTCATAAATGAAAATAAGAAAATGAAAAAATTGCCATGCAACAACCGGGGCTCGAACCCGGGCCGCATGGGTTTAAGTCCCATCGTTCTGCCACTGAGCTATCGATGCTCTGGTTGATGCAAGACATTTTTTCAATTTCTCATTTTATTTTATGAGACAAATAATTTTTCTAAGAACTGTTTTACTATTTTCACTGATTGTTCTGACGAGTAGTATTTTTGTGTTGTCGTACCGATGTCTTGAAAATGTTGGGGTCGATTTGGTTCAATGTGTGCTCGCTATTGACTGAGGTCAGAGTATTCTCTGGCTCAACCTTCTCTAGCAAATGCGGCGCCAGCAGGAGAAATAGTTGCTGAAATAAAAATTAGTGTATAAGATCAGAACTAAACTTTGTTTCTTACAAAATATGGCATAAAAATCATCCTTATGGTGTCTCAGAAGAAGACATGACACAATATGGCGGCCAGAGATCATGCTTTCTCACTCGCATTAAGGCTCTTACATACACCAAGCGTTCAGGCTTTCTCCCTCCCACTTTTAGAACCGCCGCCATTTATATTCCCTTTCGCCCTTTCCCTTTGAAACGGGTAGTACGTTGTACCGAAAACTGCATGAATGATAAAGCCATGAAACTGAACAACTTACTATATTTGAATTTTGTTTATTTGTATAAATAAATGTATGTTCAGTTTTATGATCTAGGGCAAACGAAATTACCTCAGCCCACGGTATCAGAGGCAGATTAGCGAAGGACGCCTGCCAGCCCGGCAGACCTAGGTGCACCAATGACATGCGGAAGTAGTTAGTGAAAGAGTCCGCCAGCCAACCCCAGGCGCCCTCTCGCGTCGCCAACCACACCGACCAAGAGCCCCCCGTGTATATCAGGCACACCTAAAAAAATAAACACAGATAACCAAGGACAACTTATTGGACCTTTTTGGAGAAACTAGTCCGCAAGATGGATTTAGACTTGGACAGTTATTCCCGAAGTCTATGCGACGGCGTACAACGCCATCTAGCGGATTAGTTTCTCCAAAAAACGCCCATTATGTATGGCTCACCATAGGGGATACCTATAGTAAGTACACACTCATCTACATAAAATTAAGTAAGCACTCATCATCATCATCATCCTCAGCCCACAACCACCGACTGCACGGTATAGGCCTCCTCTCTACAGCGGCAATCCCCACGGTCCTGTGTAGTAAATAATAATATACAAACACACAATAGGAAACCGAAACTGACATAACAGACGGCCTTATTGCTACAACTATACCCTCACTCTACCTGACACCATCTGCATCTTCAGAATTAAAATTTACCTTTCCAATAGTCCGGCAGTTATCGAGTTCAAAAACTTTGCTCTTCGTATTGAGTACAGGTCGTGGGCCAGTATTTTGTCGCGTCAAGGAGAAGTCTAGCAGATCTTTCAAAGACGGAGTCAGGAACAACTCGTTCAAAGAGTTCACGCGGATAGACCCCACAGGCAATATTTCATCGGCTGCAATAATAAATCATATAGATTACACACAGAAGGCCTGTTATTACCTGATTCACTTAAGAAAGGGATTATAAATGGCGGCGGCGGTTCCCAAGGAGGGATGGAGAAAGCATGAACGCCTATGTAAGAGCCTTAGTGCGAGTGAGAAAGCATGACCTCCGGCCGCTATTTATATTCATTCCCTTTATTCTGCGAACCAGGCATTATTGTCGTACACATAAAGTTAAACACTCATACAAAGAAACAACACTCAACCAATCGGGAATCGAACCCTTTTTGTTTTAAAGTTTGAGTTGAGCTGAGTGAAGATACTTATGAATACGATGTGAAATTGTTACTGTGCTAAAAAGTCTGATGATATTTGAGTGCGATATATTTTATACTTAGTTTATCTATTAATAGAGTTATAAGTGATAAATCTGCACTGCACTGACCAGAATATTTATAAGACCAAGTCAGCTGAAAACCATCGCTTGAAGCATAGAAGTTCCGTAGATCTTCAGGCAATACTGCTGAATGTCGCTGTTCCCATGTAGAAAGGGCCACACGGTCACAAGGATGTCGTCTTTCCACATTCACATTACATATTCGAGGATCCGACTCTAAAATAAAACCAAAATAACTTTGAATCGAGTCCAGGACTTCGAATTACACTGTCGCACAATATTAGTCGGGTATTAACATGTTGGCCACTATTAATTTTATTGTGAGGTTGGTAGCACTGTTTTTTGACAGATAAGCGCAGCTGTCACACGAGAGGCCGCGTGATTCTAACCTATAAATTGTTAAAAATAAGTTTTATTTTGTGATAACAATATATTTAATTAAAATAGGAATTAGCTGCAATAAGTATTAAAAGTAAAACACAAAAATGACGAACCTAAATGCAGGAGTGTGCGCTATAAAGGAAGAATTCATCATAAAAAGACCTGATAAGAATACCATCGAAGATGACACCAATTCTCTCGGAAAACACAAATTAGATGAGCCTGCAGAAGATGGTAACGACAACAAGAAGGCTAAAACTGAAGAGGACAACAATGAAAATAAGAAAAAGAACAAAAAACGAGGCCAAAACAAAGCAAGGCCGAAGACTTTCCAAAACGATAAAAACAGTAAACCATGCCCTACCATCATCGACATAAGGTCTGCCGACGAGCTAAAACCATGCCAGTACAACAACTGCAGGTATATCCACAATGCCCTTGATTACTTGAAATCTAAACCCAAAGATATTGATGAATCTTGTCATCTTTTCAACTTATATGGTAGATGTCCCAGAGGAATTACTTGCCGTTTTGGCTCCAGCCATCTTACACCAGAGGGCTACAACATGGTAAACGAAGAAAAGTACAAGGAATGGAAAGGAGATACCAAAAACACACTCCAACAATCACTTCAAATTCTACTCCAGAAGAGAAAATATGATTTTAGTCTTGCAGAGAGATTGGTCAAAGCTACGGATTGTAGAAATAGAAAGGACAAAACTGATTCTGCAGAACCAAAAGATGACGGTGAATTTGCAAAAGATGTTTCAGTTGAGACTGAAAAAGAGGAAAAAGATAAAAAAAATGGTCCTATTTTAGATGAAGACCTGATAAAACTTTTACCCAGAGAAAAGAAAGTTATAGACTGGAGAGACAAACTTTATCTTAGCCCACTGACCACTGTGGGCAATCTGCCCTTCAGAAGGATTTGTAAAGAATTTGGTGTGGATATTACTTGTGGGGAAATGGCTTTATGCGAGTCCATGCTTAAAGGACATAAACAAGAATGGGCTCTGGTTAAGAGACATGAAAGTGAAGATTTATTTGGAGCTCAAATATGTGGCAACAATGTTTATGCTATTACTAAAGTTGCACAACTTTTGCAAGAAAATACTGAGTTAGATTTTATTGATCTAAACTTGGGGTGCCCTATAGACTTGGTTTACAAGCAGGGGGGAGGGTGTGGAATGATGCACAGATTGTCAACTTTAGAAGCCTCAGTGAGGTGTGCCTCCAGACTATTGAGCATCCCATTTACTGTAAAGATGAGAACTGGAGTCTATCAGAACAAAAAGATTGCTCATGAAGTTTTACCAAAAGTAGCCGAATGGGGTGCATCATTGATAACATTGCATGGAAGATCAAGAGAAGCAAGATACACCAGATCTGCAGACTGGGAGTATATTGAAACATGTGCAAAAGCAGCCACTTGTCCAGTTTTTGGAAATGGAGACATCTTGTGTTATGATGACTATGTGCAAAGAAGGGAACTTGCACCATCTGTACAAGGGGTGATGATAGGCCGTGGAGCACTCATCAAGCCTTGGATATTCACTGAGATTAAGGAACAAAGGCTGTGGGATATAAGGAGTAGTGAAAGATTTGATATATTAAAAAAATATAGAGATTATGGATTAGAACATTGGGGTTCGGATACCCAAGGTGTAGAAAATACAAGGAGATTTATGCTTGAATGGTTGTCTTTCTTATATCGCTATGTCCCAGTTGGTTTATTAGAAAGACCACCACAAAAAATTAATGAGAGGCCACCTGCATACTGTGGCAGAGATGATTTAGAAACTCTAATGGCTTCAGGCAACTGCACAGACTGGATCAAAATTAGTGAAATGTTGTTGGGCCCGGTGCCAGATGGATTTATATTTTTACCAAAACACAGAGCAAATTCTTATTAATTGTTTACACAAACCTAATAGTTTGGTTACACCAAGAGTAATATTTTCATAGAAGGAATCTTCTGATACAAGATCTACACAAAAACTCATGGCCAAGTTTCAAAGAGTGGTGGTACACTTGTAAAATTTTACCAAACCAATGAAATGTTTACACAATACATGTATTGACATAACAAAATTTTGATGTTTAATATTGTTACCATAGTTACAGTACATATGAAACTGTAGCTCGAACTGTAGGAGATTGTAAATAAAATATCTTTTTTTAAACCATGCAAAAAAGTTTTTTTCCTTTACTTAACCTTTTTTACCCGACTGCCTCAGGAGGGTTGTTTTGTTTCTCGAGAGTATGTATGTGTCCAGAAATTCGTTTTCACGGGCTACAGCCCAGATGGCTGGGCGGATATTGACATGTGGGGTGTCGTTATATTCGTCTCAGCAGCAAGAATGACACGGGCTATACCGGAAGTAACGGAAAGGGTATAACAAGCCGAAAGTATGGCCGAAAGGAGGTCAAGGTACTCATGAAACTGAACAACTTCCCCATCGAAATGTGAAAAAAAAATTTAGACCTCCCATATACAAAATCGCCACTATGGGAGGTCCAATTTTTTTTTCCTATTTCGATCCATGTTCCATAGGAAAAGTTGTTCAGTTTCATGACCTCCTTTCGGCTTGATAAACCCTTTCCCTTACTCCCGGCATTAAAAATTCAAGATGGCGGATTTTTATTGCAAAATACAACTTTGAAATTAACGCAGTCGAGTAACATCTGCTTGTTTACCCGACTGCCTCGGGATGGTTATGTAGGTACTTACGTTTTATGGGTATGTATGTATCAAGAAATTCGTGTTCACGGGCTATAGCCCAAACGGCCGGGTGGGCTTTGCCATTAGTCCTACTGGCTCGAAAGGCAAATGTATGAAACCTGCTGCGCCTGAGAGAAGAGTTATGAAATTTGGTACACGGTAAAGGAATCGATTTGACCTGTAGTACACAATTTAAAAAAAAACCTGCAAGGAAATATGACGTCATCTTTTTTTTGTATGAAAAAAAAAAACTTTTTGTTTTAACCTCGTAAGGCCCGCATATTTTTACGACAAGTAGTAATAGCGGCCCAATGTCCTAATTTTAGGAAATAGCGTTCAGGCCCAGATGTTCCATGTGCAAAAATTATGAGTTAATGACCTGATATCGGCTCCATATTTTTAAGGGATGCTTATTATCACTAAGAGCATCTAACAGGGTTTATAAAACCCAAATTATTTATGTCCTATTTTTAGGACGTTGGGTTGCAATGACAACAGAAAATAAAAATATTTTCCGTAAGAAAGATGGATCCGTGCTTCGGAGGGCACGTTAAGCCTTTGATCTCAGTTGCTGTTTATACTACCATATTTAGGTATTGTTGTATAACCTCGTCAGAGGTCTACGAGTTAACTAGTAGGCTGTTTGAGAGCTCTGACACCAGGGTTCATCGGGTCGTTCGTCGACTCAGTAACCCACTCAATATGATGATGAAGATGTGTTTTGTGAAGCCTGAGATCATGTTCATAGACTGTGCTATAAATATTGCAATTTCCGCCACTATCTTAGAATTGAGCTTCGTCCAAGTTCAGCTGTGTTACTATGTCCTGACCTTGGAAAGCTATGAAAATTCAATTTTTTAAGACCCGGCGGCCTAATTTTAGGACATAGAAGTTTGGGATAGAATATTTCATTGACTATGGCATATTTTCACTAAATTTTGTTCAAAAACCAATATTTATTCATTTAACTTCAAATTACTTTCTATTTTTATCCAAAAAATAATCAGGTTTTGTAAAAATAAGCGGATTTGCTGAACTCTTTTTTTTGGATCAGCCATCTTGCTCAGCTTCCAGGTCAAAATCACAGCTGTTTTTCGTTTAATATGTCAAAGTATGTATTTTTTTTAAGATGCGTTCACGTACAACCCGATTTAAAGCTAGTTTCAAACGGGCGCCAAAATTTAAATCCATAATCTGACGCCAAAATTTATGTCCTAATATTAGGCCGCTGGGCCGATATTTGATGTTTTTGAAATGTAGTTTGGGCCTGAAGGACTACTGAACGTATGTCCTAAAATTAGGCCGTTGGGCCTTACGAGGTTAAAACCTATCGTGCGTGGTATCAAATGAAAGGTCTTGTTAACCCGATTCTAAACATATATTACATTATTATATTTAAGTCATTTGTTTCAAATTAAATAGGAAATAATTTTCGAAACATGTCAAGTTTGGGCTCCTCCAGATATGATACGGCTGAATCATTGCTTATGAAATATACGTAATATGATGTGCAATATCCTCATTTCCAACCTCAAGAAAGGGTACTACGGATTTTCTTTCATTAAGTATATTTTTTTGAATTTTTAAATTTACATACATTTTTTATCCTTTTATTCACTAATTTTGTTCTGTCATATGGGACATAGAGACTAAAAACGACCCGATAAACCATGGTTGCTCACGTGACATGGTTTTGTAACGACCCCCGCCGCCTAATTATTCATAGAGAGCAATCGCGATGGGGCCGACGGTTGACCGTGCTCTCCGAAGCACATACCATTGTTTTTTGTGAACGAATATAATGCACCTATGATTGAAAACTCATTTGGCCTTATTTTTATGCTTTTCAGTGTTCAATATTAAACTTTTGATGCTATATTTCAACTAAATGTGTTTTCATAAATTTCTGTAACTTTAAAATTCGAAAAAAATACTTTATGAAAGAAAATCCGTAGTACTTTTTCTTGAGGTTGGAAATGAGGTTATTGCACGTCAGATCACGTATATTTTATAAGCAATGATTCAGCCGTACCATATCTGGAGGAGCCCAGACTTGGCATGTTTCGAAAATTATTTCCTATTTAATTTGAAACAAATGACTTAAATATAATAATGTAATATATTTTTAGAGTCGGGTTAGCAAGACCTTTCATTTGATACCACGCACGATAGGTTTAAAAACAAAAAGATTTTTTTTCCTATACAAAAAAAGATGACGTCATAACTACAGGCAGATTTTTTTTAAAATTGTGTACTACGAGTCAAATCGATTCCTTTACCCTAAAGATTAAGTGTACCATTCAGAACTCTTCTCTCAGGTGCAGCACGTTTGGAACTACCGCTAGGACTACATTGAGGTGTCATTATTATAGATTCGTCTCGGCAGCGCGAGTGACACTGGCTATGGCTATATCATCCTACTAATATTATAAAGGCGGATGTTTGTGTGTGTGTTTGTTACGACATCACGCAAAAACGGCTGATTAGATTGACATGAAACTTTGCAGAAATATAAAAGGGCATCTGGAATAACACATAGGATACTTTTTACCACGAAAAAATTTCTCATTCCCACGGGATCACGCATTCTCCAATATTTTTGAAATAGGTGGCGTGACTGAGCCGATTCGCGTTTTAAACGTTTTCGCCGAAAACTAACAGCGACATCTCTTGGCGAATAATGCTTTTTTCCCGCGGAATAATAGGTTGAAGCGGGTGAAACCGCTGACGGGCAGCTAGTGGTATAATAAGATACTCCGCCTGGTATTTCTTTCCGAGACTCGTGAACCACGTGACCAACACAAGTTTACGTCATCATGCTTGTGGGTTACCAGAATTACCCACTCTTATGATGTTTTTTGTAAATCATTTATGATACTGTTAACTAATAAACACAATTGAAGTGTTGTTGTTAAGTTAAAGTTAATACACACGTAAATCTAAATTATAAAATTATTAAGGAATATTTAAACCCATTGTTCTGAGATTGAATTTCCCCATAACGTATTTTATTGAAATAAAGTGGCAATACTAAGTGACGTTGACTTGTGTTTCTCTGGGAAGGAAAGACCATTAGACTATGGGCTATATTAAAAAATCATAAATTCAAGATGGCGGATTTCAAACTGCAACTTTGAAAATACCGCAGTCGGGTTTTTGTCTTTTTTACACTGCTTGTCTAAACGCAAAATGTCAAGGGTGCAAATGACCATTTCCCAAGACCATCCCTAATAGATCAAATAGTACTACCTGAAACTAAGTACCTATGTAATATGAATGAAAATGCAAAAGTAAAGAAAAAATGCATTATTTTAGAAAAAGATCTGTATTTATTTCTCTTCAAAATGTCATTACAGCACATAGATGGCATAATAGGCTGCCACACAATGCAACTTAATCTACAATACATTATGTATGATAAAGAAATGCTATGAAGGTACATTACATATTGGTGAAAAACAAGTTATGGTATGGTATTAACATACACATACAAAAAATGCTATCAGTTGTAAAACCAGGGTTCTAAAACTATTAAGTCTTCATTATTAATTAATACTATAACTAGTCGATTATGTAGAAAACTAATTATTGAATCAAAAGGGTAAAAAAGTAAACACAACACATGTGATGTAACAGAACCCTAGTAGCCCTAACAATCTTAAGATTCGCTCTTACATATTCTATGTACTTGTCTGTATACATCGAAATTATAAATATCCTGCTTCAAAAGCAGAAAAAGACATCTTATTTTATTTAATGATATTTACAATGAAACTACTAAAGCACATTAAAATCGCCAATATTATAAGAATTTTTAAGTGGTGTTAAAATTCTAGTAAATACATTGGAATGGAACTCTATGTGGACACCTATTCTCTAAAGTTACAGGCCTAAGTAATTCACAATCAAGTGCCAGATCACTGCAGGTTGCTTCTTATCGCCTTCTGCGCCGGCGAGAGTCCCCGTTGTACCCGTTTTCTGTAATAAACAACAGTATCGTTAAAACATTGCTTTAAGTTTTAAAAATCGTAAACAGTTTAGTTTATATTAAATGTGTGGTATAAGGTGTCATACATAAGAAGTATTATCAATTTCGTATGGTTCATTTGAGACTTTCTTCTGTATAACATCTTACGTGAATTGTTACAAGTTACACAGGGTGAGTGATCATTGGTTTGCAAGTGCAACAAACCTCTTGGTTCACCGTCGTTGGCGATTCCTCTGGCGGTCGTTTTGGTACCCCATGGAGCCGTTTGCCAGCGCACCGTGGTCCGGACCCATACCGGCTCCGAACGGCCTTCCGGGACCCGCATCTTGGAGGCCGTTACCCTGCAGCATGCCATTCTGATATCCATGATATCCTTGATCAAATCCTTGTCCTTGATCATTCTTTTTAGTATTGTTTTTCGGCCCGTATGAACCGAAAGCCGTGAAATTCGGGCCTTGCACGAATTCTGCCGGAGCGAGGGGGAGCATGCGCGGCATTTGGCCCCCATGGGGTACATCGGGACCGCCAGAGGCGTCGTAGCCGTAGGGCGGGGCGGGCGCGGGGCCGGCGGCGGGGCCACCAGCCAGGCCGCCCAGCCCGTGCGAGCCGAGCCCGCCAGCCGAGTCGTCGGGCGCGTCGTCGTGGTCGTGGTGGCGTCCTCTTCCGCCGCGCCGCCGCCGGTCGCGGCCGCCCTTGGAGCGGGAGGGGTCCCGGCCTCCGCCGGAGCCCAGGCCGCCGCCGGAGCCGAGCCCGCCGTCGCGGGAGGGGCCGCCGGCGCCGAGGCCCCCGTGCGGGGCCGCCTGGCCGCCGAGCCCGCCGGAGCGAGGTCCTCGCTTCCTGGAATCTGACTCGTGGCCGCCGTCTCCAGCCCCCCGAGCGTAATTTTGAGCACCGTTCTGTGTCGGGTCAGAGGGAGGGGGAGGGGGCGGCGGCGGGGGCGGGGCCTGCGCGGGCCAGCCGCCGCCGCCCGCGAGCAGCGCGCTCGGGGGGAAGGCGGGGACCATCACGCCGTACTGCTCGGCGGGGAAGTAGGGGGGCATCACGAAAGGCTGTCCGTTCATAGGAGGGGGGACGCTCATATTCATCTGGGGGTTCATGGACATGAGGGACGGAATTTCGGGTTGCTGTTTCGGGTAGTTAGGGTTCGCGTTTTCGGGTCTGTTCGAGCGCGGCTGATCGAATCGGGAAGGCGGGGGGTTCTGCGGGGGTTTGGTGACGTTCTTCTCTACGGCGCCCGGGGGCAGCTGGGGGCCGATGGGGGTGGGCAGCAGCGGTCGGGGGGCGGGGGTGGGGGCGGGCAGCAGCGGTGCGGCGGGCGCGTGGTTGGTGGGGCTGCACTTGCCTGAGCGGGAGCGGGAGCGCGAGCGCGAGCGTGAGCGGGAGCGCGACGACCTGGAGGACTTGGAGCGCGAGGAGCGCGTGGAGCTGCGGCGGCGGCGGCGCCGGGACCGGGACCGCGAGCGCGAGCGGCTGCGGGAGCGGCGGCGGCGCGGCGACCGGCTGCGCGACCGCGACCGACGACGGCGGAATCTTCCGCCACGACCGCGGTGACCTGGAAAACAGAAAACACATTACTGGTATCATAATAAAGAGGAAAAATCATGAGGTAGCGGCTAAGAATACTGCCACCCCTAGTCCAGTCAAAGTGTTTCTTAAAAGGCGACGTAGAGACCTCGGCTGAATATCTGTCAAATATGGTGAAATGGTGGTGGTGATACCACGTACAATAGCATCCTAATCCAGCCATCAAATAGGATTGACGTTAGGCAGGCGGCCGGTTATAAAACATAAAAAAATCCTATTGCTACATGATTTTGTGTTTTCTAACATAACATCGCGCCGATTCCAACTGATTTCGGAATAAGGGTAGGAAGATGATGAAGATGAATAAAACAAAAAATTTAAAATCTAAAAGACACAAATACCAATAAGGTCAGAGTACTCACGTCGTCCGCCGCCCCCTCCCCGTTCAGCCAGCTCCTGCAGCTTGGGGTTGACGACCTGCTTGGCCTCCTTCAGCACGGCGACGAGGTCTCCCGCCTTCGCCGCGTTGGACGGCGTGAAGAACGTGTACGCGGTACCAGTCTTGTTGGTGCGCCCCGTGCGACCGATACGATGCACGTAGTCCTCAGAGTTGCTCGGGTAGTCGAAGTTTATTACGAACTTTACGTCGTCCACGTCTGAAATGTAAATATTCGTACATATAAATCACGCCTATATTCCTTGCGGGGTGGACAAAGCGTAAACGCTTCGAAAGAACGGCCATTTACACTATGACTGACAAAAACTTGAGTCATTCATAAGATCATAAGACTGTGTATCACCACAGTGACAGTTTGTTAGCCTATCGCCTGAAATTGCAATACACATCAACTCTCAAATCCCTAAGCCGCTTGTTACGACGCCCACGGGAAAGAGAAGAAAGTGTGTAAGCTGGCACCACATGGCCAATGTAAAAAAAATAAAGCTTGGAATAGGGTTTATCAATACAACCAATAAACTGAATTAAAAAATAGAAATATTTTTACCTAAACCTCGAGCTGCGACGTCGGTGGCTACTAGTATGGGAGCTTTCCCAGTTCGAAAATCTGTAAGTTGAAACTTATGTTAGTTGTTGATCTGTGTTGTGTAGAACACACAGAACTGACTTTATTGTTGTAAAGAAACTGTTTGTTCATTCAGTTTTATTTGGTCCAGTATTTGGAATAAAATGTCCCTAAAATCCATAATTTATTCTTGTCAATGTTGTGAATTTTAAAGACCAAGTGAAGATCCAGAAATGATATGACTACATCAAACCAGATATTCATCAGGTACCTATTACATTTTTATAAACGAAATCAAAGTATAAGACATACAAATTTAAAATATGTAGCTTCTTCATGTAACACAAATCATCACAGTACAACTAAATTATACACCATCTCACATTATACCTCCAACTGGTAGTTTTACATTAAGTTTTATTTGTCAGAAAAAATAAAATACGTAAATACATAAACATGACAATATGTACTTACCATTACTTAAAAATAATGAAAAAATAAAACAAAACAATTATTGAGTTAATGGAGTTTAGAATAATTTAGCCTCCAGAGGTGTAATGGGAGATGTTCTAAGCAAAGCATTGTAATCTTGCGTGTGACTTACTAAAGTAGAAGCACGATTCCAGTATAATCGTGATGGGCAATGTACATAAATAAGACAATCGAGAGCACACAAGGCCCCCCGGAGGCCGAGGGGCAGGCGTGGGCGTGGGCGTGGGCAGCCGGGCCCGCGTGGCGCCGGGCGGGGCGCGTGGCGCGCGGTGCGTCGAGCAGGCGGCGGGGGCGGGCCTGCGCCCCTGCGCGCGCCGCGAGCGAGGGGGCGAGCCTCGCCGCGCCCAGTGCGAGAAGCGGCTCAGACGGCCGCATGTCAGACCGAAGGGCTTAGTCAACTAGCCCGACAACTAGCGGCGGTGCGGTACGGACGCGGCCGCAGGCGCGACGCCGCCGCCGGGGGTGAGGCGGCGATGGCGCGCGCGTGCCGCCGCCTCCGCCAGCCGCAGCTCCACGGCCTGCACATGCAGACAGGGATCAGTATAGAGCTGCGTGTCTGCGGACGCGAGGACCGCCCCTCACCGGGCGCATGGCTGCATGCACTACTCCAGTCCGATACCGCTTCTCGACTCCCACATCGCTATTGCTTATTTAGATATTTTATATGTTGCCAATTGTAAAAGATTGTTTTATTTCAAAATAATAAATTAATCATTAAATATGTGTAAAATTTTCAATTACAAAATAAAATGTCATTAAAATTCATTCCAATAGCTTTACTTATCTCTAAAGCCTTACCTTGTAATACCCAGTCTCGCTCATTTTGAGATTTGTCTCCATGAATACATACTGCAGGCCACCTAGAGACAACAGATATATAAGTATCATACAATGCATAATACAGCCCATATTATTAGACAAAATATCTGGAATTCTGATGTCATACTAACCCATCCCTCTTCATTTTTCTGGTGATGTCATCTACCCGCCGCTTAGTCTCAATGAAAATGATTGTTTTATTCTCTTTCTCTGCCATGATCTCTTTTAGAAGTGTGCTCAATTTAGTTTCCTTTTCATACTCCATGCAAACATCAATGATTTGTAAAATGTTGTGGTTAGCTGCCAATTGCAAGGATCCTACATTGATTTGTAGGTAGTCCTTCAAGAATTCTGATGCCAGACTTTGCACCTCCCTTGGCCAAGTAGCCGACCACATGAGTGTCTGTCGGTCTGGTCTGATTTGTTCAATGATTTTTCTGATTTGAGGCTCGAAACCCATGTCCAACATTCTGTCAGCTTCATCTAATACTAAGTATGTAGTCCTTTTGAGGTTCGTTCTTCCACTTTCCAAGAAGTCCAGCAATCTACCTGGGGTAGCAATGACAATTTCCACACCAGCGTCCAAGTCACGAGCTTGTGGACCTTTTGGAGCCCCGCCAAACAAACATGTGTTGTGGATCTTAGAAGTGTTTGCAAACTTGTCACAAACTTCTTGAATTTGTTGAGCCAACTCTCTAGTTGGTGCCAATACCAGTGCGATGGGCCCATCACCTCTACTGGACTTTGGCTGATGGTTGATGTGGACTATGGCTGGTAGAATATAGGAAAGTGTTTTACCAGAACCAGTAGAAGCAATGCCAACCATGTCATGACCACTGAGGGCTATGGGCCAACCTTGAGCCTGGATTGGGGTAGGTTTAGAAAATCCCATTTTGTCAATCTCGTCCATAACATAGTCAGGAAAACCAGCTTCATCAAACGTTAGTGTAGGTTTCGGAATATTGCGGCCTTTGAGCGTAATGTCATTTTCACTCCTCCAAGCTTCTACTTCGGACTCGGGTCTGTTCTCTACGTCAGGGTGAGGAACGTAGAAATCTTTTTTGAATGGTTTGAGTCTGTTGAGATCCCATTTCGGTTTTCGTAGGTTGGCTCCGGGATTGTTCCTGCGTCCGCCGCCGCCGCCACCGCCGCCATAGCCTCTTCCGCCGCCGCCGCCGCCACCACCTAGCCCATAGCCAGGACTGCGACTACGGCTCCTACTCCTACTTCGGCTCCGACTGCGGCGTCTATCACGACTACGGTCCCTACAAATAATTTCATAGAACATTAGCATTCCTGCACGGCATTCATAGAAATGGAGGATGAACTCTAGTGCAATGCAGAGACATTATCTAGCTCAATCTGACTTACCTTCCTCTGCCCATTATTTACGTGCACTATTTGGAAATAACGAAACACACAAAATTCACTTTGAAATATAATTTTTCACATCTAAAATCACACGTTCACAGAACAACGGCGTGAGTTCAAAAACAAGATGGCGAATCCATAGACAAGAGAAGGAGGCCGGGACCGGGCGTGCCTGAAATGTTTGCCATTTGAAAAAAAATAAAGTAATGTACTAGCTACTGAATAGCAGGTACGATACATAGTGTTGTCACGCAGAACAGTCAATACTAGTACCGGTTTTTTAACATTTCATCAATTTTGTATGGCAACACAAATTAAAAAAATAACAAGAATCCATTTTCTGCGTTGTTGTGACAATTTATTTTCGCCCTTTTCACGTGAAAATTCGCATTTTCCAATATAATTTGAAGATTGTACCAGGTTCTCTAAGTAATGATTGATTATCCCTTCCTTGAAACTAATAATTTCAACATATTCGACTAGCTGAGTGCACATATTATGGGTTGAAACAGTGATTGCTATCGGCAAGTTGATCAATGTTAGTTTTACGAATGCACTGTTATTGAGGAAGTGGTTTGATACAAAGGTAATGCAACAATGGAGCTCGACGTATCACCATCTAGTGCTCAACCGAACGACATGGAATACTCCGACAATTCGTCGGACAATAAGTACGTTACGAGCAACAACAACGAACAATTTTCAGTAATACGAATACCCGAAGACACTGATAAAGTCAGTAAACACTCCTCCAGAAAGCAGTCAAAACGACGGAAAAAGAGTTCCAGCCATTCAAGACCTTTACCTAGAATAATAGTAAAACCATTACCACCACCACCTCCTCAAGAAACCAGAGAATGGATGGCTGCTTCTTCTTATTCAGAGCCCAGCTCCACTACAACAAAACCTTCTACTATGCGAGAGGTGCTGGCTAGTATACCAGGATTTTGCCTAAAACCTAGAAAACGTAGCGGAAAGAAACTATCAACAGCAGCCCAGTTACAGCAAACGAGAGAAGGATGTATTGATCTAGAAACACCAGACTCTATCTTAGTCAATACAAATATAAGAGCTCTACTAAACAAACATACATTTTCACTTCTTCCACCATTGTATCAGTATAAGCTGGGGCAGCTACTTCCCAATGTGGACCGTCCAAGCTCTTCAGGCCGCCTGAGCTCATCTAGTCTTAACAATGAGTTCTTTAACCGTGCATGCCTGGAATGGCAAGAATGTCTCTCTGGGGGTGAATTTACACCTGAAAATCAACAAAAAATGAAGACTGAGGCTGAAAAAGAGAAAAGCAAAATAGATCCCTGGAAATTAAAACATTTTGAACCCATTTGGGGTGAAAAATCCAGGAGAGAGAAATCTTCTATAAGCTTAAATTCTGAGAGACCATCTTTGAAAACTACAATAAAGTTAAGACCAACAGCTTCTATAACAAGCAGTAGTACTGTTCCAAAGATTAAGAAGAGCAAATCTTCAAGCAATAAAAGGATGAGATCAGTTGGTGCTGTGACAAGGTCATCAGCAAAGGTTGATGATGTTGATGAATCTCTGGCAGTAAACAGTAAGGCAACAGTGCCTGTTCCAGACTTACTCCCCCTGAAGCATGTCAAGAACAGCCAAGGCTATGTGGACTGTCAGGCTGAATTTAGCTTCTCAGATTCACCTTCATTACCAAGGCAGGATGATTCTGTATCAACAACTCCAGTAGATCCCCTCTTGCTACCAGAACCAGAGTGTGAGCGCAGTGAAGTGAAAGCAGAGCTGGACCTCACTGTGGTCACCATTGAAGAAAACAGCACTTCCAAGGACTGTGAAGAAGACAAAATAGAAGCTGACAGTAATATCTCAGAAACTTCTAAGAGATTGAGTGATACTGACGAGTATTATGGGTCTATAAAGAGGATAAAATTTGAAGAAGACTATGAAATGAACAATGCAAATTTTTTGCCACACAACACAGAATCTGCAAGCAACGCATCAGATGCTGAAAATAATTACAACAATGAACCGCCTTGTCAAAATGAAGACCTTCACATATATTCTGAACAAGAGCATGTAGACACTAACAGTGAAGACAGTAAAGCCACTCCCTCTGTCTACGAATTTGATGACAGAAGTGTGTCTTCCATGTCTAGTTTAAGAATAGAAAGCAATATAAGTAGTAATATTGTTAGTGAGTCTAATATGAATGTAGAATCCAGTCCCTGTGTAAATACTGTGACAAATAATGTAGAACCTGAAGCAAGTCCAAGCCCAGTCAAAGAAGACTATAAAATGTCTCCAGCAAGTGAGGCACAGAATGACTATGTGCCCGAGATGGCCCAGGAGTCTGCAACAACAGAATCTAATACTACTGAAGAATCCCCATTAGAAAAACCATCAGAAGAAAAGAATACAACATATAACATTGAATTTATAGAAGAAATAGAATGTCCTGTATCTCAAACTAATGAGCAGAACAGTACTAACAATGAAGAAGAATCTTCTAAATGTGAAGAGAAGATAAGACCCATTGATAATGTTCAGAATTTTTATGATGAACATTTCAAAGATGCAGAATCATTTATCATGGAGACTGGTGGCCTGGCTATACTAACATCACGTAAGTTTGAGCATTTGTGTTAAAACATACATACATGTCACGCCTATTCCCCTTGTGGGGTAGGCAGAGTGTAAACAGCTGTAAACCTGGCCATTTACATCACATCTGACAACAGTTTGAGAGTCATTTCTAAAGACTGTACTCTCAATTCCCTTAGTCGCTTTTTACGACCCCTGTGGGGTGATGGATGATATTCTAAGCAATGTGTCTTCAATTCCTCGCGTGGCAAACAAACAAAAATTTACGTGGCTCACCCGAGGCAACGCATTCCCGTGCTTGGGCGTACTCGCGAAATGAACGCGCCTCAGAAGTTTGCCTATTAATTTAGCGTCCAAATTGGGCCGAACTTGGCTCGCCTGCGCACGAGCGTATGCCACGCGTGGAAGCGAGCAGCCTCGGGCAGTGAGGACGCGCTTTATAACAAAAATATTTATACCCATTTAAAATTCTAATCATTTTCATGTATTTTTATTTCATTTTCAGAGAGTGAAGATGCGAAATACACTCCCCATCCAAACCTAATGGAACTGTCATCTTACATGAGTGAAACAAGTGAGTAATTTTATATTGAAGGTAGTTTGATTTCGATTCATGTTTTATTTGTCATGTTCAACTGTATCTTTGTACCTCAGCAACCTTTTAGCTTGTTTTGTTCATATTTGTGTTGTATCAAATTAACCAATTTATTTGTTATTTCTTGTAGATGTAACAGCAGTTGTAACAATGCCAATGACACAAAACTCTTCAATACCAATGATGGAAGTCACCAACACATCTGTAAGTACAAAAATAACATAGCAATTTTACTTAATTTGACTTGGTATTGTATTTCATGGAAGAACTTCATACATACACTACTATTCTTTGATATCTTTTACAGGAATAACTTTATAACTTTGTTATTCAAAGAAATATTCTGCAGACATAATGTTGTGCTGAATTTTCTTCACCTTTCGTTACCTTTTTTACAGATGGTGTCCTACCCAGATGACAATATGCAGGACCCAGCTAAACCAAAAAACTCAGCAGTCCTCTGGAAAAACGAAAACAACTGGGCACAGAACGAAAATATAATCACACTGCACACATTTCCGAACATCACCAACGACAGTGCGAAATACGTTAGCGAAGATTCCAAAACCAGTATGGACGACGCGAATATAAATGATGAGAATTGTATGTATAAAGAAGAGAGGGATGCAAACTTTAATATGGAATCTTCGAACTCTTCTGAAAGTTCGCAGTCGATGAAAGAGCTTTCTATAAAGCAGGAGGAGCCGGCTACAAGCCTGGTGTCAAGTACCACTGCTGCCAATCCCCCTATAAATTCAACTACGATGGCGCAAAGTGTTCGGCATGGGAAGAAGTCCAAAAGTGGGAAGGAATCAAACAGGTAAGTCATGTCCTGAAACAAAGATGTTAGAGGCGTGTTTTAATTTAAAATCTGAAAAAAAATTGGATCTCCCATACTAAGTGACGAAATTTTTCAACACGCTTGTATGGAAAGTCCACATCCTTTTTTCATATTTCGAAGAAAAGTTTATAATAGACTAGCTGCCCGTCAGCGGTTTCACCCGCTGCAACCAATCTTTTGCAAATCGAAAATCGCTGAAACACGTACTCAATTTTTTAGCTGTTTGATCTAATTGCAAGTTTTGAAACAGATCGCATTTAAAAATCATGATTTTCCATACAAACTTTTAACCTCCTTTTTTACTACCCCTTTAGAGGTCGAAAACCGAAAACCCGGAAACACGTATTTAATTTTTTTAGCTTTTGCATTTAATCGCAAATTTTGAAACAGATCGCAATTTAAAAATATTGATTTTCCATACAATTTTTAACCCCTTTTTTACCCCTTTGCGGGTTAAAAATCAAAAATCCTTGAAGCACGTATTTCTTTGTTAGCTGTTTGATCTAATCGCAAATTTTGGAACAGATCGCATTTAAAAATAATGATTTTCCATACATACTGTTAACCCCTTTTTACCCTTTTACGGGTTAAAAATCGAAAATCCCTGAAACATGTACTCAATTTTTTCAGCTCTTTGATCTAATCGCAAATTTTGGAACAGATCGCATTTAAAAATAATGATTTTCCATACATACTGTTAACCCCTTTTTACCCCTTTACGGTTTAAAAATCGAAAATCTCTGAAACATGTACTCATTTTTTTCAGCTCTTTGATCTAATCGCAAATTTTGAAACAGATAACATTTAAAAATAATGATTTCCCATACAAACTTTTAAACCCTTTTTTACCTCTTTAGGGGTTAAAAATCGAAAGTCCCTGAAACACGTATTTCCTTTTTTTAGGTTTTTGATCTAATCGCAAATTTTGAAACAGATCGCATTTTAAAATAAAGATTTTCCATACAAACTTTTAACCCCTCTTTTACCCCTTTAGGGGTTAAAAATCGAAAATCCCTCAAACACGTGTTTAATTATTTTAACTCTTTGATCTAATCACAAATTTTGAAACAGATCGCATTTAAAAATAATGACTTTCCATACAAACTTTTAACCCCTTTTTTGCCCTTTACGGGGTTAAAATTTGGGGTAAAGAATATTTAAAAACCTGCCCCTAAACTTACCCTATATAATAAAAACGCATCAAAATCCGTTGAGGGGTTTTAAAGATATAAGGAAACATACATACAGACACGGGAAGGGACTTTACTTTATACTATGTAATGAAGTCCTTCAGTTTTGTGTAAGTGTAAATAAATAATTGTTCGTAATTAAAAGTAACCATATATACAGAACCGCCTCCATTTATTGTCTTATTCTTTATGAAACCAGGTAGTAAAGAATTTGTTCACCATAATGTCTTGTCAGATCGAGATCATAGTGTGGTTTGGTTTGTGATTATGATATAACCCATCGTTTTCCAGGAGTCGCAGCTCGAACAAAGTCCCACCAGGAGCCGTGAACCTGGAGCGCAGCTACCAGATCTGTCAGGCTGTCATCCAGAACAGCCCCAACCGCGACGCGCTGCGGGGACAGCTGCGGCCGCCGCCCGCGCTGCTGACGAGACCTGCCCGCCCGCCGCCCCCGCGACACCCCGCGGCGCTCGTCAGGCCCGCGCCGCTAGTGCACGCCGAGGTGAGTGCTACATGTCATACAGACAGCTGCCCCCCGCCCCCCCCTCTACCCCCGCGACACCCCGCGGCGCTCGTCAGGCCCGCGCCGCTAGTGCACGCCGAGGTGAGTGCTACATGTCATACAGACAGACAGCTGCCCCCCGCCCCCCGCCGCCCCCGCGACACCCCGCGGCGCTCGTCAGGCCCGCGCCGCTAGTGCACGCCGAGGTGAGTGCTACATGTCATACAGACAGACAGCTGCCCCCCCCCGCCCCCTCTACCCCCGCGACACCCCGCGGCGCTCGTCAGGCCCGCGCCGCTAGTGCACGCCGAGGTGAGTGCTACATGTCATACAGACAGCTGCCCCCGCCGCCCCTCTACCCCCGCGACACCCCGCGGCGCTCGTCAGGCCCGCGCCGCTAGTGCACGCCGAGGTGAGTGCTACATGTCATACAGACAGCTGCCCCCCGCCGCCCCTCTACCCCCGCGACACCCCGCGGCGCTCGTCAGGCCCGCGCCGCTAGTGCACGCCGAGGTGAGTGCTACATGTCATACAGACAGCTGCCCCCCGCCGCCCCCGACCCCCCCCCACACCCCGCGGCGCTCGTCAGGCCCGCGCCGCTAGTGCACGCCGAGGTGAGTGCTACATGTCATACAGACAGCTGCCCCCGCCGCCCCTCTACCCCGCGACACCCCGCGGCGCTCGTCAGGCCCGCGCCGCTAGTGCACGCCGAGGTGAGTGCTACATGTCATACAGACAGCTGCCCCCGCCGCCCCCTCTACCCCCGCGACACCCCGCGGCGCTCGTCAGGCCCGCGCCGCTAGTGCACGCCGAGGTGAGTGCTACATGTCATACAGACAGCTGCCCCCCGCCGCCCGCCGCCCCTCTACCCCCGCGACACCCCGCGGCGCTCGTCAGGCCCGCGCCGCTAGTGCACGCCGAGGTGAGTGCTACATGTCATACAGACAGCTGCCCCCCGCCGCCCCCTCTACCCCCGCGACACCCCGCGGCGCTCGTCAGGCCCGCGCCGCTAGTGCACGCCGAGGTGAGTGCTACATGTCATACAGACAGCTGCCCCCGCCGCCCTCTACCCCGCGACACCCCGCGGCGCTCGTCAGGCCCGCGCCGCTAGTGCACGCCGAGGTGAGTGCTACATGTCATACAGACAGCTGCCCCCGCCGCCCCTCTACCCCCGCGACACCCCGCGGCGCTCGTCAGGCCCGCGCCGCTAGTGCACGCCGAGGTGAGTGCTACATGTCATACAGACAGCTGCCCCCGCCGCCCCTCTACCCCCGCGACACCCCGCGGCGCTCGTCAGGCCCGCGCCGCTAGTGCACGCCGAGGTGAGTGCTACATGTCATACAGACAGCGGCCCCCCCGCCCCGCGACCCCCGCGACACCCCGCGGCGCTCGTCAGGCCCGCGCCGCTAGTGCACGCCGAGGTGAGTGCTACATGTCATACAGACAGCTGCCCCCGCCGCCCCTCTACCCCCCCGACCCCCCGCGGCGCTCGTCAGGCCCGCGCCGCTAGTGCACGCCGAGGTGAGTGCTACATGTCATACAGACAGCTGCCCCCGCCGCCCCCTCTACCCCCGCGACACCCCGCGGCGCTCGTCAGGCCCGCGCCGCTAGTGCACGCCGAGGTGAGTGCTACATGTCATACAGACAGCTGCCCCCCGCCGCCCCTCTACCCCCGCGACACCCCGCGGCGCTCGTCAGGCCCGCGCCGCTAGTGCACGCCGAGGTGAGTGCTACATGTCATACAGACAGCTGCCCCCGCCACCCCTCTACCCCCGCGACACCCCGCGGCGCTCGTCAGGCCCGCGCCGCTAGTGCACGCCGAGGTGAGTGCTACATGTCATACAGACAGCTGCCCCCCGCCGCCCCCGCGACACCCCGCGGCACTCGTCAGGCCCGCGCCGCTAGTGCATGCCGAGGTGAGTGACATCATCATCTTCCTGCCTTTATACCAAATCAGTTAGGGTCGACGTAACATATTTTGTTAGAAGTTAGAACACAAAATCATGTAGGAAAAGGATTTGACAATGTTTTAAGACCAGTCAAAACATTGTCAAAAACTCTACCACGCCTTTTACGAAACACCCTGAGTGGACTAGGAGTGGCACCATTCTTAGCCGCTACCATACGGCAGGAGGTGAGTGCCAACCAATAAGGTGCAGTAAAAATATTAAGTTAAAAGCAACTTTAAGACAATTAAATCTGGACGAAAGTGTATTTATTGACCCTCTCATTGACCTCTGCCTATTGACATATAATTAAACGCGTGTTACTCATGAGAATCATCCATGACTCGAACTCATCATGATCAACAACAGTTTGTATAAGAGAGAAGAAAATAAGGAGCGTTGAACTTTTATCCAGATTTATTCAGCTCAAATCATAGTCCATGAAACTGTACGAATTTCTCCAAGGAATTTAGTTCGATCGATATAAGTATTGGTCATAATTTGGCTTGTTTATTTTCAGAACGAAAACCGGCCAAACAATGTCGGGCAGTACATCCTCGTCCAGAGAACACCCAACGTCGCCCCACGAGCATCGAGCGCCCCGCCGGCGAATCAGAACACTAATGTGGTTAGTATGAGCCCCATTACCCAAATCGACTGTATTTAAAGAACGCATATTACGACAATTGCAAGTATAAACTATAAAGTACATATTACTTACATACAGGCGACTTTGTTGTCGCATGCTATTCTTCTCTGGGGTACGATCAAGGTGGTCTCTTTCGTAGAACTTTTAAATTAGTCAGCTGTCTGACAGTTCCATACTTTCGTCATTCGTAAGGTGTACGTTCAGCGACGTCATAGTATAAATAAGCGACGAAAGAGACCACCTTGAACGTACTCCTGGCCGTGCGACAATCAGACTTCTCTCTATCTGAAGAGAGTGAAAGTGATTTCTGACTGTCGGGTGACAAAAAAGTCGCCTGTGTGCATGGGGTCTTAGAGTGGCAACATGCTCTGCTCTGATTGTTTGCATATCTGTTCCTACCCTTTGATTGACTGTCCCCTTTTTCCACGCCGTTACTCTGCTGAGAAGAAAATCGTGTGGACCTACGAGTCTTTCATGGGGATTATAAAATTTTAGTGGAACTACACTGCACGGCAAGGTCAATGCACAACACGATTTTTTTTTTTTTTTTTTTTAATCTTTATTTAAGGAGTTTTGTCAACATTTGACAATGTCACTCCATTGTGCAACACAAAGTAAAATACATATCTAAACAAGACAGAAAGATAAATTAACTATACTGTAGGGACCCGCAGACGGGGATTAAATCTTCTGCGAAGACCCAACAGTACAACCCTATATAGCATCCTGGCTTCTTCCGACAAAGGAGAAGCCAGAACGCTATTACAAGATCCAACTTGATAAACAAATGTATCCCTATAACGTAAAAACATTTGGACTCTGCTGTCCTCATTACGAATACACTCCATCATAACATGAACTACGTCCTCTACTATACCACACTCAGAACAATTAGGAGATGTTTCTTTACCCATGAGGAACGCAAACTTGTTCAATGGAATATGTCCGGAACGAAGACGAAAAGCAGTTACAAGGTCACGTCTTCCCAAATTACAATCAGTAAACCATGGAGACTTCCAAGGTTCATTTTGAAAAGTCTTATACCACACTCCTTTTTCCAAAGATCTGAGATCAAAATACTCTTTCCACCAATTATAACAATTCACTTTAATAAACTGTGTACATTCAGAATAGTGTGGGACATTGAACACTAGTTCTCCATCGCTGGAAGCTTCTTTAGCTAAGCCATCAACCACTTCATTGCCCACTAAACCAATATGGGAAGGTACCCACTGGAGAACGATCGTTTTAGCGTTCAATGTCAAACACCATAATGTTTCTATTATTGAATAGGCAATCGGGTTGCCTCTGTCGCCAGAGACACACCGAGCAAGATGTTGAAGCGAGCTTTTTGAGTCCGATAGTATAACAATCTTATTACAATCCAAAGACATACTATATGATAATGCTTCCAAAATTGCTAGTAGTTCAAGGCTCATAATGGACATATTATTAACAATTTTGAATTTAAACGAACAATTACTTTTTGAATCATAAAATGCAGCACCCATATTTAAATCTTTGTCTTTTGATGCATCAGTGAAAATTTTGTAATAGTCTCTGTAATTAGCTTCTAAATACTGATAACATGTGTCCCGCAGGACGACACTCTCATAATAACGTTTAGCCCTATCAACACCCTCAATCTTAAATTTTAGGATATCTTGTAAATTATAATAGTTCATCCAATAATCTAAATTAAACATATGTAATTGACTGCTCGAATGTATCTTAAGATCTTTAAGCTCTCTATGAATTGTGACAAGGAGTGGAGTTTTCTTATTCTGCCAATATCTTACGTTAATTAAGGAGCATAAATTATTCAGTATATTTAAAGTAATATTATTTTCCATAGATTTAGACTTTAACCAAAATTTTCCTGCAAGATATCTTCTTCTTATATGAAGAGGTTGCAAACACAACTCACTTTCCATAACATGGATTGGACAACTTTTTACAAAACCACCAATTATACGCATCGCTTGATTTTGGAGTTTATCTAATTTTTGAAGATTGGTAGCACAACAATTATCATACAGAAAACTGGCATAATCTAGGCGACTTCTTATAATAGAAATATATAAACGTCTGAGATGACTGGGGTGGACTCCCCAACCAGACCCAGCCAAGACTTTAAAAATGTTTAGAAATCTAGATACCTTTTCACGTAGCTCATTAATGTGTTTGCCCCACCTTAAGGAACGATCAAGCCATAGACCTAAATATTTGATATTAATTTCCTCTCTCACGATAAAATCATCAATCTTAACATTAACAGGCTCTCTATTTGGGCTCTTTTTGAAAACACATAATTTACTTTTAGCAGGTGAAACATTTAATCCAATCTCATTCAGTGCCAAGACCATAACATTTAAAGAGTTTTGCACTTTACTACTAACAATATTCATATTGCTACCACTCAGGTACAAGACAAAATCATCCGCGTATTGAGAAATATGGACCCCTTGGGAAATAATTTCACCACAAATATTATAAGTCACGACATTGAATAAAAGTGGAGAAAGAGGGTCGCCTTGTGCCAAACCAAGCCCAGTGGTTCTAATAATGATGGAATCGTCTACTTTCATTTGAAGTCGGCGCAAACTCAGAAAATTCCATAAATAATTACAAATTTTGCTACCTACACCCAGGTTATCTAAAAGTCTTACCAGCTTATCAATATTTACATTATTATAGGCATTATCTATATCAAGAAAACAGGCTAGAGTAAAATCATTGTTTGAGAAACCTAGTTGGATAGTTGAAACTATTCTACTAAGACTGTCAAGACAGGATCTTGACTTACGAAAGCCAACTGTTTCCTCTGAAAAGATACAACTTTTCTCAAGATACCACTCTAGCCTTTTCTTGATTACTAAGTGAAATATTTTACAAATACACGACATCAACGAGATAGGTCTCAAAGAAGATGCCAAAGAAGGGTCACGTCCCGGTTTTGGAATGGCAACCACACCTATATCTCTCCACTGGCAGGGAACAGAACCGCTTGAAAGAATGCAATTGAAAAGAGATAAAAGAACTCGTTTGCCGATAACCGGTAGATATTTGACCATTGAAAAGGAAATTTCATCACATCCCGGAGCTGTATCTTTGGACTTAATACAAGCTTCAAGCTCGTGCATGGTGATAGGAATTTCCAGTTTATGATTAACAGAAAGAAACAACGGATTCGGGGGTGAGACATATGGAGGACACAAAGAATCTACTAGTTTCTCAGCTTGATTTCGGTCAACATAATGTGGTGTAGACTTATAACCCTTATACCATTTCATTTTCTGCCAAACTTCCGCCGGAGTCAATGATTCATCTAAAGAATCACAAAACGTGTGCCAACTTTGACCGGAAGCTTTTCTCATGAGATACTGGGATTCACGAATACAATTATTTAAAACTATTAAATTACTTGGAATCGGATTACTTCTAAAATTTGTAAGTGCGAGTCTGCGTTTTGCCACAGCATGTGATATATCTGAATTCCAATAACGTTTTGGGACAAACTTACTGGCAGGATTCAAACAATACTTAATGATTGGAATAAATATATCTGCAGCTTTATTTAAATTTAGAATAAAGGAGTCATAACATTGCTGCATGTCGTTTGAGATTACAAAGTCTGAAAATACAGTTTCCAAATATTTTTTATATTCATCCCAGTTAGCTAATTTAAAGTTTCTCTTTTTGTTATACCGGGAGTTAAGAAATAAAGCTGAAGATATCTTTATTACCAAATGATCACTCCCCAGAGATTCGTTACAAACCTGCCAGTTAAACTTGTATGAAATATCAGAAGATGCGAAAGTGATATCGGGGGAACTCTTTTGTAAAACATTAGAAACTAATTTCAGTCGAGTAAAACTACCATCATTTAAAGTAACCAGTTCATTTTCGCTAAGGGAATCTAATATCTGAGTACCTCGTGAATCCGTTCGGTATGACCAGTTCGTATGATGGGCGTTAAAATCCCCTAAAATTAGAGACTTTCGTGAAAATTTTGAAAACAGTAAATCCCAGTTCTGCAGTTGAGTGTGCGCGGATTGGGGGCAATAAACAGCAACAATGTTTTCTACATGCAAACAATTAAAAACCTTGATAGCTACCAGTTCGATCAAAGGATTACCACACAAACGTGAAGTGTCTAATCTTTGCGCGCGGATTGACTTGTGTGTGAAAACTGCCACACCCCCATAACCATCGTCCCTATCTTTCCTAAATATATTATAATCGCTAATTCTTAAAGGACTATGGGGTTCTAACCACGTTTCGCTGACAATAGCAATATGTATGTTCTCTTGGGTTAATAAATTCTGAAACAACAACAATTTTGGACGTAAACTTTGCGCATTCCACTGCAGAATATTAAGCTTCAGTGTTTTAATGTTGTTTCTAGACATCATCAAAACAACCGAGCCATGAGAACAGCATCTTAAAAATTGGAACATCAGAGAAATTTTCTATAATAGCTGATAATACCCAGTCCACTGTTTGTTTAAAGCACATTTTAAATTTTTCACTCCAATCTAGTCTGTCCGATAAGAATATAAGTCTTAATTTTAACATTAATAACTTAAAAGATAATTGTTCTCTTCCCTGCGCATTCCCCGTCTCGTATGAGTCATGTTTGCCACTACCAGCTGTATGTGGGCGCTGCGAATGTGTGCGACCGTTAACGCCAGCGCCAGTGTGCGCTGATGGTAGATGGGAGTCGGAGCGCTTGCCCCTCTCCTCACCGCGCTTCACCCCGCCGTCGCCCTCAGCCACATTATGAACGATAACGTCGGCGAGCACACGCGCGTCTTCCCCGCTATCACTCGATGATTGAGACGACACTTCCCAATCGCAAATGGATTGATCCGATGAAAAGCGTTGCTTCCTCTTTTTCGACTTTTTGCTCTCCTTCTTTTTTGAGGGGATTTTGTCCTTAGGGCATTCGACTTTCTCCGCATCAATCACCGGTAACTGGCTAGTTTTATTTGGGTAACTAGCAGTTAGACTTGCATAAGTAGGAGTTTTAGCCGTTGTAGCGGCTGGCTGGCGAGTTAAGGGTAAAACTGGAGAATATATGTACTCTTTCTCTTGCGTAACATGTTCCTCGCGTGCAGGCAGATCAGGCGGCACGTACATCATTGAGGCTTTACGGTATGTACAATTAAATTCGGACATTATTTCTCGAATTCTCCTCTCTTTTATATATGCGGGACATGTTTTTACTAACGCCATATGAGCTCCAGCACAGTTCACACATTTATATGTGGTGGTCTCACAGTTAGGGTGTTTCTTCGTGCATTTTGGGCATATCACTTTTGTAGAGGGGCACATTTTAACGGTATGTCCAAATCTCCAGCATCGCGAACATTGGGTTACGGGAAACACAAATGGTTCCACCTGAACTCTCATATTCATAATATAAATATATCTAGGAAGAGCACCTCCCTTGAACCCAAGTCTAATTGTCTCACTCTCAGTCCACCCTGTGTTATCAGATTTTCGGCGATTTAAACGTTTTGCCGATAAAACTTCCGCTTGATTACTCGATTTTATACACTCCAAAATTTCCTTCTCCGATAAATTTACTTCAATGTCTCTTATAATTCCGTAAGATATCCCTACTTCCCACGATTTTTGAATTCTCCATCCCTTCGTTATGAGCTCCTGGGAAGATATTAGTTTTTCAGCACTGTCTTCGGTATCAAAAGTAATTATAGTTTTGTATGCGTTTACATATTTAACGCGAAGAATATTAGTTATTCCGAGCTGAATAAAAATTTTCGCCAACGCAAATTGCTTCGGCAGTTGTTCTAAGCAGCTGATTGAAATGCTACAATTATCCGTCTTTCTTTTCTTAGCACGAGTAACTTCTCTCCACTCTGAATTATTATGACCTTCATCTTGTTTCATCTCTCCCTCTGTATTGATTACCACCTCCATACTATTTTCATTTTCCGTCGTATTTTCTTTAGTTTTAGTTAAATCTTCAATATTCGCATTCTTCTTACTCGGATTATCGCCGTTATCATCTAATCCGTCCCGCTCGTCACTTGACACCTCACTCATTATGAATAAGGTTCATAATACGATAACACTCGATCGGAATGTGTAGCGAGAAACGCATATGCGATCCCGCCCCAAACCGGTTAGCGCAACAATTTAAAATCAATGCGCAAAAAGAATTCAACGACCACAAACACGTCCTAATCACCCAAAGGCAAATCGGAACTATGCACAACACGATAACGCCCGACAACGTATTGTACAAAACAATACACGACAATTACACAAAACATGACAAGATGATTGCACTCCCGTACATTTTTGGTGCGGGTTGATGGATGGCGACATTGTTTTGATTCTATCCATCATGTCATGCTTTGGTGTTTTATACATTGTTCTGTTGGCCTGTATGCTGTACAATACAATGTCGTACACTGTGGGGACTCTAATCTTATGCCGATGTTTTATTTTTGCAGAGCGTCGCGCGGTGTAGGAGCGTGGGCGCGGAAGAGTCGTGCGTTTGCAACTTACGAGCAATGATCCTGTGCAAGAAGTGCGGCGCGTTCTGCCACGACGACTGCATCGGCTCGGCGGAGCTCTGCCTCACCTGCCTCATACGCTGACGTCATCACACCACCTCACAACGACCGCCTACCCATGAGACAGTGCGTACAGACGGGTATTCATTTGGGAACGTTTCTAGGACAAAGTTCCGAAACGTTGCATAAATACAAAAGTCCCCAAAAAATGATCCCAATGAATACGCATTTAAACAATGTTTCTCGCAATTTCGTGGGAATATTTGTTGGGAACTTTGTTTCGGATGTATTTCTGGGATTTTGTCCCCAATGAATACCCGGCTTTAGCCTGTGTTAATTTGTTTCTTATCTGTGGTACAAACTAGTACTGATAATTTGACGAACTATTTATTACTGCCCGTACGAATGGCAAACACTCCGGCAATTCTGCATAGCTTTAGATTTAGGCTTAAGTTATTTAAATAAGAAGAAATGGTATGGAATGGTGGTGCTATCGATTGAATGTATCTAACGAAGGACAGAACGCAACGTATATGTGAAGCCATTCCGTCTTTGAGACAAAATTGTATTTCATAACTTTAATAATAACGCTGTATATATCTTATTAATACTATTACTTATTTAGAAATAATATCGAATGTATAGGTGCCAGTGCAACCATAGGGGTTAATAATTTGTCTACACGGGATATAAAATTTACAAAATGGTATAATAAATCATTGAGCAATAAAACAGCTTCGTAAAGTATAGAAACTATAGTAATGTTTAAACTGCTTTGTTGATGATATAAACATAGGCCGCGATGCGAGAAGTCAATTCTCTTAACGTAACTAAAATAAGTGCTGTAAATTTTAGTCAAACAAGCTTAAAAGAGAATAAGAGATGATTGCGACTAAAAATGTTTTTTTCTTCTAAGTTTTATTTTTAAGTTTCTAGGTTTTCTATCAAAATAAGGTAACGATTAAAACAATGGCGAGTAAATTTACTAGAAATGGCAAAGAATCCATTGACATTATTTAAACATGACATGACTCAGATATCTTCTGCCCTTTTCTAAACCGATTTCATGGAAATTGACAGCACTAATTTAAGTTAGTTTAAGAGAATTGTTTTCTCGAATCGCGACTATAGATTCATTATTTACTACTGTATTTGATACGAAAGTCACATATAAAGTAATGAACGACTTTCTAATGTTATACAGAAACATATTTTGTATACGGCACAAGTTATCCCTGTCATATAGAATTTTATATATCCCTAAATGTATCGTTCAGCAGCTCACTTTGATTTACTTAAGTATTAAAAGTAACTTATTTATTAATTGTAAACATATAACCTAAATTGCAGTTTATTAATGTTATTTTAAGTAATATTCATAGTTGTTGTTAAGAGTACATTGATATTTAGCTAGATAAGCTATTGATTTAATTTTTGCCATTACATTTTAATGTTAGAACACGATCATCACAAAATTGTTTTATATCTAAGCTATGTTTCGTTAGGTATGCGCCTTTAACTATTTTAAGATTGATTACTTTGTTTAGCGTTGATAGCTTAGTTTTACGTTATATCGTCTAATAATGTTTCTGCACCGTCATTTCTTAAGTATGTACAAATATTTATTGACAAAAAAGATGATGCGTAAACAGGAAGTGGTCATAGAACTGTAGAATGTTATAACTTCATTGATTCATAGAAGAAAATGACCCGAAATGGCAACTTTATTGTTTGTTTTTTCATATTGCATGCCATTTCAGCAAGATGTCAACAATAATGTTGACATTTCGGGTCCCCATCTTCTATGAATCAGGTAGTACAGGATTTGTATGTCACAAGTTTTTGATTATTCTACACGAAAAAGTTTTGAACTAAATACACTTTTTACACTGGTATTACGATACGTATGTTATTTTCGTATATTACTTACGCAATATTCAATTAATAGTTATTTTTTCAGGATAGTTTTATATCCAAAATATTGACATTTCCGATTGGATTTGTGTTTCAAAAGTTTGCGGTAGCCGATCTCTCATTTTTTATTCTTGTAGCTTTTAGTATTCGAAAGTTAATTGGCCGTATCATGTAAGACCTAATATAACTAATTATCAATAACCTAAGTATTATAATAGCAAACCCCTAAATACTTTTGTTTATTCCCTTGTAAGTTGTAAAATTAAAATAATTAAAACAATCTACAAAAATGTTAATTCTAGCTCTGATATTATTTTATATGCCAAGCTTACTATTTTGTGATGCGATTAAACTGTTTATTATTTCCAAATATGGTAAGATTATTAAAAACTAAATACTTAATAACACAGAAATCATTTTAGGTAAAATTCGTTTAAAATTTGAAAATAATCAATATCGAAAACGCAAATGTTAGACAACCCTCTCATTATTATGTGGATGTTTTGTTTATTGTTGGTAAATAGTTATGTTAGACTTACATTTTCCTCTAATAAAACAATCTAAAATTAAATTGTTGTATTTTCTCTTAAACTTGCCATTTAAAACAAGGAACCATTTATCATTGTCAGGAAATTTTTAAACACAAACCATCACATCACGTTATTTCTACCCGTAGGTGTCGTAAAAACCGAATAAGGGATAAACTGTACATGGAATGAGCAGTCGAATTATTACATCTTACACTGCGCTCAACAATCCGCCTGCCAAGTCGCTGAACCAACTAAAAACTGGGAGGAGCTCAACTACTACTACAGAAGATTAGTCGTGCATGTTGCTACAACGCAACCTCGAGAATCGAATTGTGATCAAAACTTTTTGCAGCTGTGTACGCTCTGCCTACCCCGAAAGGATGTAGGCGTGAGTATGAAAAGCTTAAAAAACCGTATAACTTTTTAAGTCTTTGCCTTCCAAACGATACAATTAAAAAAAACAAAATGACTAATGTTTTGACATTACAATAGCCAATCAGACAATAGCGCAGCAAGGCAGTAACACCAATCATATCAAAGCATTTCTGGAATACAAACCATATCCACCAATCAAATAAAAGTACTTTCAAGTGATTCTAGAAAGAACAGGACGGACCAGCAACTGACTGAAGTTATCTGATCTGAACGAACTGACATTTTCTAGTTTCGATTTTGTTGTGGTGTGGGGTGGGTGTGTTTATCAAAATAATTACTTCCTCGATTTATTACAGAGGAGTAATAGTTTCTGACTGTATTATGTAGATTTTCTTGGTGGTGATTACCAATCGGCTTAGTTAAAGAAAATGTCCACAGTTCTTCTAGCAGTTGTCGCAGTTATACTGTGCATACTTTTCCGGATTTTGAATGTGAACAGCCAGCCTCAGAAACCCGTGATTTATGGAAAGGATAGAGGCTTTATCGAGAACATCTTATTCGTTTCACCTTTCCTGAATGAACCGTGAGTATTTGGTCCTTGCGTTCAGTAAATTCCAGGTAGAATCCGATGTCCTCGTAATCATGTTTTCGGGCCGTGCACGATGATGTCATGAATTTGAGCGTGCAGATTCTGTGATAACCACATAGCAAGTAACTAAGCAAAGCGCTAAATGAGGAGAAGAAGGTTTCCCAGAAAGAAAAATGCTTGCAACCTTATCTTACAAATAACATTTAATAGGTTGTAGTATAAGTTTAAATATTATTGTCGAAATTTTCCTTTCCTAAGCTTATTAGAAGGGGTCTAACCTATCATAGTTATTGCTATAATACCAAGGGCATTATTGAGCACAGTATTTCATTATTATTATTATTTCATGAATAGAGTATGGTCCATAGGAGGCCAACAGTCATGTAACCTGTGAGGATCTATTGTAGCTAAACCTAAATGACTTCATCTAGTCAGGTTAATATACAGTATTACATAGGTCATCAATTCATCATAGCCAAAACTTGCCTGATTAATATGTACAAGCTTTGTTCTTGGTTTGGCCAATAGTTTACCTTGACCAAGGCATTATTATTAAACCAGCAGAATTTTTAAAGGTAGATATACCTTCAGTTATTGTATTTGTTTGTTTTTTGTTTTGAAAGTAGGTATTTATTATTATAATAACTATTGAATTTTCTGAATACTTTTGTCCATTGTCCAATATTATAAAACATCAGTAAATTCTTGCTCTTGCCTCTACAATACTTAGAACAATCATACATAACAAAAGTTTAAAAACAAGCCCATACAAGAGAAAAAGATATCACCTAGGATACCTATCTACAGTGAATAAGGGTTTGTAATGTAGTTTTTAACCACCAGCTCCCGTTATAATCTTTGTCAATTAATCAATTAACCCTATTATTAGGTCAAACCATCCTGCATGAGTGATTCACACATCTCAGTGTGCATAGCAATTATAGTACCTGTGACCTTGCTTTCATTGACTTCAATACAATCTGTGTTTACTTTACTTGTATATTTGAGGACAGTGATGTTTTCATGTTTACCCTGATGATAAGCGTCATACAGGCGAAATATTTCACTTGCATAATTATTTCTGTATTGGAAATGGTAAAATGCGCCTACTTTAGGTGAATTATCTTAATAATATTATTTGCTTACAATTTTTTTGTGTAAATATAAATACTTACCTATTATCAATTAGCCTGCCTTACCTATCAAACTTTTCCAATATAACCTACTCATATATTCTGATTAAATAGCAATGAAAAAGAGCTATTAATTAACATGTTTGTGTAGATTAGGTTTGTTTTTAACCCTAGATTGGTCGCGTGGGGTCTTTGAAAGCCCTTCGAATAGAAAAATGCGTAGGTATTTTCCTAATAACAGATTATGTGAGTAGCTTGAAACTTTGTGTACCTTCCTAAATAGCATGTAGATTAGTATGAAATTATATTTCATCAATATCCATTCACGCGTTTACGACGTATGGGCGTCGTTTTCGTAAAAGGCTTTAAAGACCCACGCGACTGGAAGTTTTATAAACTTTTCATACATATTTTTACAAAATTTTATTTTTCTTTAGATTAATTCGTGAAAAAAAGTAAACAAAAACAAAAATATTTTTAAAGTTAATAAATAAAAATATTCACGCAATTTTTCAATTTAGGCTTCAAATTACGTTTATGATCTATCATCCGTTAAATTTGATAATTTTCTTAAAAAATATGCATTGTTTTTCTTGCCAATTATTAGTTTATCTGTTCAGATCATATTTAGTGTTAGTAAAACACAAATAATTAATCAAATTTTATAATTTAATGACACCTAAACTTTGGGGTTCACAAAGACCCCACGCGACCGATCGCGTAGTTTTTTTGGCGCGACTAATCTAGGGTTAAAGTAAAATCAAATATGTGTAACTAGCAAACTAAAAATTTAAAAAAAATCTTGTCTATTTCTATTCACACATAAATAGTAAATTAAGTAGGTTTTTTTGTACATTTAGATCTACACCTAATATAATATGTAACATTATCATTATCTATCACAGTTTAACATTGTGTTCTTGTAACACAAAGTTAATGTTTTTTTTTTTAGCAAATTTAATAATAACTGCTTCTTATACATTTCAATATGTATCATTCATATGCCCTTTTTGAGCACAAATGTGGACAATGTCCTTGGTAGATCAACCTTATAATTTAAAGATGGAATAAGTGGCTAATTAACCTAAACCCAGTCCTTGTTTGCCTGGATATCTACCTAACCAATAGACCTTTTATTTTGATGTGTAATGTAATGTACCTAACCATATGTTTAGTATATCTACCACAATTCACTTATATTAGCGGCTGGTTGTTATATATGTATAATGTTCTGCTAAGGAAACATTTAAGTAGAGATAAGACCTTAGAGTATATCTAAGCATGCTATAGACTCTATAGTATAGAGTGTGCCTAAATAGCAAGAATGAGTAGCAGTAGTAAGAACACAACATCTCTGTCCATCAGTAGCAAAACGCCAGCAAACTATGGAACCTTTATTACTGGAAGTGACTATATAGCGGGGCGCCCCGCTCGATAGTCATTTAGGCCAGTGTTTTTCAAACTGTGGGTCGCGACCCCCAGGGGGGTCGCGGAGCCTTTCTAGGGGGGTCGCGGGAAAAATACTAACTCACGCACTCTAGAACTTTTTATTCAATGGACTAACATTTCAGTAAAACCAGTATGCAGTGTAGTACACTCTCTTTGCTTGTTTGTAGCGTGAAAAGTCGGGCTCGCTTCGCTCGCAATACGTACGCCTTTATACCTGTTTTACATTCACGGCTTGTTGAGTATCCTTCGCTCGCTATACGTGTATTTTTCAGTCTGATTTATACTAGCGCCTAGTGCTTTAAGTTGCAACGATTATTTGTAGCGTATAAAGTCGGGCTCACTTCGCTCGCAATACGTACGCCTTTCTACCTGTTTGACATTCACGGATAGTGTTGAGGCTCCTCGCTCGTTTGTAACGTGAAATGTCGAGCTCGTTTCGCTCGTTATACATGTATTTTTCAGTTTGTTTTTACTAGCATTCAGTGTTTAAGCTTCCACGCTCGTTTGTAGCGTAAAAAGTCGAGCTCGCTTCCCTGGCGATACGTCCCGGTACCTGTGGCTTGTTTTTACCTGAAAACTTTAGCCTACTCAGATAAGTATGAGTTATGACCCAACAGGGGGGTCGCCAGTAAAATTTTGCCTGGAAAGGGGTCGCGTAATCAAAAAGTTTGAAAAACACTGATTTAGGCTATTCACCGGGGCGCCCTGCTGTAAAGCGCTTTGTCTATGGATAGGCTATTGAGCGGGGCGCCCTGCTAAACAGCGCTTTGTCTGTGGTTTGGCTATTGACCGGGGCGCCGCTCCGCCGTTATTTCGACTTGTATGTAGGTATCATGGTAGGTTAAGTACAGGGCAAGTGTACCCACTTTGATTTGATTTAGTAAATCTAGGTTTGTTTGACCTCGCTCGCATATACCTACTGTCTAAATAGAAAAAAAAGACGCCGGTAGTCCATACTAATCCTTTCTCATCCATCCTCATTACTTCCTCACCCATCTTGATCACTTCCTCATTCATTCTCATCACTTTCTCACCCATGCTCAACACTTCCTCACCAATCCTCATCACTTCCTCACCCGTTCTCATCACTTCCTCACCCAACCTCGCTCATTCTCATCACTTCTCACCAATCCTCATCCATCCTCATCACTTCCTCACTAATTCGAATCACTTCCCCCATCCTCATCACGTCCTCACCTAACCTCGCCCATTCTTATCACTTCCTCACCAATCCTCATCCATCCTCATCAGGATGGGTGAGGAAGTGATGAGGTTGGGTGAGGAAGTGGTGAGGATGGGTGAGGAAGTAATGAGGATGGATGAGAAAGGATTAGTATGGACTACTGGCGTCTTTTTTTTCTAGTTAGACAGTAGGTATATGCGAGCGAAGTCAAACAAACCTAGATTTATTAAATCAAATCAAAGTAGGTACACTTGCCCTGTACTTCTAATCTACCATGATACCTACATACAAGTCGAAATAACGGCTGAGCGGCGCCCCGGTCGATAGCCAAACCACAGACAAAACGCTATTTAGCAGTGCGCCCCGCTCAATAGCCTATCCATAGACATAGCGCTATTCAGCAGGGCGCCCCGGTGAATAGACTTAATGACTATCGAGCGGGGCGCCCCGCTATATAGACACTTCCTTTATTACTTCTCATACATTTGACGTAAGTATCTAAGGAATAACTGCTTACGTTTGACAGTACGGCGCGTGGCGATACGCGCACTTTGTAGCTTGCTTATACGTACCGTACGTAATACCGTATACTCTAAACATGAGGCTCATTATTTTATGAACCAAAGCAGTGCATTCTAATAAGTATTTACTTACTTTGTTATTTATTATGATTGCTGTCTGCCTCCATTATTAACTTCAATGAGGTACAGTTTTTCTTTTCATTCATGATCAAGTCCAAATGCGTTACTTAAATTCATGGTCAAATCTGTCGGATGGCTCTGAGTTTTCGGTTTCTTCTTCTATTATCTGTGATAACAAATCAACAAAATATTCTCATAAATGAAAATAAAAAACTGAAATAATTGTCATGCATCAACCGGGGCTTGAACCATCGACCGGGGTTCGGCCGCATGGGTAAAACGCCCCACCGCTCTGCAACTGAGCTATCGATGCACCGGTAGAGGCTTGCCAATTTTTCCAACCCCTTGATGCTCGTCTTAAATCTGCGATCTAGGGTTCGAACCCCGTCTATGCTTGATAATTTTTCAATTTCTTATTTTCATTTATGAGAATTATATAGCCGAGTGCATTAAAATCCCAATAGAACAAAATATTCGATGAAATTCTTTATATTTAAATAATTTGCTAGGTTAGATTGTGGCTAGACTGTAATTTAGAAACAGACATGAGAACATCGAACGAAACCAATCCTATTATATCGCATTCGTGGTGTAGATGACCTCTGTCACAGGTAGATGAATGTCTGTTCTTACGCGTGGGTGTTCTTTTTGCTTGCGTCTTGCACAACATATCTTATTCTAAAAGGACGGGATATGAGTTTTATCGCGTTTATCCATTGCACCAGCAAGTAACTCTTTGTTTTCTTTCGCAGGTACATACCGACCCGCCTCTGGGGCTTCAGCGGGCATGTCCAGACGATCCTCCATAGCCTGATAGGGCGCGTGAGGTGTCCCTGGCCCATCGGCAGCAGAATCTCACTCATCCTGCCCGACAAATCCACTCTCACCTACGACTTGTATCAGCCAGTCGGATCGGAGCACGAAGGTTAGTATTGCAGACGATCCTCTAAGCCTTATGGGGTGAGTGAGGGTCCCTGCCCGTCGGCAGCAGAACCTCACTCATCCTGCCCGACAAATCCACTCTTACCTTCGACTTGTATCAGCCCGTCGGATCGGAGCATGAAGGTTAGTATTGCAGACGATCCTCCATAGCCTAATGGAGTGAGTGAGGGTCCCTGGCCCGTAGGCAGCAGAACCTCACTCATCCTGCCCGACAAATCCACCCTTACCTACGACTTGTATCAGCCCGTCGGATCGGAGCACGAAGGTTAGTATTGCAGACGATCCTCCATAGCCTTATGGAGTGAGTGAGGTGTCCCTGGCCCATCGGCAGCAGAACCTCACTCATCCTGCTGACAAATCCACTCTTACCTACGACTTGTATCAGCCCGTCGGATCGGAGCACGAAGGTTAGTATTGCAGACGATTCTTCATACCCTGATAGGGCGCGTGAGGTTTCGTGGTGGCAGTTCAGTTGTAAACATAACAAAAAACGACAGTGATTATAATATAATATCCAGCTGCTACTGCTACTATAATAAATCATGATATTGTAAGTAATTTCGTATGGACATGCACAAAGTGTTACAGTGCATCAAACAACATAAAAGAGGCGTTCTCAACTTTACACGTGTTTCTGTTAGTGCATGTAGCAACGGGTTTACCTTTTATTAAGATTCAAATACCTATATAATAATGAAAAAAAAAACTAACAAATAAGATAATGTGCAAAGACTACGCAGACACAACAGAGATAGTATCCTATCTACCTTCGTATCTTCTGCACCTGATGTATCTTATCATCTAATCAAGCAAAACTATCTCTAATTAGAAATGATTCCTTGTTGAATGCCAGGTGGTCAGTTTGTTTGTAGATTAGCAAAGCATCCAACAACATTATATTCTAGTCAATGATTCTAGTATGTTCTATCTTTTCGATCAGTCTATGCAAAGTAAATAGAGTTACGAATAGATAGGTGTCGGTGCCTCAGATCGATAATCTAACGTCTAGGACCAAGCCCCTTACACTATGTTCTAGAAAGAGTAGTATCGTCGCTCGATAGGAACTTTTATGTGAATTTTACAACCATAGCAATGTTTTTGAAGAATTGATGATAAGAAAACTGGTGAAAGATGAATCTAGGAATGGAGCTAGGAACGAAAATAATACTTTTTGCAAGAAATCAACTAAAAATTGAGTTGAAGCTCCATTATCCGTTATATCAACAAACTTTGCAGAGTTAAAGACATTGACCTCTCCTTGGTTTATCAATTAACTGATAGCCTACAAATCTCAGCAGTAATCAGCGTAGAATCTCGATCATATGAACATCATCAGACTGTCTTAAGATAAATTAGTAAAGATGAGTAGAGTGTTGTATTTTTATCGTTAGTTTTTAACATACCGCAGATAGATGGGTGCTTAGTGCTTAGGCTTTTTTTGGGCTATGCCTGTAATACCTACCAAATCTTAAGGGCCGGTAGTCATATTTTTATATCTTTTAGATAGTTAAGATAACCATTTATTATCCTTTGACATACATTGTAAATCAGACTGATATTTTGGTCGCTATATCTTAGATCGTAATTTAGCCTGACTAAGTAAACTGTGAATTTCCTCTCTTAATTTTTTATCGGAAGGCCTTGAAACGTGACGAAGTGCGACATTACGCGTACCTACTGCAAAAAGATACTTGAGTGATCGTATCAATATCAAGATAGCTGTAGGAAATGTACCTAGTCTCTGTATACAAATGTACAATATTGGCTCTTAAGTAGCTTACATTATTATACTTACTTAGTATGAAGGTAGAGCAGTAGCTCTACAAATAAAGAGGTAAAAATACTGGCCCACGTGTCAGCAATCTAGGAACATTCATAATTACCTATGGATATTTAATATTTTGTTCATCGCATTCCTGTTCTTATCACAAATCACTTGGGGGTGCTTGGGGTCGGCGCAACATGATTTGTTAGAACAAGGTTAGAACACAAAATCATGTAGCAATAGGATTTGGCAAAAGTTCATGACCGACCGCCTGCCTGACGACAACCCTCTTTGGTATCACCGCCACCATAGTCGACATATATTCAGCCGAGGTCAAAAACTCTACGTCGCCTTTTACGATACACTCTGAGTAGACTAGCGATGGCAATATTCTTAGCCGCTACCACACGGCTAGATCTTTAATATTTTTTTAGTATCTATAAACCATGTACTGTTATAAAATAATTATTGTTATTGTAAATTATTTATGGGCTTGCTTAAGTTGAGACTTACTAGGCGTTAATAAAGATAGTTTCCTAGAATAATTTCTGTTATGAAATGGTAGTGATAGTATTTGTGGTACAAAGTTGTTACTTAACTAACTGCAAGAAAGTACCAACTATTATACTATTATGTATGTCATACTTTGTGGTATTATCATCAAAATAAAATCCGCGGTAATGTGTTTGTTTATATACCGTAAAAAAGTGAAAGTTTCCTAGGAAGATTGCAAAGATATAATAACAATGTATTTAATAATGTAAGGTAGCGTTTACTTAAATACCTATTTATCACTTAAAAGATTTGAAGATAAAAGCAGTTAACTAAGGTAAAGGGGTCTAATAGATTGTTAGCTACTACTACTACGGTATTCATAACATAACAGTCCACTGCTGGACATGAGCCTCCCCCAGTTTGTTAGCTAGTATAGTTCTATCATATACAATAGTTGGTTTATCAAAATCGTGTTTTATAACTAATGTTATCGAGTAATAAATAGCGCTCTTACTATGAATTTCTGCCTGATAAAAAATATCTTTAATGCTTTTTTGAATAATTTATAAATAACCGGCCAAGAGCGGGTCAGACATGCCCACAAATAGGGTTTCGTAGTCAACGTTTAAATATCAGGTTTTTCAGCATTACAAACTTAATTTGTTGCTGGTTTGTTAGCAGCAGTATGATGACCAACCGCAAATAGAAAAACTCAATTTTTTCTGATACCTTTAAGGGTACAATATCCGTTATAGTTTTCATTGTAACTACAGATTGTAAGCTATATTCCATATTTATTTAAAATTTTTAGCTTTTATACTTTAGAAGTTACAGCTGGAACAAATTATGGGTCAAAAACGCCCTTAACGTGACAGAAACATTTTAGTGACTTTGTTTCAAAGAAACCTCATCTTAGTTTTAAAAGACCTATTCAACGATATCCTACTCAATATTACAGAAGAAAAAAAATTTGTTTGCCCCCCTTTCACTTGTATGGGAGGGGGGTCCAAAAAACATTTAAAATATTTTTTTCTTAACATTTCTATATTTGGGTCAACACGATCTATCTTCTCACCAAATTTCATGTCGATAGCTCTAAAACTGACGAAGATATGAGGGCGCGGCATACAGACAGACAGACAGACATGACGAAACTATAAGGGTTTCTAGTAGACTACGAAACCCTAAAAACAAACAAAGTTTGGCTTGACGGGGCCGACATTTTCACTCTGTGTATTTTCAATTTTATTTGCAAAAACGCTACACGGCTTCTTTTGTAGGCTATAAACAGTTAATACCTAAAAAACATTAAGTTCGGGGTTATCGTTTTTTTATTATGTTATGTATAACTAGCTGCCCGTCAGCGGTTTCACCTGCTGCAACCTATTTTTCCGCGGGAAAAAAGCATTATTTGCCAAGAGATGTCGCTGTTAGTTTTCGGCGAAAACGTTTAAAACGCGAATCGGCTCAGTCACGCCACCTATTTCAAAAATATTGGAAAATGCGTGATCCCGTGGGAATGAGACATTTTTCCGTGGTAAAAAGTATCCTATGTGTTATTCCAGATGCCCTTTTATATTTCTGCAAAGTTTCATGTCAATCTAATCAGCCGTTTTTGCGTGATGTCGTAACAAACACACACACAAACATCCGCCTTTATAATATTAGTAGGAATAGTAGGATAGGATTAGTAGGATAATAAAAGAAAATAAAATATACACTGGCTCTCTCTTGCTTATTTTATTATTTACCTACGTTAATTTTTTTCGTGATTTTCATAAATTACCTTATAACAATATCTATATCTAATATTAATTTCACTTATCACCAAACAAAATATTTCTTTACTTGCATTAAGGCGATACCCGAGTGATATCATACTTGTTTTTAGCCTTTCATACATGTACGTATTCCCCTGCTTCCTTCCCGAATAAATCATGTAGAGCAATAATTCGTTTTTAATTACATTTTGGTCTGCTATAGGCATATTTTGTCGATAATATAATAATTATAAAATATTAAAGAAAGCAGTTTTCATTTTATGCAGTAAAAGAAAATTGCACATATTGCTAATTTTAAAAAACAGGCTTTATCGTAATAAACAAGTAGATATGTTAAACAACAAAAAACCCGACTGCGGTAAGTTTAAAAGTAGTATTTTGCTGTAAAAATCCGCCATCTTGAATCTATAATTTTTTAATATAGCCAGATTTGCCAGTGTCACTCACGCTGCTGAGAGGAATCTAACGACACCTCATATGTCAAAATCCAACTATCCGTTATTGGGCTGTAGCCCGTGAAAAAGAATTTTCTTGTCCACATACATACATACATACTCTCGAAAAACATAACCCTCCTTCTGAGGCAGTCGGGTAAAAAAGAATTATAGCTCTACGTGCAATATTTGGAAAGAAGGCAGTGTAATACGTTAGTATGAAAACTTCTAGACCACGCGCGCTTGAATTCGGCGAAAGTCATGCTCCAGTTCAGGGTTAAAGACTAAGGTCAACGACATTTATCATAAGACCTGAAATATTCATGACCGGTCTCAGGAAACATTGTTTGACCTACTTAGTACTTAAGTATTAATTAATTTAAATGATATTCTGTCTTAATTAGTTTTTGTTCAATGAATGAAATAGGTCATTCCCAGTGACAATTTCTACGCTAAAGGTTGATCGATTTCCTTTCAGTAACAGTCAGCATCGTTAAGCATGAAGCTTGACCCACATTTTCATATTGTTTGGCACAACTTTTTGCTATTCATAAAGTTTTAAATGAAAAGGGAACCACAAGGTTGTAATCGCATGTTTTTATCCGACTGCCTCAATAGGATGGCTATGGTTTTCGAGAATATGTATGTGCACATATAATGTCAAAATCAAAATGAAAAGCATTTATTTCTCAGTAGGAATTACAAGATTCACTTTAAGAAAGAATTCACTTTTGTGGACGAGTAAATTCTTTTTAACAGGCTACAGCCTAAACGGCTAGACGGATGATAACGTAATCGTTATGATTCATCTTAGTAGCGCGAGTAACACTAGCTAAATTAAATTTAAAAAATTCGAAAGTCGGATTTTAAACTTAAAACTTAACCAGCTGGTTGACCGACCTCGCTCGGTGTTAGTTTTTTGTATATTAGTTTCAAAACAACTTACAAAAACGGGTATTACTATCTTATAGGTTTAACCTATCATCATCATCTTCCTGCCTTTATCCCAATTAATTGGGAACACGTTTCGTTGAACACAAAATCGTGTTGTAAAAGGATTTGGCTGAATTTTACGACCGGCCGCCTACCAGACGTCAACCCTCCTTGGGAATGCTTTTGTGTTGAATTAACCGCCACCATACGGTTGGCTCTGGCTGTTTGGGTCGGGTTTATCCCTCGGTCGCCTCTTACGACTCCCACGAGAAGAGAGGGGTTAAATATTGTAAAAATCGTTGGAGCCGTTTTCCAGGTCCCAAAGTCCTTGCTCGTTTAAAGGTGATATAACTGCAGTCGCGTTTGGTTTTTTAATTTATTAATTAGTCTTGTTCCTACAGATGACGTGACGGTGGCGATATGTCCGGGCATCGGCAACACGTCCGAGAGCGTGTACATCCGCACGTACGTGCACTACTCCCAGTGCCACGGGTACCGCTGCGCCGTGCTGAACCACATCGGCGCGCTGAACAGCGTCCCAGTCACCGGCACGAGGATCTTCTCATACGGTGAGTCATTCTATCTCCCTCGCACCTATACAACACGTGCTGTAGTGTGAACAGCACTACTCCCAGTGCCACGGGTACCGCTGCGCCGTGCTGAACCACATCGGCGCGCTGAACAGCGTCCCAGTCACCGGCACGAGGATCTTCTCATACGGTGAGTCATTCTATCTCCCTCGCACCTATACAACACGTGCTGTAGTGTGAACAGCATTACTCCCAGTGCCACGGGTACCGCTGCGCCGTGCTGAACCACATCGGCGCGCTGAACAGCGTCCCAGTCACCGGCACGAGGATCTTCTCATACGGTGAGTCATTCTATCTCCCTCGCACCTATACAACACGTGCTGTAGTGTGAACAGCACTACTCCCAGTGCCACGGGTACCGCTGCGCCGTGCTGAACCACATCGGCGCGCTGAACAGCGTCCCAGTCACCGGCACGAGGATCTTCTCATACGGTGAGTCATTCTATCTCCCTCTCACCTATACAACACGTGCTGTAGTGTGAACAGCATTACTCCTAGTGCCACGGGTACCGCTGCGCCGTGCTGAACCACATCGGCGCGCTGAACAGCGTCCCAGTCACCGGCACGAGGATCTTCTCCTACGGTGAGTCACCCGATAGATGTCGCTTTTAGTTAACTAGAACGCGCTATTGACATGTTTTGTTGTAAACTATATAGTGAACTATGCAATAGAGGCTCATCAGTTCCTCATACAAACAAAGTGGTATTATTGAACTCAACCACATCGGCGCGCTGAACAGCGTCCCAGTCACCGGCACGAGGATCTTCTCATACGGTGAGTCACTCCTATATACCTTGCGGGGTAGACAGTGCTCAACCACATCGGCGCGCTGAACAGCGTCCCAGTCACCGGCACGAGGATCTTCTCATACGGTGAGTCACTCCTATATACCTTGCGGGGTAGACAGTGCTCAACCACATCGGCGCGCTGAACAGCGTCCCAGTCACCGGCACAAGGAAAGGATCTTCTCATACGGTGAGCCACTCCTATATACCTTGCGGGGTAGACAGTGCTCAACCACATCGGCGCGCTGAACAGCGTCCCAGTCACCGGCACAAGGAAAGGATCTTCTCATACGGTGAGCCACTCCTATACCTTGCGGGGTAGACAGTGCTCAACCACATCGGCGCGCTGAACAGCGTCCCAGTCACCGGCACAAGGAAAGGATCTTCTCATACGGTGAGCCACTCCTATATACCTTGCGGGGTAGGCAGAGTGCTCAACCACATCGGCGCGCTGAACAGCGTCCCAGTCACCGGCGCGAGGATCTTCTCCTACGGTGAGTCACTCCTATATACCTTGCGGGGTAGACAGTGCTCAACCACATCGGCGCGCTGAACAGCGTCCCAGTCACCGGCGCGAGGATCTTCTCCTACGGTGAGTCACTCCTATATACCTTGCGGGGTAGACAGTGCTCAACCACATCGGCGCGCTGAACAGCGTCCCAGTCACCGGCACAAGGAAAGGATCTTCTCATACGGTGAGCCACTCCTATATACCTTGCGGGGTAGGCAGAGTGCTCAACCACATCGGCGCGCTGAACAGCGTCCCAGTCACCGGCGCGAGGATCTTCTCCTACGGTGAGTCACTCCTATATACCTTGCGGGGTAGGCAGAGTGCTCAACCACATCGGCGCGCTGAACAGCGTCCTAGTCACCGGCGCGAGGATCTTCTCCTACGGTGGGTGAGTCACATCACATTATAAAAATAAATAAAAAAACATATATCAACAATGTCCTTGGTAGATCAACCTAATAATTTAAAGATGGAATAAGCACGTAAGTGACCCTGAGCAGTATACATTTTAATAATAAAATTACATACAAACATACATAATTATATCGGTTCAAAGATAATTTTATCGAAAAAAAAGACATAAAATGCCACTTATCACGTGATACATAATTATATCACGCCTATATCCCTTGCGGGGTAAACGGACATAAACGGCAGTAATAACACGGCCATATACACCACGTCTGACAAAAGTTTGAGGATCATTCAGAAGACTGTATCACCATAGTGACAGATTGCCAGCCTGTCGCCTAAAATTCCAATACTCATCAACTCTCAAATAATTTAGTCGCTTCTTACGGCAGCCACAAGAAAGATATGGGGTAATGCTATTCTAAACCGGTACCACACGGCGCGCTACAAGATGTAGTGGTGTATACCCGAACGTCAATGTACTGTTTGTAGTGCCCGGCGGCAGAAACCAAGACCGGCAAAATAAACTTCTCGTACGGTGATGACTGATGGCAGGGTGAGTCATTGCCTCGGAGCCTCAGACCTCACCCACACCTATGTAAACACGTTCTTGATATTTCGTGTGAATTTGCATTTCTAACTAATACCTAACTTTAGAACCTAGCATTCTAGTTTCACGATTTGTAAATAATGAGCTATCTTACTCTACTTAGAGCATGAAAACTAAAAGAACACCCGGTAGCTATGACCAGGGTACACGCGAATGAAAACTATCTTACGGAAATTGTGAGATTTCCTGTTATTTTCCTAACAAACACTATTCAGGCTGATTATTCAACATCTCATCTGCACATTACTTCCACCCTTTTCGCCGCTCCCGTAGCAAAACTTTCCGCCAGACAGACGCTGCGCAAAACGGGGACTGAACTCCCCTATGTAGGTTAGATACTAGAATCTACGGGAACGTGTATTACAACAACGTAATAAAATTTGTCTTTGTTTGATTGGCACTTAAAGATAGAGCTAGGTAGGCAGGTAGATATGTGTAACAGGTAGGCACGACCCTGACACGTGTTAGAAGAATAACGTAGTTTGGTAAAGACAGAGAATAATAAAAACATAGAAGTATTTCAGAAGACACCCCTGTCTCTTGACACCCAAATTAAATGAAAATAAGCATACAGGGTGTAAGGGACAGCTCTCCGAATACTGATAGGGTGCATTCAGATTATGAAACTGAACAACTTCCCCTATGAAAATATTTCAGGAGACGTAAATAATTTTTGACTTCCCATAATAAATGCAATCAGCTGATCGTGATTTAGTATATGAGACCGAATTTGTTTTTACTTCTCCTGAAATATTTTCTTATGGGAAGTTGTTTAGTTTCGTGGTCTGAATGCACACCCTATCGGCATTCGGTGAGCTGTCCCTTACACCTCGTATATTATTAAATAACATTTTTGGCTGCTTTTTCTATCCAGACCAGCCTCAAAATGCATAACAATTATCTACTATATGAAACAGGGTTTGTAGTCCAATAAGAAACCCTAAAAAATAAATTAAGGAAAGTAATATACCTACCTTACCTACATTACCTATCTACTCTACAAGTGTTTTGTAGGGCTGGTCTGAAAGATAATTCTATACATATACAACCTTGTAATTTATGACCCGAAGTATCATATTTTTCAGCAAATTATGGCCTTTCAAACCAGAGCGTCTATGACTCAAGTCAGTGAGAAAGAGCATATGGTTAAATGTGGCTATGAGAACGAATTTATGATTATTTATGTAATAGCGTGAATTTTACCAGGTGTTGTTCTTGAGCTACATGAGTGGAAAAATCTCGAAGCACCAACCGATTTTATCAAACTACAGGCTAGAATTCTACAGATGAAATTCGATGTACATTGCGTAGCCGGTTTAAAATGGGATCATACACCTTTTGCACGCCAGAGTTTTTTTACGTCGTCTCTCTCCCGACGACGCCAAGCCAAGCATAGAAAAATGTGAAGATCGGCTAGTGATGCGACAAGCAGTCAGGTGTCTTAGACAAAACAGAATTAAAGTTATAAAAATAGCAAAATTTAGACGACTTTAGTTGTCAGTGGCGTCGTATGCACGCGATCGTTTAGCAACTATAGTTGTCGTTGGCGTTCAAAAGGTAGCGAACCGGCTACGCAATGTAGGTACATCAAATTTCGCCTGTAGAATTGTAGCCTGTAGTGTCGTTGCATAGGCCACAGACGTACATAAGTGAATGGTTCGGTGTGATTACCCTTACGGTGTTATGTACGCAACACCGCAAGGAAATGAAAATGGCTACTTCCCTCTTACACTTTCCTGCAATCATTTTATAATCTCCCCTTTTTGCAGTGAGACGCAATAACACTCGCAGCAGTCGCAGCGCAATTAACAAGGGGGAGTGAGTTGACCACAGGGGCGATTCAAAATGACGTCATGTTTTAGTATACAAATTGCTTTTATATAGCGGTGACGTAATGGCGATCAGTTTTCAAACAAAGATCGTAATTTAGAGAACACATCTATAAATTCTCATTCTAATTACGCCGTGTAATGCCGGCTTAGAATAGCATCACCCCAATTCCACCCGTGGGTGTCGTAAAAAGCGCCTAAGGGATATTCGTCCAGGGAATGGGCAGCAGCGTTCCCTGTAAATGTAACATCTTGGCACTGCGCTCGCCAATCCGCCTGCCAAGCGTGGTGAGTATGGCAATACCCCCCGATAGGGGGAGGCCCATGTCCAGCAGTGGACTGTTGTGGCTGTTATGGTTATGGTACCTATAAATTGGATATGCTGCGTGTTAGTTATTTTATTTTGTATTGTTTTATTCTGTAGGCCCTCATGGCCTGAATTAAACTATTTATTGTTATTATTATTAACCTACATACATTAGGAAGTTAGTGTTAGCATATTTTTTAGAGCTGCGTTCGAACAAATATCGCAAATAACACGCAAGTAATATTATTATAGGTTTTATAATGATCACCTGTATTTTTTCCTATCTTGCTTTACTGACGGAATATTTGAGATATTTTTAGGTTCTTTCTCGTTTGTATAAATAGACTCATCATCATCATCAAATAAACTCATTGTAATATTCATTCGAAAGATTTCAGTTCGTAACTGAGTTATGTTATTATAGCTTAACAATGGAAGGAATGCGTACATACTCATGCACTAACGTATTTTCATGCACTAACGTATTTTATTAATCCGACCCAATGCTATAAGTAGGTATGCCCTATGTAGGTAGGAATTTAGGTATGTACCTACTATGTACACTTAACCTCCAGTAGGACGATAATGTTTTTGATTTAAAAAATACCAGTAGGCAAAATGTCGCAAAGCAAATCAGTTAATGTCAAAAGTTATCGAAAAGGTCAATAGACCGTGAACAATGTCGGATGTAGGTGTACAAATCCATTAGATAGTCGTTAAAATGTTGATGTTTTTAACAGACTGTAGAGCATTGACATACCTGGTGTTTATAAACTTTCCGCCCCTTGATTTTTATTTAATTAAAGGCATGCCACCTTACCTCATCTATTGTTAATCAATTTAATTAATATTGATTCAACAGTTACGATGTTAATTAAGGTTTATAAAGCAGTTACGCGTCGATCATCTTAAAACATTTTTTAACCGTAAGGGAAAGTTTAGCTACTGTGTGATGTCGGCTTGGAATAGTGAACTCCAATTTTAACCGTGGGTGTCGTAAAAGGCGGCTAAGCGATAATTATCCAGGGAATGGGCAGCAGCGTTCCCTGTGAATTGCATATCTTGTACTGCGTTTGCAAGCGTGGTGAAGAAGGGAAGAGCAATCCCCCAAGAATGCAATAGCAATGTCCAGCAGTAGATTCTTGTAGCTGTAAGGGTGAGAATCCACCAGAGCTGTGCGAGGTAGCGAGGCGGTGTACGAGGAAAAAATCCACCAATAGAATCACTTCATTGAGCGAGACTAGGAAAATGAAATGATTCTATTGGTGGATTTTTTTCTCGTACACCGCCTCGCTACCTCGCACAGCTCTGGTGGATTCTCACCCTAAAGGTACGAAAGTATTAAATGAGAGTTATATATCTAACGTCTATCATCTTAAAACATTTCTTTACTGTTTTTTTTATAGTAAGGGAAAGTAAGCAAATAATAATTTTTGACGAACATGTTTTCCTCTTTTCAGGGCACACCGATGACTTTGACTTTATGGTAAAGAATTTGCTGGAGAGGTACCCAAATACAAAGTTGATTCTAGTCGGATTTAGTCTAGGAGGCAATTTGATTACGAAATATCTGGGCGAGGACAGGAAGAGGCCCCCCAACATAATAGGAGGGATTTCCATATGTCAGGGATACAATGCTATTGAGTAAGTATGATTAATTAATTAGTGCGTTTACTAGTCTCTTTCCTACATATTGAAAATTCCAAACTACGCTTCATCATCTGCCTGCCCTTATCGTAAATCACGCACGAAGTCCTGTAGCAAAATGATTCGGCATTGTTTAATGACCAGCCGCCATCCTATATAACGAAAATTTTAAATTACGCAATCAAAACAAGTAAAAAATTTAATGCCAATGTCAACGTCTTATCGTAGCGTAGTAGAGATAACTTAAAAAATTGATATGGCTTCGGTGCGCCATATTTTAGACTATTCTAGAAAAATCTTGAGAGCGAACTCTATCCGGCTTAAAAGCAATTGTATTTTTACATGCTTACAAGCGATATAAAGCGAATCCAATTTTCTACATTGCTTTCAACAACCTTGACTTGAAACACTATAGTTCTATCGATTTTCCATTAAATTGAAATGCAGCTACATACTAGCTATGTTATTTAAATCGAAGGATATCGCCTCACTCACAGCTGCAATGCTTTTGAAGATCGTATATCTTTTCCCAGTAAAAAAAATATGTTGAGGCATACGTAATGAAATGAGTAATGACTTGGCTTGGCTTAAATTGGATAAGAATTTTGATTTGATTGCAAAATTATGTGTCAAATCTTAAAATCCATCATCTTGATAATCGGTCTTGTTAAAGACGTCTCGTACTCCTTATTCCGTAGATAAACTTAATATTTAGTTATTTACCGTGACAGCCATTTTATACTGACCGTAAGGTGCATGTATTGCTGAGTTAATCTTACAATTTTCTTTGAACATTTCAGCTCAATGGTATACCTACTGCAATGGCAGAACTTCCGTCGTATCTACCTGTACATAATGACTGACAACTACAGAAACATAATCACTAGACACAAAAGGATGCTGCTAAATCCTGAGGTTAAGAACAGATTTTCGCTGGACGAAAAGGCGATAGTATCCGCGGGTACTTTGCCAGATTTAGATGAAGCTTATTCTAGGTAAGTGTTCTTAATATTCTTTATCTTTTCTATCGATTCCTCATGCCTGAGTGTCGTAATACTTATAACTGTTTGGTTTTATCAATATTGAAAAAACTTAAAGAATGACGCCAGCGAGTGACTCACTGTACCGTCCTATCGAGTGAATCATCGCGTTCCTACCTAATTTAGTATTCCATCTGATATAGGTATCCCCTAGGACGAATTTATCAAATATTCTTCGCGCTCCCTGCGTATAAAATCAGCATCTTAGGGGCTATCTTGGGGGCTATCATCAGATGTACGGCGTGAGATGTAAGATGACATCTGTCTGACAAGTGATCGTCAGCTGTCGATAAGACACGCGTTTCACGTGTCTAGACGGCGTCTCTTCTGTTTCATATATTTATGTAGAAATGCTTTCAAGTATTACGATGTCGTACGTCTCATGTCTTACGTCTCGCCTGTGGAGTTAAAACCTTGCAAAGCAGATAATTGCATGCAATGTACGTTATTAGGCGCGTCCACACTGACCGAGGCTGCTCAGGTGCTCATTAGCTCGCGCGGCAAACGACCAAAATATTACGCCGCTCCGGCCGCTCACCCGAGGCAACGCACGCTCTTGTTCAACGCGCAAAGTTTGCCTATTAATATATTATTAAATTATTAGCGTCCAAATTGGGCCGCACTGGGCTCGCCTGCGCACGAGCAGCCTCCGGCAGTGTGGACGCACCTATTTATGAAGTAAAATTTTATGTTGAAAATTTCACTTTGATTTTCGCATTTCAGGAAAGTGCACGGATTCGAATCCGTAGCTGAACTGTACAAGTGGAGTTCCTCAGCCAACTACCTCCATAATAATAAGTATCCTATGATATTTATTAACGCACGCGACGACCCCATAATTCCTGAACCGCTATTGGAAATCGTCAAGGAATATGCGAGTAAGTATTAAAACATACATATATCACGTCTTTATCCCTAGCGGAGTAGGCAGACATGCTTGAAAAGATTGAGAGTCATTTACAAGACTGTATTACCATAGTGACAGATTGTCAGCCTGTCACCTAAAATTGCAATACACATCAACCCTCAAATCCTTTAGTCGGTGCTTACGTCACCCACGGAAAAGAAATGGAGTGATTCCATTCAAAACCGGCATCACACGGCAAAAACATAGTTTACTCATTGATACATCTGCATTATTCATTACTCATATGTTCGGGTTGGTGTTTACCATATTCACACAAATTGCATTAATTTGTACTTTGTGAATATGTAGGTACCTATAGTTTAAACAACTGTATTAGTCAGTTCATTAGTAGTTTGGTAGGTATGTTATGCAATCATGATTATTTTTAAACTCGCCCATATATTCGTTTTCCAATTTGGTATTCAATTCGTTTTCCTGCTTCTTAAATGAATAAAGATTGATTTAATTTAGTGTCGAGTTCAAGGCCGAACCGTATTAACATTTATTATTTACGTTGTCATTATACAGTATTATGTCAGTTTTGAGGTGACACATAAGTAATTTGCTTTTCTACCTTATTGAACCTTTTATTATGTTAACATTGTTGTAACGTACATACATATTAAGGTAATGATTGTGTTGCACGTAGTTTTTACCCGACTGCCTCAGGAGGCTATGTTTTTTGAGAGTTTGTATGTGGACAAGGAAATTCTTTTTCACGGGCTACAGCCTAAATGAGGGCTTAACGGATTTTGGCATATGAGATGTGGATAGATTCGTCTCAGCAGCGCGAGTGACACTGGCTATATTATAAAAATTTCATAAATTCAAGGTGGCGGATTTTAAATGAAAAATATAACTTTGAAATCACTGCAGCCGGGTTTTTGTTTTTTAATACATCTGTTTATATCATGTTAACATTGCTGTAACATACTAAGTTAATGATTGTGTTGCAAGCTGGTTCCGTGTTTCAGATGGGCAAGTTAAGCCGTCGGTTCTGGTTGCCGTCTATGATCATTTAGACGGTGGTCGTTACACAACCATGTCAAAGGCCTGCTAGTTGAAGTAGGCGATTGAAAAACTCTGATACCAGGGTTTATCTGGTTGTTGGACGACTTGATGTCGAAGAAGAATAAGATTATGTTGCAGGTAGTTAACATATTGTTCAATTATTTCCAGGTTCGCGTGACAAATGTATGTACCTGGAGCTGGCGCACGGCGGGCACTTAGGGTTCTACGAGGGCGGCCTCATCTACGCCAACCCCGTCAACTGGCTGGACCGAGCGCTCGTGGGCCTCGTGGGCGGTCTGCTCATGGCACACAACAAATGCGCCCCCGAAAAAGGCCAGAGCCAAACAGAAACCTACTCCGACGAAGAACCAGACCTAATCAAATCCTCGACTATAGTTTACCAAGATCCCCTCGAAAAATCTACGGTGAAACAATAGTTAAAACAATAGCTTTATTATTAAGATTATAAATTATGGTCTGTGTTAGGGGCGGGACAACAGAATAGACGCGCGACGCGACGACATGACATGTGTCACACAAGCGATAGTCAGCTGTTATTGATGGGACGCACGTCTCGCTTGTGTAGCTTTGTTTCTTCTGTTTCATACGAATTTATATGGATACGGTTTCAAGTGTTGCGATGTCGCACGTACCTATCACGTCTCCGACGATCACTTGTTTGACAGGTGTCATCTTATGTCTATTCTATTGAGCCTGCGCCCTATAGAACCACAGAGTTAACTGACAAAAAGACTATTAAAGAGCGATTTGTCAGTTATTTTGCCTGGAAGGCGCTACTTCCATTGACATGTTATTGGCCTTAAAATGTTGCCTAGCTTGTTAATTGTAAATTCTCAAATTACATAATTGAATAGATCGGCATTAGGTTAATCTTAACACCATAAACATAATATAAATCTCCGAAAAATATAAAGGAAATCCGCTAAGTACGCGTTGTTACAATAAATCTGTAACAACACTTATAATAAATACTTCAGATAAGAATCCTACATAATATTATTTAAAACATGTTTATTTATTATTTGCTTTTAATAGGATTTTTTAATTTTTGACTGTGTGTTTTTTAACTGTTAAGTTGCACCCAATTTTGAGTGTAACTATACAAGTATTTTATTCTGCATTTACATTATTTAATGAGTTACAAACATTGTGATACTTTTTTGTTTTATGAGGATTTATATTGGTAAATAGAGCTGGGATTTCAAATATGATCTTAGTGATGTTCAAGTTATTTATTAAATACTTTGAATCCCAAGCTTTTAGCTAACAAAGAGAAGTGTTATAATTTTGTGAAGTACAAAATAGCTTCAAGCACAAATTGATGCTACAAGCATCACAGATAATTTATGTACTTTGAGGTTTACTATAAAAATCTCAAACTAATAAATAACGATCATTCAGGAATATTGTTTCTTATGGTGCCTTTTACATTCATACAAGTCTGCCAAAAGGCAAGGCATTTAAACTTGTTATATAGGTGTGTGGCCTTAAAACCTGTATTCAACTATCCTGAAATCTCCAAAGTTTGTCCTTAATTGCTTTAGTCAAAGAATAGGCATAATTTCATTTATTCACGCTGATTTAGTAGAATTTAATTTAAAACGAAGTTCAACAATAAAGTCAATATTTTGCTCTATTTAACTGTACCACGGCACATTGTGTTCGATTCCCTATTTTTAACATTCCAAGGTCTGAATTTCGTCAAATAAACCCATATCATAAAAACATAACCCTCCTTCTGAGGCAGTCGGGTAAAATTCTACTTATTCGTAATCGCTACTTATCGTGTAGTGTTCAATGCTGCTTTAAATGTTATTGCTTTTAGATGTTTTTTATATATTATCGTATGTTTTCATCATCATAATCATAATCATGTAAAACCCCACATAAATTGTGCCGTGTTGTGCTTGTATTTGAAATTAATTGTCAAGAATGTGTTCTTATTCAACAATTATATCGCGCACAGGTTGCATTACAAATATAACAGATGTGATTTATGTAATGATAAGAATTGAAATAAATTGGTATGATAATACAATCGTTTGTATAAGTCGCAAAATATTGTGTGAATGACTAAGTACTTAATGTAAGGAGTGATAGCGGGAAGACCAAACCAAAATTACTGATCTCAATTTGCTGTGGCAGTCAGTGATATGTGTTGCGGTTTTTACCAGAATGATGAAAATTATACATTAGAAGAAATACATATTAATGTAGCCTATGTTAGTACGTATTTGATGCGAAATCGGAACTTTTAAATTGGGAATATAGGTTCCATTGATACACTGCGTTAATTTTCTTCTATTTTGGTGCAAATCGAATGGTTTTCTGAGACGTAATAAAAGAGTTGTTAGAGATTAAAATGGCTATGAACGTGCACTAAAAAGTGTCGTTATTTATGTATTCTGTCGAGCTTCTATAAATAACTGATGATTCATTTGCTGGATTCTGAAATAGATTTTTTTGTTTAATGATGGGACCATTAATTCCATATTTTTTGCATAATGGTTCACATGCATTGATAATTTACTGGGTATGAGTGTGCATGTGCTACCAAATATGAAATAAATTGTATTCATAAATTAATGATAATAAACTAAAACTAGATGGTGCTCATCAATGTTAAAGCTTTTTGTGTACAATTTGTTGTAAACCCACTGTAAACCATGTCAATTTAACTGATTTACAGAAAATCCTATACTTATAATATTTTGTACATCAACATAAATCTTTGAAAGATTGCACAACCAACTTACTCAGTATGAATTAAATTGTAGTTGCAAACATATTGTGAGATGAAAAGCCTATTAATTTAAAAAATAAATGTTGGTAATGAAATAATAAACCGTGTTTCAGTTTTATGTTAAGTTTATCCCATTCATATCGAAATAATTCAATACAAAAAGATTGATAAATAAGTAATATTTCTAGTCAATAATATAAAACTTTTAAGAGACGGGTGAATTTACGCTGCTTAAAATCTAACATGTAATCTAAGGGCTAAACTTACAAAATATTTTGTAAATGGAATATTATAACTTTTTAATTACTCTTCTTATTAGAATCAACTGAACTCAATAAACAAGAAATTTTGAGCAAAAGAAATGAGATCCAAGCTAATTCTAAGAGGACGGTCAAACTAACGTCGCCAAATTATCTGTATTTTAACCAGTCTAACAATAAAAATTACAGATTTAACATTTTAATTAACAAAAAGCCCTGTTTCGACAAATTTGCATTTACGTATGGTTGATAAAGATAAAATACTGGTCTTCACCAATTCTAATAAAATTAATATTAGTGATGCCAAACACTTTTTATAATACTATAATTTAGCAATTTTAATCAAAGCAATAATGTATTTTGTTCCAAAAGTGATTCCACTTTAGAGAAAAAGCTGCTATGAGTAAAGTAGTTGCAAACTTTAACCCTAGCAAATCTTGTTAATATTCCAGATACAAATATCACAACATTCCTTAACCTAAGCACTTATTCCTATTTACAAATGTATCTTAAATTACAGCAATACACATTAATATTAAGTATTTCCCAAATACATACATAAAACATGAAATTATTATGCGTATTTTACAGGTTACCGTTATACATACATACATCTACTTCAGTGCCAGATAATTTTGGAAACAAATTACTCATGATAAAAACACAATCAGACATAACTACTAAAATTATAAAACATAGCATGGACACTAAAATATGGCCACTAGGGAGAGTATTTAATTAAATGCGTACAAATATGGTACTGAGATTCATTTATAATCCAATAATATAATTTTAAAGTGAGATACTTACAAAATATTACGTACATTATCGTCATTAAAGTTATACTTATTTATTATTTATCCATTGAAAAAAATACTGATATATTACAGTCTTTATACATGTCGGTTTTAAATTTGAGTACTTTCAGAATAAATTAAAGCTTTCTTTTTACAAAATATATAATATCGTATTATATATAAATAAATTATGTAAACGTAATTAAATCATAAGTTTTTGTGTCATATAGTCAGCATATAGCCGAAGGATCGCCTTCCATAGTGCAAGCTATATTATCTAATTTATGAGCTAAGTGCATTTTGTTGTCTAAGCCTAATATAATTTGTTCTCTATATTTATTGACGTAGATGTACAACTCTTTCAATGCGGACAGAGTATCAAACTCATTTAGCTGCTCTACAGAAAGTTGTTGCATCGAAGTACTCAGCTCTTGGTCTGTAACTTGCGGCAATTGAGTAACCGCCTGGTAAAACTGAATAACCATTTCTCTATAAGTGGGTAAATCTTTTGCAAAGAGAAGTTTATTTGATGGCGAGTCTTTACATAGACGATGTTCTGTTAGTGAGCATGCGTCCATAAACGTTTGCGCGATCACAGATAATGATGAATCCACAGTGGCAGTTTTGTTTATATCGAAAATAAAATCTGGATTTTTTATAAGATTTACCCAAAATCTTAAAGGTAAGCTGTTTGATTTCCAAGCGTGAACTACCTCAGGGTTCATTATTCCGTGGGCTCTTGCAGCATCATCAAAAAGATCAAATAACCACTTTACAGCTGGAGGCAGGACTTCGTTTACTGTAAGTATTGTACTAAAGAAATCATCAACAAATTTGTGCACTGTGCCCTTGGTCGACAATAGACGTGTGAGGAATATTTCTGGAATGGCTTTATGACTGTGTTCTGAAGACTTATTGATAAAGTGCTGGTACTCTATGGGCTTCACCAAATGATAATAGTGTACATTTTGATCCGAGATGTCACTATTGTAGACGCGTATATGGGAGTTGGTGCAGTAGATACCAGTACAGTTTTTACAGGGTATCTTATATGGAGTGTTGAACGCGTCGTTTTGCCTGGATATAAGCGACATAACGGCTGATTCTTTGACACCATAGTGAGCCAAAGTGTTCAGTTTTCGCCACCCATTAATCGTCTTAGTGGTGACATCTTCATCTTGCAATGTGACATGTCCACCTCTTCCATGACGCCATTCTAAATCAACTTCATGTACAGAAGGTCGCATTGAAAATGGCGTGTTTTTGAATAAAGCATCAAGAATTTTTGATTTCACTTGGGAAATGCTATCACAGTCTAAAACTTTACACTGAACTTTTTCATCAAAGTCGTCTTGTACTATATGCAAAGTTATAGTTTGATAATCGATTTGCTCCTTCAGAAGCTTTTCTTCCGATAATGAATATCGCGCTTCATGAGTAATAGCATCAACAACTCCCTTTTCGATTTGATGCTTAATTGCTTTGAAAAGTAAAAACAGGGAAGAACCTGCATAATCTTTGAGATAATAATACATGCATAATGCCATCCAATTCGTTAACATTTTTTCAACAACGCTTTCGGTTCTTCGCAGCATCAATTGAGGATGTTTATTACACACAGATTTTTCAATGAGACGCATGAGAAGTGACTTTAGTATATCAGTAGCATATTCCATTTTACCCATCAGGATTACCATCAACAACGAGGCAACGTTAACTTTGTCTCTGATGTTGAATGATTTTTGAGACTCCAATGTGTCGATAAATGACAGAAGGAAACATTTGTTATTCAAGAGTTGTTCAAATTGAATCATTGCTGCATCATAATTCGTCCTCGGCGTGTTGATAAATTGTCGCTGGACGTTCAGTATCGGATGGTCTGAAACTCCAGGGAAGAACACATTCATCACATAATTGACATGATCCAAAGTGGGAATACCTGAATGTTCCAAATCAGCTGCCAGGTCTGACATATCGGTCTGTAATTCAGCAAAGGCTAATTTGCACTCCAGCCTTACATTACTCTCCAGTGTGTCCATTTGTATTTGTATTCTTTTATACTCTCTTTCGGCTTTAGTGCTTCGCCGTCGGTATACTACAAGAACAATCATGAAAAATAAAACCAGAAAGAAAGTTCCCGCGGCAATACCGGCAATGACTTCCGGAGGGAAGTTGTAGTTTCGGAGTAATTCGTAATGAAGATATCCGATAGGGAATCGTAGGTTGCGCCCTATTTTAACAACCACTAAAGGCAAGTTTTGATCTGTTACTTGCACTCCGTTTTCATCGGTGCTTGCAGGTTGAACAACAGGTGGCGTGCACAACAACTGCTGCATAGTTAAACTTGTTACATTACAAGGTTCTGTACCAATTGTTACGATCACGTCTGACTCATCACTTCCTCGTTTTAAATTTTCTCCTTCTATGACTAATGGATCTCCTGTATATGATTTGATTCTGTTAGGGAATTGATATATGTGTGGATCTTCAACAAAAACCATGTGCGTTCGAGGCGGATTGAAGTACTTTTCCAGATCGTGCATGGTTTCTACGTTGTCCATAACGAAACCAACTTTCATAGCTATTTGAGGTGTGCTCGTTTGAGACTTTGTTGCGAGAAGAATCTCGTGATATTTCTTGTTTATCGCTGGACTTGGACACTCCATTTGGTTAGAGTTGAGTACGACGCAAGCTGTGTAATTTACAGGCAGCAATTCATTTGCGTAATACAGCTTCATCAATGGTTTCTGGATGGTATGCAAATTAGTACCATGAACTGTAATCATTCTACCACCAGACACAAAACTTTTTAAAGGTTTAATTTCCATGATAGTAGGGTCGGCCGTGTAATTAAATAATTCTCCATTGATAGTCCTGTTGGCATTGTCAATAGACACTGTTACAGAAGTAACGACGCGGGGTGAGCCAGCTTTCGGGGTTATGCATATCAATCTACTGTTTGATGTTTGGGTTTTGTTGACTGGGCAAGGCAAATCATCTAAATAGGCGAAAACTGTCGATCCAATATTTAAATGCTGTCCTCCTATGGCTAACTGTGTACCACCTGATACAGGACCTAAGGCAGGATAAATGCCTTGAAGTTTGATATTTTTATAGCTAAATAGAACAGAAGACTCAGTATATCCTGAGTCATTCTCTACTATGACTGGCGCAACCGAAGAACCATTAGAGGCACCGGTTCGACACGTGATGCTCACTGATACTTCAAAGTCGACGATATCACAAGGTACCTCGCCAATTCGGACTTTTCCTTTTACCTCTTCTACTCTCAAACCAAGATTGCTTCCTTCAATAGTCACTATTGTTCCTCCTTCTATAGGACCACTTAGAGGTTTGATCATGTCAATTCGAGGTTTAGGACATTCAGTGACGGGATTTTCGAGACACGATTCGCTATATGAACAGGAGTTGCCACACCAAGTGCATTGATAAATGGAGTTGCGCGTGATGCAAAGGGAGCAGTCCGCGTGTTCTCTATGGGAGCCAAGAATTTCACACTTGTATAGCGTTATTGTTATAGTGTCGATGTAATGTTTGTGATTCCAAACAACTTTGACACTAACATTGTATTCCCCAACATCTTCTTCATAGGAATACGTCGTTTTGTCGCATACAATGAAATGGTTTGACTCCACTCTAGCAGGTAGAATCATATTTGCAAGTTCAATGCTGACAATACACTGAAATCCAGTGTGGCCTGGCTGAAGGTGAGGAAGATTTTCCACTTCCAATTCTAGTTCTTTAGGAACATTGTTTGGCAATAATATGGGTTTTTTGTATTGTCTAATTCGAGGGCAATGCCCTATCCCATGATTAAGCAACTTTGTTGGGTTATTTTCACCACTAATTATGGTTCTCTGACACACAGAGGTGTCATGTGTACATCGATTATCATAAATACACCAGTTGCACGCCCACTCGCTCATTATGCATGAATGGCATGTTGTGTGCTTTGAACAATCATAGAAAGCAAAGTTTCTTGAAACAAAATCCTTATTGGTTTCTGATGAGTGTACAGATAAAGGTACAAAAACATGGTCCTGATTTGGAGGTATTTTAGGTCTGTGTTTCAATTCAGGTGTAGGGCAAGCTAATCCATTGGATGTGACTGCTGCATCAATAGGAGGAGTGTTGCCAAACACACATTTATATTTTGCACCAAAAGGAAGCTCAGGCAATGTCCTGATGACTAGTTGTACAGTAGTGACTTCATTCATAGATATTCTGTCTGGTAAAATTTGTTCAAAATCAATACACTGTTGGCCCACATATTGAGACAGCCATCTAGGAGCACTTTGTGTTCCTTTTTGGCACATACTTTGTACAGTACATCGTTTTTCTAAAGAACACCAGCCACAATGTGGATCATTTGATTCAAGACATGAGGAGCAGTTTCCATGTTCAGCACATCTTTCAGTTGGAATTTGCACAATTTTGTTTCTCCCTACAATATACAATGTTTTTTGATATGGTGATAAAGTGGTATCAGGCAGAAGTTTTTGACCTGGCAGGATATTTTCACTAGAATATTCCAAAGCTTTATCAGCATCAATTAATACTTTTTTCAGTGTGCCATCACTGGTACCAAGAAAGGCTACTGTGTGCAATCCAGTAACAGACATTGTAATTGAAGTTATTAATGTATCATTCCAGTGAATTACTGACATTGTTTTAATGGGATAAAGACCACTTATTTTTAGTCCTACTTCACAGAAATTAAGGATGTTACCTACAGAGCCAACACTGGGACATTTGCCATCTGATATCATTCCTGATATGTAGCCCATATTACGAGCTTTGGTGCTCCCATTGAAGCACATGTGGACATTCTCATTAAACTTAATTTCTATTTCTTGTAAGGAAAATACACAAATAGCTGACTTAGAACTGGGCTCATTAGTGATACCTTTTGATGGGCTGAAGGTGGCTACTAATACGGCTTCACCAGGTTCAATCCCCAGCTGTGAGGCTAAGTTTGAACCAGCCCGGGCAACTTTAGCATCCTGAATTAAATTATAATTGACAACTTCACTCTTACCATTAACAATTTCTTCTCTTACATGGCATTCTAGAGTAACTTCAGTGTAGCTGTTGTAGTTGTCATCGTTCACACAGGTCCTGGCTAGGCGGGAAACATACCCTAGTTCTTCATTACCCGCAAGGTGAGAATTCTTCTGAATGATCACAAAGTAAGCATAATCACTGGCATTGAATCCATACACATATTGCACTAGGAAGTTGTCTCTGTACTTGACATCAATTTGTATCAAACTTTGCTTGGAGAAGGTGAACTGCGCGAGGTCTAGGGTCATGATGTCGCGACTGGCGATGGCTGGCACGTCGTGCCGGTACTCCCCATTGTTGGTGAAGGTGGTCCCAACATATAGGACATTGGATCTGTCCCAGGAGTTGTATCGTTCGGGGCCGATGAACGCGTACGTGGAGGCATCGGCATCGTTGGCTGCCACGCTGATCGCCACAAACTCCGGCTCGGCCGACAAGTCACCCAACTTGTACTTGTAGCAAGCCCCCTGCATCACAGACCCACAGGCGATCACGATCCTCGACTCTTGGTCTATCACTAGTATTTTGTTCACGTTGTCGATCCATGATGTTTTGATTTCTGGCGACGGACACCCGCTGGCATGACACATAGGATTATCGAGTTTGGGCCCAGTTTTTATTACATGTATGGGTTTCAGGTCTGGACTCAGTTGATGGAGCCAGTTTATTGAACCAGCGTATACTTGCCCACTCGCTTTGTCCACTGCGAAGTGGTTGAAGTGGTATGTTTCGTTTTGTTGATTAGGATATTGGGATATAAACTCGTACCCATACAATAGCGAGCAGCGAAGCCAGATTGTTATGACTAACACAGGCCCGTAAGCAGCCATGTTCACATTTTATGATGTTTCCCAATTATTTGTTTACACTTTTTCACAACTGCAATGCACTTTTTAATTCATTTCAACCCATTTTTATATTACAAAAATATTAGTGTAAAAAGCGTTCGTCGAAGCTGCCATTGACATGGAATAAACAATAATTTTATAGTTTTAAAAAAAGTATAAACGTCCTTGCCATTATAAAAAATAAAACAGTGACATCTATAATTTGGTACACTTATTACTATTTTTTATTTCTCTCCATAGATGGCAGTATCTAACTGTTATTTTCTGTTATTATTTTGCAGTAGGCACATCACTAGTACTTTTTTTTTTAGATTCGTTACCGGTTTTTTACAATCTGTGGTGAAATTGGTGGCTGCTGCTTGCTGTTTGTTGTATTTTTTGTTTTTCCTCAAAAATAATGAAATAAAAGTGATTTCAGGACTAAATAAATCACGTCGACTATTCTTTTGACAATATCCATAGCAATGTAGTAACCAGAAATCGTTTCTGCAAACAGTTCATGTGGTATTTTATTTCAACACCTTCGGTCCACGCTATGGAAAATGATACCTTCGCGTATATTTCTACGAGTATAGTTTATTAGTTAGTGAAAATGATGGCTACGATGGCGGCCGGGGGTCCGGGAGACCCCCACACGCAAATGAACACATACCGGAGCTATGTGACCATGTTGGCTGATCCCGTCGCCAAGGATGAGATCAAGCTGAAGGCGGCGCAGGAACTCAGCGAAAACTTTGAGGTTCGTATTAAATTTCATGTCTTTATGATGCTGCAGGCACCCGCTGAAATAAGCATCCTATGGACTACAGTTGTTGTAGGTAGACGATGTTTCATACTGACTAGACCAAAACCCATATTTCTGCTCATGTATTTGTAGGTGATACTCAGTTCTCCACAATACCCACAATTCCTGGACCACTCATTGAAGATATTCCTAAAGATACTCCAAGAGGGTGAACCTCACTTCGTTGCCGAGTACAATATCCAGCAAGTCAGAAAACTTATACTGGAGATGATACATCGGCTACCGATTAGTGAGACACTCCGGCCTTATGTGAAGAGTATATTGATCCTCATGTTGAAGCTTATGGAGATAGAGAATGAGGAGAATGTCCTGGTCTGCTTGAAGATATTCATGGAACTGCACAAGCAGTACAGGCCGGCTTATAGTACTGAAGTTGATGTAAGTATGAATAATAGACATTTTCTTTGCAGATTTCATGTTCTACCTTTTAATATGTTTATCTACACTTGTTTAGTTATGATTGGATTACAAACTCAAAGCAGTTGTGGGATGACCTGTTTTATACATTGTGCCTATTGATGCCAATAAAAAAAATATATAACTATGGCAGTCCATTGCTGGATTGAGACCCCTAGCGGCCTTCTAAACTGCCTATGTCCAGCAGTGGACTGCTGATGATGTGAAGTATTAATAGTTAGAAATTAAGGTAGATTCATTATTATAAGTCTGTTGTGCTGAAATACAATTATTATTTTCTAAATGGTAACATATTTGTAGATCCACAAATTCCTACAATGGGTGAAAGGAATATACTCAGACCTGCCCAATCACCTGCCCAAGATATTTGAGCCTAAACCTATAATAAAGGTGAAAGATCTGTCTGAGGTAAACATTGACCAGTTACTGCAAGAAACATACACCACTACACCCATACACACTGAGAAAAAGCTGCTTGATGGAAGTGTGGTTACTGTAAGTATTTATATCTGTTTCTCTATTTGGTAAAGAAAATTATTTCTGTCATATTTGAATACAAACATTTTCCAGGGAATTCATTTACTGTACAAATATTTATTGCATCAAGTTGTGCAACTAATTTGCATTATTGTGTAATTTTTGTTAGGTCTCCATGTTATTTACAATTTAGATATGATGTTTGTGCAAGTTTCATAATTTTTCAAAAAAAAAAAAAGGAAAATGGAATAAATTTTAAATAGAAAAATTGAGCCTTCATACCGGTTTGTTTGATGAAATCTATCTATTTATCTTCTATTTAAAGGTTATCTTACTTCTATCCTACAGTTACAAACATACTCATGAATAAGAAATAAACAAAAGCTCTTTATTCCAGTACAACCTAATCCCACGCTCAGTGCTTTCCCTGAAAGTGATCCAAGAGCTGCCCATCATAGTGGTCCTGATGTATCAGCTGTACAAGCAGAATGTGCACCAGGAGGTCAGCAACTTCATCCCCCTCATCATGGAGACCATCACTCTGCAGCCTGCAGCCAACCACAGGTATTTCTTGAGTTTTATGCCAGTTTTTATTGGGGACAAAATCCCAGATATTTTGTTTCATATACAATGTTCCCGAAAAGTTCCCAATGTCGACGCTTTTTCGTTGGTAACTTTGTTCCGGAACATTGTTTAAAATTGTCCTCATTCAGAACATTTGTTGGGAACTTCGTGTCTTATACAAAGTTCCTGGGACTTTTCCGCAATGAATACCCGGCTTTAAATATTATTCTTGGTGTCCTTTTATCCAATCTTTATCTCATTCTCATTAGCCTAATAGCTAAAAATATTAAGATAACATTTACTGCTCTAAATTAAATGGCTTATTTTTACCTATGATATTCTATGTTGTTTAGGAATATTTTTTACCTTAACAGCCATAACAGGCCACTGCTGGACATGGGCTTTCTTCAATTGGGGGGTACTGCTGGGGGTTTGCTTGCCACGCTTGGTAGGCGAATTAGCGAGCGCAGTGCAAAGTGTTGTATTCACAGGGAATGCTGCTGCCCATTTCCAGAATTCCTCCCTTAGTTGCTTTTTGAAACACATTGACACAATTAACTGCAGTCATGAGTTTTCTCGGCAATGCATTTTGCTATACTGGCATCTCAACGACATCTACAAATTAACAGATCATGCTTGACTAAATGCAATGATCCTTCCCTTTCCAGACAATCTGCCTCCTTCAACAAAGAAGTGTTTGTAGATTTCATGGGAGCCCAGATAAAAACCTTGGCGTTCTTGGCGTACATTATCAGAATTTACCAAGAGACCATCGCCAACCACGCAAGTTTGATGGTGAAAGGTATCATCGGACTGTTGACTTTGTGTCCCCCTGAAGTTGCGCATTTGAGGAAGGAACTTGTTATTGCTACGAGACATATCCTAGCCACAGATTTGAGGCTAAGTAAGTATGATTTTTTGTATTTTTTCTAAGAGAGTTAAATATGCATTTTATTTTGAAGCATGCTTACGAACAATTTGATCTGTTCTTTCATCATACCATGGATTCTTGGATGTAACATTCCAGATAATAATCACTACAATATTCTTTTGTGTACACTAAGTGAAAAGTCTATGGTAGATGTAATATTTTGCTGTACTAGAAGTCATCAAGAGTTCAAGCAGGACTGAACAAATTCGCAATACGATATTGAAGCAAAACTTTCCTTGTTCTACTCGCACGCACGTTACCTAGTGCGTAGCAGTATCATGTGGCTACAATAACATGTCATATTATTCCAGAATTCGTGCCTTACATGGAGCGTCTATTCGACGAAGACGTGCTCCTCGGAGACGGATGGACGGTGCACGAAACCCTTCGTCCTTTAGCATACTCCACACTGGCAGATCTAGTGCACCATGTGAGGCAACATCTGCCTCTCACAGACCTCGCAATTGCCGCACATTTGTTCTCGAAAAATGTGCACGACGAGTCTCTACCTACAAGGTTAGTAATATAGTAGATAGGGTATTCTTCTAGCTACAACTAGTCTATGAGTAGTGTATATATAGTGTATGAAACCCTTCGCCCGCTAGCCTACACTCTACTCTGACAGATTTAGTACACCATGTATACGACAGCATTTACCGCTCACAGACCTCATTTATTTTCCAAAAATGTGCATGACATGTCTCTGCCAACAAGGTAAGTTTTATGAATTTTTTAGTCTACAGATTGATTCTGAAGATAACATTTAAACCCTTTTTCATCTACGTGCGTAGTATTGTTTCTGGCTTTCTGGCTGAAGGTTCTCGTAGAAGAACTGGAAATCACTTTCTGTACTGTTGCCCCATATGCAAATTACTCTATATCAACTTCTTCAACTTCAACAGCCACAATAGTCCACCGCTGGACATGGGATTTTTTGCGATGCCCATCGGCGATACACGATAACATTATTGCTTTATAAGGCTAACAAAATTGTATGTTTACAGCATCCAAACAATGTCGTGCAAGCTACTCCTGAACCTGGTGGACTGCATACGGCAGCGGTCCGAGAGCGAGGGGGCGGCGGGCGGGGGCGCCACGCCGCAGGGGCGCCAGCTGCTCATGAGGATACTTGAAGTGTTCGTGCTCAAATTCAAGACTATATCCAAGCTGCAACTGCCAGCCCTAATGGCCAAGTGGTGAGTTAGTGTCTGTATGACAGCTGTCACAGTGATGCCAGCTGCTCATGAGGATACTTGAAGTGTTCGTGCTCAAGTTCAAGACTATATCCAAGCTGCAGCTGCCAGCCCTAATGGCCAAGTGGTGAGTTAGTGTCTATGACAGCTGTCACAGTGATGCCAGCTGCTCATGAGGATACTTGAAGTGTTCGTGCTCAAGTTCAAGACTATATCCAAGCTGCAGCTGCCAGCCCTAATGGCCAAGTGGTGAGTTAGTGTCTGTATGACAGCTGTCACAGTGATGCCAGCTGCTCATGAGGATACTTGAAGTGTTCGTGCTCAAGTTCAAGACTATATCCAAGCTGCAGCTGCCAGCCCTAATGGCCAAGTGGTGAGTTAGTGTCTGTATGACAGCTGTCACAGTGATGCCAGCTGCTCATGAGGATACCAAGTGTTCGTGCTCAAGTTCAAGACTATATCCAAGCTGCAGCTGCAGCCCTAATGGCCAAGTGGTGAGTTAGTGTCTATGACAGCTGTCACAGTGATGCCAGCTGCTCATGAGGATACTTGAAGTGTTCGTGCTCAAGTTCAAGACTATATCCAAGCTGCAGCTGCCAGCCCTAATGGCCAAGTGGTGAGTTAGTGTCTGTGCCAGCTGTCACAGTGATGCCAGCTGCTCATGAGGATACAAGTGTTCGTGCTCAAGTTCAAGACTATATCAAGCTGCAGCTGCCAGCCCTAATGGCCAAGTGGTGAGTTAGTGTCTGTATGACAGCTGTCACAGTGATGCCAGCTGCTCATGAGGATACTTGAAGTGTTCGTGCTCAAGTTCAAGACTATATCGAGCTGCAAATACCAGCCCTAATGGCCAAGTGGTGAGTTAGTGTCTGTATGACAGCTGTCACAGTGATGCCAGCTGCTCATGAGGATACTTGAGTGTTCGTGCTCAAGTTCAAGACTATATCAAGCTGCAGCTGCCAGCCCTAATGGCCAAGTGGTGAGTTAGTGTCTGTGACAGCTGTCACAGTGATGCCAGCTGCTCATGAGGATACTTGAAGTGTTCGTGCTCAAGTTCAAGACTATATCAAGCTGCAGCTGCCAGCCCTAATGGCCAAGTGGTGAGTTAGTGTCTGTATGACAGCTGTCACAGTGATGCCAGCTGCTCATGAGGATGCTTGAGTGTTCGTGCTCAAGTTCAAGACTATCCAAGCTGCAGCTGCCAGCCCTAATGGCCAAGTGGTGAGTTAGTGTCTGTATGACAGCTGTCACAGTGATGCCAGCTGCTCGCGAGGATACTTAGTGTTCGTGCTCAAGTTCAAGACTATATCAAGCTGCAGCTGCCAGCCCTAATGGCCAAGTGGTGAGTTAGTGTCTGTGACAGCTGTCACAGTGATGCCAGCTGCTCATTGAGGATACTTGAAGTGTTCGTGCTCAAGTTCAAGACTATATCCAAGCTGCAGCTGCCAGCCCTAATGGCCAAGTGGTGAGTTAGTGTCTGTATGACAGCTGTCACAGTGATGCCAGCTGCTCATGAGGATACTTGAAGTGTTCGTGCTCAAGTTCAAGACTATATCCAAGCTGCAACTGACAGCCCTAATGGACAAATGTTGAGATATAGTCTGTATGACAGCTGTCAAGATGATGCCAGCTGCTCATGAGGATACTTGAAGTGTTCGTGCTCAAGTTCAAGACTATATCCAAGCTGCAGCTACCAGCCCTAATGGCCAAGTGGTGAGTAGAAACAGTGTCTTAAGATAGCAACTTAGTAAGAGCAAGTTATAGGGTGCGCCTAAAAAGTTAGAACGTATAGCATTAGTAAGAACACAACCACTGTCTATCAATAGCAAAACGTCTTAACCAGTTGCCTAAAATTGCCATACGCATCAACCTTTAAATCCCATAGTCGCTTCTTACGAGACCCACGGCAAAGATGTGGTGTGACGCTATTCTAAGCCGGCACCATACGGCAAAACGTGAGTATTATTAGTGTCCTATAAGACAGCATAAAGTACGGCCATTCCAATAGTCCATTTTTGACAGATGTCAAACCCATTCTAGAAGACATGTCAATAAAGAAAATAGACCTTATGTCATAAGCATTAACATGGTTTTGACAACTGTCAAATATTACTTATTCGAATGGCCGTACTGTAGTAACGATGTGATGCAAGCTGCTCCTGAACCTGGTGGACTGCATACGCCAGCGGTCCGAGAGCGAGGGGGCGGCGGGCGGGGGCGCCACGCCGCAGGGGCGCCAGCTGCTCATGAAGATACTTGAAGTGTTCGTGCTCAAGTTCAAGACTATATCCAAGCTGCAACTACCAGCCCTAATGGCCAAGTGGTGAGTTAGTGTCTGTATGACAGCTGTCACAGTGATGCCAGCTGCTCATGAGGATACTTGAAGTGTTCGTGCTCAAGTTCAAGACTATATCCAAGCTGCAACTACCAGCCCTAATGGCCAAGTGGTGAGTTAGTGTCTGTATGACAGCTGTCACAGTGATGCCAGCTGCTCATGAGGATACTTGAAGTGTTCGTGCTCAAGTTCAAGACTATATCCAAGCTGCAGCTACCAGCCCTAATGGCCAAGTGGTGAGTTAGTGTCTGTATGACAGGTGTCACAGTGATGCCAGCTGCTCATGAGGATACTTGAAGTGTTCGTGCTCAAGTTCAAGACTATATCCAAGCTGCAGCTACCAGCCCTAATGGCCAAGTGGTGAGTTAGTGTCTGTATGACAGGTGTCACAGTGATGCCAGCTGCTCATGAGGATACTTGAAGTGTTCGTGCTCAAGTTCAAGACTATATCCAAGCTGCCACTACCAGCCCTAATGGCCAAGTGGTGAGTTAGTGTCTATATGACAGGTGTCACAGTGATGCCAGCTGCTCATGAGGATACTTGAAGTGTTCGTGCTCAAGTTCAAGACTATATCCAAGCTGCAGCTACCAGCCCTAATGGCCAAGTGGTGAGTTAGTGTCTGTATGACAGCTGTCACAGTGATGCCAGCTGCTCATGAGGATACTTGAAGTGTTCGTGCTCAAGTTCAAGACTATATCCAAGCTGCAGCTACCAGCCCTAATGGCCAAGTGGTGAGTTAGTGTCTGTATGACAGCTGTCACAGTGATGCCAGCTGCTCATGAGGATACTTGAAGTGTTCGTGCTCAAGTTCAAGACTATATCCAAGCTGCAGCTACCAGCCCTAATGGCCAAGTGGTGAGTTAGTGTCTGTATGACAGCTGTCACAGTGATGCCAGCTGCTCATGAGGATACTTGAAGTGTTCGTGCTCAAGTTCAAGACTATATCCAAGCTGCAGCTACCAGCCCTAATGGCCAAGTGGTGAGTTAGTGTCTGTATGACAGCTGTCACAGTGATGCCAGCTGCTCATGAGGATACTTGAAGTGTTCGTGCTCAAGTTCAAGACTATATCCAAGCTGCAGCTACCAGCCCTAATGGCCAAGTGGTGAGTTAGTGTCTGTATGACAGCTGTCACAGTGATGCCAGCTGCTCATGAGGATACTTGAAGTGTTCGTGCTCAAGTTCAAGACTATATCCAAGCTGCAGCTACCAGCCCTAATGGCCAAGTGGTGAGTTAGTGTCTGTATGACAGCTGTCACAGTGATGCCAGCTGCTCATGAGGATACTTGAAGTGTTCGTGCTCAAGTTCAAGACTATATCCAAGCTGCAGCTACCAGCCCTAATGGCCAAGTGGTGAGTTAGTGTCTGTATGACAGCTGTCACAGTGATGCCAGCTGCTCATGAGGATACTTGAAGTGTTCGTGCTCAAGTTCAAGACTATATCAAGCTGCAGCTACCAGCCCTAATGGCCAAGTGGTGAGTTAGTGTCTGTATGACAGCTGTCACAGTGATGCCAGCTGCTCATGAGGATACTTGAAGTGTTCGTGCTCAAGTTCAAGACTATATCAAGCTGCAGCTACCAGCCCTAATGGCCAAGTGGTGAGTTAGTGTCTGTATGACAGCTGTCACAGTGATGCCAGCTGCTCATGAGGATACTTGAAGTGTTCGTGCTCAAGTTCAAGACTATATCCAAGCTGCAACTACCAGCCCTAATGGCCAAGTGGTGAGTTAGTGTCTATGACAGCTGTCACAGTGATGCCAGCTGCTCATGAGGATACTTGAAGTGTTCGTGCTCAAGTTCAAGACTATATCCAAGCTGCAACTGCCAGCTCTTATGGCCAAGTGGTGAGTTAGTGTCTGTATGACAGCTGTCACAGTGATGCCAGCTGCTCATGAGGATACTTGAAGTGTTCGTGCTCAAGTTCAAGACTATATCCAAGCTGCAGCTGCCAGCTCTTATGGCCAAATGGTAAGATTTTCAGTGCAAATAGCCACAAGATTGGAGGCAGCAGATAGCCCCTACCCTTCTATGGACCAGACGCGCGTACTTATGTTTATACTGAATTATCAATGAACTTCTTCTCAACTCTGATAGTCTCTAGACATATCTGTTGTTATTTAGCTTTCACAAGATTTGACCGCGGCGCTCGCCGTAACACTTTTACTCCGCAGTAACTGATTTCAGGTCTTATACATATAGGGTGAAATTTTACTAGTGACCGATAGCGAAAACTCAGAACCGGCTAGTGATAAGGAACAACTTTCTTCAAGGAACATAGGACGAAATATAAAAAAAACAAATTTTGGACCTCCCATAGTAACTGAAATCAGCTGATCGGCAAGTTTGGATGGGAGGGCCAAAATTTTTTTTCGTATTTCGGCCTATGTTTCTTGGGGAAAGTTGTTCCTTATCACTAGCCGGTTCTGAGTTTTCGCTATCGGTCACTAGTAAAATTTCACACTATATCTTTCTCTCTTGACGCTACATTTGCGCAAAAGTCTTGACTTAGTTAACGAAAACCGTATACTTTCTTCGCAGCAAACAATCAACGCCACCCACAAACGGCAACGGCGCCACCCCGTCAACCCCCACCACCCCAGCGCCGAGCACCCCAGCTGAGATCAAGCTGGAGGACGAGAAGCCCACCCCCGACTTCCTCGACAGCCTGTCCAAGCCCGAGGAGAAGTCCAAGATAGGGTTCCCCACGTCGCAGATGAGCAACTTGAATGTGGGGGACTATAGGACGCTCGTGAAGACTTTGGTGTGCGGCGTCAAGACTATCACGTGGGGTTGCGCGTCTTGTAAGGTGAGATTTAGATATTAAATAATGGTTTGGAGTCACATAGACGCTTGTCTTAACTATTTATAAACATTTTTAAATAGGATAAAAGATTGGAAATTTGCACATGTCCTTTGCCTAATTCAAGTAATGTTTGATTGACATCATATTCTTTTGTACACGGCTTATTTATCAATGCAGATTCCCTGTCTCCTCCCTTTTAACGTTTTTAGGAAGGGACATGAATAACTTCGCTTTTGTATTTATTGGTCTAACTTAAATCTTGATTATAATTTCGTTCTAACTTAAATCTTAATTTGGAAAGTGTTGCGTTCTTTCTAAACGTACATATTTTTACTATTTTTTCTTTTAACTATTTTTACAACATTTTCGTATCTCAAAATCCGTTCAAAGCAGGACTGATATATAGCGGAACTAGCTGTATTTTTACATACAACATATTATTCAATTTTTTTCTATAGACAACCCCAGCCGCGGAAGGGCAACCGGCGGCCACCATAACCGGCCAAAAGCAGCTCAGCGCCAAAGAGACACTAGTTTTCATACGCCTAGTGCGGTGGGGGCTGCAGTCCTTAGACATCTACACGCTGTGCGCGCCGCGCGCCCCCGCCATGCCACCGGCCATGCCGCACGTGCGATCTAAAGAAGAAAAGGAGGTCTTGGAACACTTCAGCGGAGTGGTAAGTAACACTTGAGTGGAGTGGTAAGTTCAGCGCCAAAGACCTTAGACTTCTACACGCGCGCCATGCCACATGTGCGCTCCAGAAAAATAAGTCTTAAAACACTTCAGTGGAGTGGTAAGTGCATCACCAAAGTACACATTAGGCAACGGTGCGCAAGGCGCCTATACAGATGGCTCACTCAGAACTAACGACGATTTCGACGCTTACTGACTTAAACTGGAAATAACCGGAATCTCAGGTTAAGTCAAGGTAACTATTAAGAAGTTGGTTGCCACGAACGTCATATTCAGAATCATATGACGTTTTTGTATCAGATTTTACTATTTTTGTAGTCTTGTACTTTGAGATTGTTGATAGTAGCAACTCTGGCTATGTAACAAATGCCAATCGCAGAAATCCTAAATAGGGTCGAGTGAACCTTCTGTAAACTGTCTATTTTATGCGCTGGTGTTTTGTGGAGTGGTAAGTTAGAGACGCTAGTGTTCATACGCCTAGTGCGGTGGGGGCTCCAGTCCTTAGACATCTACACGCTGTGCGCGCCGCGCGCCCCCGCCATGCCACCGGCCATGCCGCACGTCTAAAGAAGAGAAGGAGGTCTTGGAACACTTCAGCGGAGTGGTAGTAGTGGATGAAGAAAAAAAAACTTTTGTTCAGGCAAAGAAAGGGGTGGTGGATCGAGGTTAAAAGAGGTCTTAGAACACATCAGTGGAGTGGTAAGTTGAGTGGCAAAGATACGCTGGTTACAAATTAGGGAAAAGGCGCGCGGGGCGCCTATCGCGCCTATACAGATGGCTCACTCAAAACTAGCGACGATTTTGTCGCTTACTGACTTAAATTGGAAATAACCGGAATCTCAGGTTAAGTCAAGGTAACTATTAAGAAGTTGGTTGCCACGAACGTCATATTCAGAGTTATATGACGTTTTTGTATCAGATTTTACTGTTTTGATAGTATTATACTTTGATATTGTTGACAATAGCAACCCTGGCTATGTAACAAATGCCAATCGCAAAAATTCTAAATAGGGTCTAGTGAGCCTTCTGTAAACTGTCTATTTTGTGCGCTGGTGTTTTGTGGAGTGGTAAGTTAGAGACACTAGTGTTCATACGCCTAGTGCGGTGGGGGCTCCAGTCCTTAGACAACTACACGCTGTGCGCGCCGCGCGCCCCCGCCATGCCACCGGCCATGCCGCACGTGCGATCTAAAGAAGAAAAAGAGGTCTTGGAACACTTCAGCGGAGTGGTAAGTAGCGGATGAAGAAAAAAAAAACTTTTGTTCAGGCAAAGAAAGGGATGGTGCATCGAGGTGAAAAGAGGTCTTAGAACACAAGAGATGCTGGTCACAAATTAGGGAAAAGTCGCGCGAGCGCCTATACAGACGGCTCACTCAGTACTAGAGACGATTTTGACGCTTACTGACTTTAACTGGAAATAACCGGAATCTCAGGAGGTAACTAAGAAGTTGGTTGCCACGAACGTCATTATTCTTGGATTAAAATTGACTCTGAATCATATGACATATTAGATTTTACTGTTTTGATAGTCTTATACTTTAGCAACCCTGGCTATGTAACAAATGCCAATCGCCAAAATCCTAAATAGGTTTGAGTGAGCCTTCTGTAAACTGTCTATTTTGTGCGCTGGTGTTTTGTGGAGTGGTAAGTTAGAGACGCTGGTGTTCATACGCCTAGTGCGGTGGGGCTGCAGTCCTTAGACATCTACACGCTGTGCGCGCCGCGCGCCCCCGCCATGCCACCGGCCATGCCGCACGTGCGATCTAAAGAAGAAAGGAGGTCTTGGAACACTTCAGCGGGTGGTAAGTAACACTGAGTGGAGTGGTAAGTTCAGCGCCAAAGACCTTAGACTTCTACACGCGCGCCATGCCACATGTGCGCTCCAGAAAAATAAGTCTTAAAACACTTCAGTGGAGTGGTAAGTGCATCACCAAAGTACACATTAGGCAACGGTGTGCAAGGCGCCTATACAGATGGCTCACTCCAGAACTAACGACGATTTCGACGCTTACTGACTTAAACTGGAAATAACCGGAATCTCAGGTTAAGTCAAGGTAACTATTAAAGTTGGTTGCCACGAACGTCATATTCAGAATCATATGACGTTTTTGTATCAGATTTTACTATTTTTGTAGTCTTGTACTTTGAGATTGTTGATAGTAGCAACTCTGGCTATGTAACAAATGCCAATCGCAGAAATCCTAAATAGGGTCAGAGTGAGCCTTCTGTAAACTGTCTATTTTATGCGCTGGTGTTTTGTGGAGTGGTAAGTTAGAGACGCTGGTGTTCATACGCCTAGTGCGGTGGGGGCTGCAGTCCTTAGACATCTACACGCTGTGCGCGCCGCGCGCCCCCGCCATGCCACCGGCCATGCCGCACGTGCGATCTAAAGAAGAGAAAGAGGTCTTGGAACACTTCAGCGGAGTGGTAAGTAGCGGATGAAGAAAAAAAAACTTTTGTTCAGGCAAAGAGGGGATGGTGCATCGAGGAAAAAGAGGTCTTAGAACACTTCAATGGAGTGGTAAGTTGATTGGCAAAGATATGCTGGTCACAAATTAGGGAAAAGGCGGGCGGGCGCCTGTACAGATAGCTCACTCAGAACTAGCGGCGATTTTGACGCTTACTGACTAACTGGAAATAACCGGAATCTCAGGTTAAAGAAGTGGTTGGTGTTAGTGTTTGTATCAGATTTCACTGTTTTGTAGTCTTGTACTTTGAGATTGTTGATAGTAGCAACCCTGGCTATGTAACAAGTGACAATCGCGAAAATCCCAAATAAGGTCGAATGAGCCTTCTGTAAACTGTCTATTTTGTGCGCTTTGTGAAGTGGTAAGTTAGACACACTAGTGTTCATACGCCTAGTGCGGTGGGGCTGCAGTCCTTAGACATCTACACGCTGTGCGCGCTGCCCGCCATGCCACCGGCCATGCCGCACGTGCGATCTAAAGAAGAAAAAGAGGTCTTGGAACACTTCAGTGGAGTGGTAAGTAACACTTGAGTGGAGTGGTAAGTAACACTTGAGTGGAGTGGTAAGTAACACTTGAGTGGAGTGGTAAGTTAGAGACGCTGGTGTTCATACGCCTAGTGCGGTGGGGGCTGCAGTCCTTAGACATCTACACGCTGTGCGCGCCGCGCCCCGCCATGCCACCGGCCATGCCGCGTGCGATCTAAAGAAGAAAGGAGGTCTTGGAACACTTCAGCGGAGTGGTAAGTAACACTTGAGTGGAGTGGTAAGTAACGCCAGTGGAGTGGTAAGTAACGCGAGTGGAGTGGTAAGTTAGAGACGCTGGTGTTCATACGCCTAGTGCGGTGGGGGCTGCAGTCCTTAGACATCTACACGCTGTGCGCGCCGCGCGCCCCCGCCATGCCACCGGCCATACCGCACGTGCGATCTAAAGAAGAAAAAGAGGTCTTGGAACACTTCGGTGGGTGGTAAGTAACGCCCAGGTGGAGTGGTAAGTAACACTTGAGTGGAGTGGTAAGTAACACTTGAGTGGGTGGTAAGTAACGGTGGAGTGGTAAGTTAGAGACGCTGGTGTTCATACGCCTGGTGCGGTGGGGCTCCAGTCCTTAGACATCTACACGCTGTGCGCGCCGCGCGCCCCGCCATGCCACCGGCCATGCCGCACGTGCGATCTAAAGAAGAAAGAGGTCTTGGAACACTTCAGTGGGTGGTAAGTAACACTTGGTGGAGTGGTAAGTAACACGAGTGGGTGGTAAGTAACACTTGGTGGAGTGGTAAGTTAGAGACGCTGGTGTTCATACGCCTAGTGCGGTGGGGGCTGCAGTCCTTAGACATCTACACGCTGTGCGCGCCGCGCGCCCCCGCCATGCCACCGGCCATGCCGCACGTGCGATCTAAAGAAGAAAAAGAGGTCTTGGAACACTTCAGTGGAGTGGTAAGTAACACTTGAGTGGAGTGGTAAGTAACACTTGAGTGGAGTGGTAAGTAACACTTGAGTGGAGTGGTAAGTAACACTTGAGTGGAGTGGTAAGTTAGAGACGCTGGTGTTCATACGCCTAGTGCGGTGGGGGCTCCAGTCCTTAGACATCTACACGCTGTGCGCGCCGCGCGCCCCCGCCATGCCACCGGCCATGCCGCACGTGCGATCTAAAGAAGAGAAGGAGGTCTTGGAACACTTCAGCGGAGTGGTAAGTAGTGGATGAAGAAAAAAAAACTTTTGTTCAGGCAAAGAAAGGGGTGGTGGATCGAGGTTAAAAGAGGTCTTAGAACACATCAGTGGAGTGGTAAGTTGAGTGGCAAAGATACGCTGGTTACAAATTAGGGAAAAGGCGCGCGGGGCGCCTATACAGATGGCTCACTCAGAACTAGCGATGATTTTGACGCTTACTGGCTAAAACTGGAAATAACCGGAATCTCAGTAAGAAGTTGGTTGCCACGAACGTCATATTCAGAATCATATACGTTTTTGTATCAGATTTTACTGTTTTGATAGTCTTATACTTTGAGATTGTTGATAGTAGCAACCCTGGCTATGTAACAAATGCCAATCGCAAAAATCCTAATTAAAGGTCGAGTGAGCCTTCTGTAAACTGTCTATTTTGTGCGCTGGTGTTTTGTGGAGTGGTAAGTTAGAGACACTAGTGTTCATACGCCTAGTGCGGTGGGGGCTGCAGTCCTTAGACATCTACACGCTGTGCGCGCCGCGCGCCCCCGCCATGCCACCGGCCATGCCGCACGTGCGATCTAAAGAAAAGGAGGTCTTGGAACACTTCAGCGGGTGGTAAGTAACACTTGAGTGGAGTGGTAAGTTCAGCGCCAAAGACCTTAGACTTCTACGCGCGCCATGCCACATGCGCTCCAGAAAAATAAGTCTTAAAACACTTCAGTGGAGTGGTAAGTGCATCACCAAAGTACACATTAGGCAACGGTGCGCAAGGCGCCTATACAGATGGCTCACTCAGAACTAACGACGATTTCGACGCTTACTGACTTAAACTGGAAATAACCGGAATCTCAGGTTAAGTCAAGGTAACTATTAAGAAGTTGGTTGCCACGAACGTCATATTCAGAATCATATGACGTTTTTGTATCAGATTTTACTATTTTTGTAGTCTTGTACTTTGAGATTGTTGATAGTAGCAACTCTGGCTATGTAACAAATGCCAATCGCAGAAATCCTAAATAGGGTCGAGTGAGCCTTCTGTAAACTGTCTATTTTATGCGCTGGTGTTTTGTGGAGTGGTAAGTTAGAGACGCTGGTGTTCATACGCCTAGTGCGGTGGGGGCTGCAGTCCTTAGACATCTACACGCTGTGCGCGCCGCGCGCCCCCGCCATGCCACCGGCCATGCCGCACGTGCGATCTAAAGAAGAAAAAGAGGTCTTGGAACACTTCAGCGGAGTGGTAAGTAGCGGATGAAAAAAGAACTTTTGTTCAGGCAAAGAGGGGATGGTGCATCGAGGAAAAAGAGGTCTTAGAACACTTCAATGGAGTGGTAAGTTGATTGGCAAAGATATGCTGGTCACAAATTAGGGAAAAGGCGGGCGGGGCGCCTGTACAGATGGCTCACTCAGAACTAGCGGCGATTTTGACGCTTACTGACTTTAACTGGAAATAACCGGAATCTCAGGTTAAAGAAGTGGGTTGGTGTTAGTGTTTGTATCAGATTTTACTGTTTTTGTAGTCTTGTACTTTGAGATTGTTGATAGTAGCAACCCTGGCTATGTAACAAGTGCCAATCGCGAAAATCCGAAATAGGGTCGAATGAGCCTTCTGTAAACTGTCTATTTTGTGCGCTTTGTGAAGTGGTAAGTTAGACACACTAGTGTTCATACGCCTAGTGCGGTGGGGGCTTCAGTCCTTAGACATCTACACGCTGTGCGCGCCGCGCGCCCCCGCCATGCCACCGGCCATGCCGCACGTGCGATCTAAAGAAGAAAAGGAGGTCTTGGAACACTTCAGCGGAGTGGTAAGTAGCGGATGAAAAAAATTAAATATGTTTATTGTCATTAAAAAGTCATCGAAAACTTTTAAGGCATGAAACTAAACAAATATAGACATTCTTTGAAAAAAAAATATTTTTTTCGTTTATTCATAGAAGTTAGTTGATCAGGAATTTTGTATTGGAGGTCGATTTTTTCTCGTTTACCAACATTGCAATAGTAATAAATAATTATTAATTCGCCTCCATAGAAAAAGTTGTTTAGTTTCATGGCCGGATCACGCCTGTATCGATACACTATCCCTTACACCCCGTATTTAATATTATCTTTGATGAAATGAAATTATATTTATGTGTGTATTTTTTGTTGCAGTTTTCAATGATGAACCCGCAAACGTTCCAAGAAATATTCACAGCGACGATTTCCCACATGGTGGAAAGAATCAACAAAAACACGACGTTGCAAATAATTGCGAACACCTTCCTATCCAACCCAGCTACATCGCCGATATTCGCCACAGTTCTTGTAGAGTACCTGCTAAAGAGGATGGAAGAAATGGGCACTAACATAGAGAGATCTAATTTGTACCTCAGACTTTTCAAACTAGTATTCGGTTCTGTCAGTCTTTTCCCGACGGAGAACGAGCAGATGCTTCGGCCGCATCTACACAGCATCGTCAACAAGGCCATGGACTACGCCATGACCGCCAAAGAGCCTTACAACTACTTCTTACTGTTGAGAGCTCTATTCCGCTCCATCGGCGGTGGAAGTCACGATCTATTGTATCAAGAGTTTCTCCCTCTACTGCCGAACTTACTCGAAGGATTGAACCGCCTGCAGAGCGGTCTGCACAAACAACACATGAAAGACCTATTCGTCGAGTTATGCCTGACAGTTCCCGTGAGACTGAGCAGTCTATTACCTTATTTACCGATGTTGATGGACCCGCTAGTGTCAGCTCTGAACGGCTCCCATACTTTAATATCACAAGGCTTGCGCACGTTGGAACTCTGCGTGGATAACTTGCAGCCTGACTTCTTGTATGAGCACATCCAACCAGTCAGGGCGGATCTGATGCAAGCGCTCTGGAGGACGCTGCAGAATAACGAAGTTGCAAGAATAGCGTTCAGGGTTCTCGGAAAATTCGGCGGCGGGAATCGCAAGATGATGATCGAACCGCAGCGACTCGAGTACCGCGAGTCGGACGCGCCGCCGCCCGCCGTGCAAGCCTACTTCCAGGATCAATCCAAGCCGATAGACTTCGAAGTTGATAAGGTAATAGAAACGGCATTTTCTGCGCTAAAGTCGAGCACGACGGATCCCTTCTATCGAAAACAATGTTGGGAAGTACTCAGATGCTATTTGGCGGCGTCGTTGAATCTGGACGACGACCGAGCGACATTACAGAAACTTTTCAACCACCCGAGTTTCCTAGACGGAAAGATCGTAGTCCAAAGCGGTCCATACTACAAGTGCACCAATTCAATCGTGAGAAACACGCACCGTACGGCATTGACGGGCATGTTCGTCGCAGCCGCTATAAAGGAATTACGTCACCACGTGCTGCCAACCATGGTGTCTTTAGTGCGACATTACACACTGGTAGCGATAGCGCAAGAGGCCGGTCCGTTCGCCGGATGTGGGACTCCTAAAGAAGGTCTCGACGCGTTGGTGTTAGTCGACGCCATTGCAGTCGTAATGGGACACGAAGAGAAAGAACTATGCAAGCCTGGACATCTCGCTCTCGTTTTGATGATAGAGCTCGCGGCTACCGTCTTGGGAAGCAAGGAACGCGCTTGCAGGTTACCCCTAATGGAGTACCTGGCGGAACGCATGTCTGCCTTGTGTTACGAGAGAGCGTGGTACGCGAAACTCGGTGGCTGCATCGCCGTCAAGTTCATGTTCGAGAAGATGGCTCCCGAGTGGGTTTACAAGCACGTGTTCACGTTCTTGAAGGCTGTTTTGTTCGTGATGATGGACCTGACTGGGGAAGTGTCATCTGGAGCGATAGACATGGCTACGGTGAACCTGGAGCGGCTTGTGCGCGTGTGCGTGTCGGGGCCGGCCGGGCAGGGCATCGAGCCCGAAGGGGACGTGGCAGTGGCGAAAGCGCGCGCCTTACATGACGTACTGCAAGAGCTCGTGCTGCAAGTGACGAGCCCGCATCTACTTGTGAGGCAACAGGTAAGATATGGAACTACTACGCTCTTAAGGCGCATCGTTATGTCATACAAACGAAAATCTGAACTTCAACCGAGTTAAAGATGAGCTAAACAACAATTTTATCAAAAAAACTTTATGTTAAATGATGAAGGCACAAGTAAATTTGTCGCAAAACTGCTTATGGTAAAAAAATATTAAGTATTTTCTCCACAAAAAAATTAAATGTGTTTATTGCAGCAGTAGCTCCATCTATGTTCATAAAGTGGCAAAACCGTTTTTACAGAGAAATCTGATGGTTAAAAAATATTTGTTTTATTTTGCGAAAATGTTATATAAGCACGGGACTTTCCATTAAGTTTTTTAATCATATTTTTGTCTCATTTAGAGACGTAACTCCATTTAACTTTTGTATGGAAAACGATCCACCTTAATGTAAAGTAGGCCATCTCACTCTAGGATTCTATCAAACTCTGTCAGTGTTTCTGCACTTCTAATCTCAAATTTTTTACTCTAATGACTAGTAAAAGTCTAAAAATCCCGCAAATTTTGATAGTCACTAAAAGAGATAAATTGTTGTAACCTACTCTACACTTACTGCGATCAATAATATCAGTGCACAATTTTAACTCACTGTACAATTTTAGGCAATGAAATCCCTTGAGCTAATAGCGGAGCTCCAAGGGAAGACTGTGACGGAGGTAATGGACCCTCACAGAGAGGTCTTAGCTGACATCATTCCGCCGAAGAAGCACCTGCTCCGACACCAGCCAGCCAACGCTCAGATGGGTTTGATGGATGGAACCACATTCTGCACTACGCTCAAACCGAGGCTTTTTACAATAGGTAAGCCAAACAAAAATTCAACAGATTTGTTCTTGACTATAGCGTAGACTGGAAGAAACTGGGAACCAATAAGGCTTCATGAAAGAATTGGTTAGCTCAAGGGTTAGCTTCTTCCACACTTAGGCGCAAACTCCACCAAAAAGACGAAGTGCATAGGACGTAAGAATGACAGTTGACAGACAAGTAATCGTCAAACATTCTTCTTAATTTTTGACGCTAGCTGTCATAGATGCGACGCTTTGGCGACGCTTGTGTGTGCCTTTGTCAATACGTTTTCATACATTTTATATGGAAACCGTTTCAAGCGTCGCCAAAGCGTCGCGATATCAAACGTCAAGCGTCGTAGGGCATGTCCTATGTCCTCTCTGTGGAGCTTGGGGCTTAGAGACACGTGCGATGCGAGGTGTAAGATGACATCTGTCAGAAAAGTGATCGTCAGCCATCATCGATGCAACGTACGCACCTCACGTGTTTATTCTCTTCTGTTTCATACATTTTATACGGAAACTGTTTTGAGCGTCGCAATTTCTGATGTCTTACGTCTCGCCCGTAAAGTTAACACCTTATGATGGCAGGTTATTAGGTTATATAGGTTATGCTATGCTGCTTCATGAGCCACATCATACCACACGTACTTACATGGACTCCCGCAAAGTAACGCTTGAAACTATTAGTTACTCAAACAGGCTTACTTTCCCATACTACACTACAAGAAGTTTGGCGTTGAACTTCAAAGTATAATCGTCACAACTAGTCTCAAACAAAGCTAATAAAATCAGTCAATCGGACTACGCATTTCACCAGATTTCAAATATCTCAATATTTTTGTAATTTTTACTTATTTTGTTACCTCATTGTGCCGTAATCTAAATATTTACTTTATTTTAGATCTGAGCATAAACGAACACAAAGTATTCTTCCGCGAGCTACTATCCCTTTGCGAGGCTGAGGACGCGATGTTGGGCAAACTGCCCTGCTACAAGGGTGTGAACCTGGTGCCTTTAAGGGCTTCTGCTCTGAAGGCTCTGGCGGCCTGCCACTACATCCAGGACAAACACTGCCGGGAGAAGATCTTCCAAGTGCTTTACAAGTCACTTGAGAAGAATGACACGGAGCTACAACAGGTATGTTTGTTATCTCTTACAATCTCTTAAAAACTTGGTAGTAAAAAGGGAACTTGGTGCCTTTAAGTGTATGTGCACTGAAGGCTCTGGCTGCCTGCCACTACATCCAGGACAAACACTGCCGAGAGAAGATCTTCCAAGTGCTGTACAAGTCACTTGAGAAGAATGACACAGAGCTGCAACAGGTATGTTTCTCATATCTTACGATCTCCTCAAAACTTGGTAGTATAGGGTGATAACCTGGGGCTTCTCAGGGCATCTGCACTGAAGGCACTGGCAGCCTGCCACTACATCCAGGACAAACACTGCCGGGAGAAGATCTTCCAAGTGCTGTACAAGTCACTTGAGAAGAATGACACAGAGCTGCAACAGGTATGTTTCTCATATCTTACGATCTCCTCAAAACTTGGTAGTATAGGGTGATAACCTGGGGCTTCTCAGGGCATCTGCACTGAAGGCACTGGCAGCCTGCCACTACATCCAGGACAAACACTGCCGGGAGAAGATCTTCCAAGTGCTGTACAAGTCACTTGAGAAGAATGACACAGAGCTGCAACAGGTATGTTTCTCATATCTTACGATCTCCTCAAAACTTGGTAGTATAGGGTGATAACCTGGGGCTTCTCAGGGCATCTGCACTGAAGGCACTGGCAGCCTGCCACTACATCCAGGACAAACACTGCCGGGAGAAGATCTTCCAAGTGCTGTACAAGTCACTTGAGAAGAATGACACAGAGCTGCAACAGGTATGTTTCTCATATCTTACGATCTCCTCAAAACTTGGTAGTATAGGGTGATAACCTGGGGCTTCTCAGGGCATCTGCACTGAAGGCACTGGCAGCCTGCCACTACATCCAGGACAAACACTGCCGGGAAGATCTTCCAAGTGCTGTACAAGTCACTTGAGAAGAATGACACAGAGCTGCAACAGGTATGTTTCTCATATCTTACGATCTCCTCAAAACTTGGTAGTATAGGGTGATAACCTGGGGCTTCTCAGGGCATCTGCACTGAAGGCACTGGCAGCCTGCCACTACATCCAGGACAAACACTGCCGGGAGAAGATCTTCCAAGTGCTGTACAAGTCACTTGAGAAGAATGACACAGAGCTACAACAGGTATGTTTGTTATCTCTTACAATCTCCTAAAAAGTCGGTAGTAAAAGGTGAACCTGGTGTCTTTAAGGGTATATGCAATGAAGGCTTTCGCAGCCTGCCACTACATTCAGGACAAACACTGCCGGGAGAAGATCTTCCAAGTGCTGTACAAGTCACTTGAGAAGAATGACACGGAGCTACAACAGGTATGTTTGTTATCTCTTACAATCTCCTGAAAATTTGGTAGTAAAAGGTGGACTTGGTGCCTTTAAGGACATATGCACTGAAGGCCCTGGCTGCCTGCCACTACATCCAGGACAAACACTGCCGGGAGAAGATCTTCCAAGTGCTGTACAAGTCACTTGAGAAGAATGACACGGAGCTGCAACAGGTATGTTTCTCATATCTTACGATCTCCTCAAAACTTGGTAGTATAGGGTGATAACCTGGGGCTTCTCAGGGCATCTGCACTGAAGGCCCTGGCAGCCTGCCACTACATCCAGGACAAACACTGCCGAGAGAAGATCTTCCAAGTGCTATACAAGTCACTTGTAAAGAATGACACGGAGCTGCAACAGGTTGTTTGTTATCTCTTACAAGCTTCCAAATACTTGCTACAATACAAGGGTGCATCAATCTCGTCGTAAGCAAGTAACTCAAAATGGCGGAAGCAGTCTTGAAGCAGGAATCCAAGGCCATCTGCGCCAACTTTTAGTGGGGGCAGAAATCTTGGTGCAACCCAGTCCGGATACGCTGGCATATAATGGGTGCAGCCATCTCAGTGCCAGTAAACCACGGCCGGCTACATCTTCTGGCCCGGGGCAGTGTGTAATCTATACTACAGTAAATACGACCTGTTGAAAGCACAAAATAGACCACAGTATACAGAAGGTTCACTTGACCTACTGACTTACTACTGTCAAAAATCTCATAAATAGAAATCGTAGTGAGTAATGAGTGAGCTATCTGTAAAGGTGCCCCGCGTGCCGTTTTCCTAATTAGTGGAAAAAGTGACAATCTTTTCACCAAAACAAGACCGGTACACCAAGCCGGTACATCACGCGAATATACTCTTATTACTGTACCGTTTATTTATGTCATCGTATTTTCTAGGCTGGCTTCGAATGCATGCAGAAGTTCCTCTCCGGCTTCCAAATCGACATGGAGATGGTGCACCCGGTGATGAGGCCGTTACTCCTCACCCTGGGCGACCACCGCAACCTGAGCGTGAACGGGGCCAAGCGGCTGTCGTACCTGACGCAGCTGTTCCCGTCCACCTTCAGCGAGAAGCTGTGCGAACAGCTGCTGCAGTTGCTGAAGAAACTACTCGACTATTCCATACAGACTAATAGAGGTGAGCGTAAGTTTGAATAAGGTGTGTTTGCGTCTTACGGTGCGTCTCCAAGATGAATCGACCGATTATCATCATCTGTCTGCCCTTATCCCAATCTATTTGGGGTCGGCGCAACATGTCTTTTTCTTCCATTCATCTCTATCAGCAGCCAAATCCTCACTTACGCCTTTATTTTTCATATCGTCTTTTATACAATCCATCCAAACTTTTTTAGGCCTTCCTCTTCTTCTGCGTCCATCCACATTCATGTTCATTACTTTCTTTGTTACATGCTCTACATCCCTCCTCATTACATGCCCGTACCAAGATAAACGGTTCCCTCTCATTTATTCTGTCACTGGCGCTACTTTCAAACTCCCTCTAATATACTTATTCCTTATTTTATCCATCCTTGTCACACCACACATCCATCGCAACATTCTCAACAACAACATGAATCGACCGATTATGAACCTCAAAAACACCGTTCCGCATTGTGACCACCGCAACCTGAGCGTGAACGGGGCCAAGCGGCTGTCGTACCTGACGCAGCTGTTCCCGTCCACCTTCAGCGAGAAGCTGTGCGAACAGCTGCTGCAGTTGCTGAAGAAACTACTCGACTATTCCATACAGACTAATAGAGGTAAGCTTGAATAAAGGCGTGTTTGCATCTTAAGGTGCGTCTACGTTGAGGCGATGCGAAGATGAATCGACCGATTATAAACATCAAAATCACCAGTGAAAATGAGAAATAGAAAAAGTGTCATACAGTTCTAAATACTTGCTACAGATGTCGCTAGATCGTCGCTTGGAGACGAGCATTAAGAGATAGAAAATTTGGCATTCATCAACCGGTGCATCGATAGCTCAGTGGCAGAGCGGTGGGGCGTTTACCCTCGGCCCTTCGACCCCCGGTCGAAGAGAGACTTTCTATTTCTATTCTCACTTGGCAATATAGCACTGTGAGTGCATTACAATCCCAATAGACTCAAAATCACCGTTCCGAATTGTGACCACCGCAACCTGAGCGTGAACGGCGCCAAGCGGCTGTCGTACCTGACGCAGCTGTTCCCGTCCACCTTCAGCGAGAAGCTGTGCGAACAGCTGCTGCAGTTGCTGAAGAAACTACTCGACTATTCCATACAGACTAATAGAGGTAAGCTTGAATAAAGCGTGTTTGCATCTTACCGTGCGTCTCATCTTGCTGCCCGATTATAAGATCGCACCGTTTCGTTGAACACAAAATCGTGTTGCAAAAGATTTGCTGAATTTACGACCGCCGCTACAGACGTCAGACCCTCTTGGAATGCTTTTGTCATTGGATTAACCGGCCACCATACGGTTGGCCCTGGCAGAGCGGTGGGTTTATCCATGCGGCCCGGTTCGATTCCCGGGATGAGACACTTTTCTATTCTCATTTTCACCGGCACCACGGCACTTCTGCATCGACCCATAATGACTCAAAATCACCGTTCCGAATTGTGACCACCGCAACCTGAGCGTGAACGGCGCCAAGCGGCTGTCGTACCTGACGCAGCTGTTCCCGTCCACCTTCAGCGAGAAGCTGTGCGAACAGCTGCTGCAGTTGCTGAAGAAACTACTCGACTATTCCATACAGACTAATAGAGGTAAGCGTAAGTTTGAATAATGGTGTGTTTGCGTCTAAGGATGCGTCTCTGTTGAGAGCGGGGCTGAATAGACGAGTCATACATACATAAATCACGCCTTTATCCCTAGCGGGGTAGGCAGAGCGCCAATGGCCGTAAAAATACGGTCGTTATCGCCATGTCTGACAAATATTTGAGGACCGTTTAGCTATTATCGTGTATCGCTATAGTGACAGGTTGTCAGCCTGTTGCCTAAAATTGCAATACACATGAAACCCTCGAATCCCTTAGTCGCTTCTTACGACACCTACAGGAATTAGAGTGATATATTGCGAACAATGGAGTCGCATGCTTAGCGCTAAAAAGTTGACTTTTGCAACAGGGGCGCTGCACCAACCAGACACAAAGTTCTATTATTGGTAGTTTGAGAATTGATTGATGGAGTATCTCAAAAGTTTAGGAAAAACATTCTAAAGATCTATTTCTGTAATTTATTACTACTATTTATATTTCAGGTGGCAACTTCCTCCAAAGCGTGTCAAAGAACATGGAGAACGAGCAGAAGATCATAATCCTGATCGGGATCTTCCACCAGATCCCCGCGGCGTCACCGCGCTTTATAGACGTGCTGTGCAGGCTTATATTCCACACTGAGAAGTCTCTCATGATCGAGGCAGGGTCGCCTTTCAGAGAGCCGCTTGTCAAGTTCTTGATGAGGTGAGCATAGAGCTCAAATTACAGGAGAATTTAGTTTAGTATGTAAACTTGTATAGATGTTCCATAGAAATCGCATCGGCTAGACCGCTTCATATCGATAAATCATCTAAAAAAGTAGTGCAGCAGTACATCTACAAGCGAATTTTACAAGCTTATGAATTAAAACGTTATATGCCACATATTTTATATCGTGGGGCAATTTTGTATGAACGGTGCTCGTCTTTCAGGTACCCCAAAGAAACTCTCGACCTAATAATGATGGAGAGCAACATCAAAGACCAGCAGTGGTCTCGTTTCCTCATCTTCCTGATCCGGCACCCCGACGCCGGCGCGGCTTACAGAGAAGCTTTGCAGACCACCAAGAAGACCCGCCTCATGCAACTACTAGCCGTCAACACTAGTGGGGCAGTGACCAATATACCTCCAGCTGATAAAGCGGAAATGCAGTTCCAGGCGATCAGAGTGATATCCCTCTTGATAAAGTACGATGACCAATGGATGTCGACGCAGCACGATCTGGTTGAACTGCTGAAACGGATCTGGTGTAATGATCAGTATCATGTAAGTAAAAAGAACTTTCTGTAGATTTCTCTTGCCCTAGAAAAATAAGGCTGAAAAAGAGCCTGCAATGGAGCTAGCCATGTCAGAATTCGTAAATTCTTTACGACGACTCTTATAACAGGGTCTCCGAAGGCCAGCAAATCGACTTTTCTTCTTCAGATTATGTCTCTGCGAGCTCGCCGCGAGTTTCCTACTTTTGGTGATATTTGACGAAAAAACTGACTTGGTGGCTAAGTGTTCACTATTTTCTTTACTATAAATTTCATTATTTTGTAGGAGAATCACAAGAAAGTAGAGAACATTGACTGCACGCACTGGAAAGAGCCGAAGTTGATCGTGAAGATTCTGCTGCACTACTTCTGTCATCATCCCAATAGCATTGACCTGCTGTTCCAGTTGCTGAGGGCTCTGTGTGACAGATTCGTTCCCGACTTCCAGGTAAAGCATAATAAAAAGCATTGTAATTCGTTTACTATATGGTTATCTATTTTCTCATTTTTCTTTAGTGGTGTTCTACTAAATTCAATAACCCGAGAAACTTATCACTAATTTCGAAGTTATTCTACTTGAAAGTGTGATCATTTTTCCATTCCTAAAATATGTTCCTAAGGTTCCTACATGGTGAACCCAATAATTTTACCGTAATTAGCCTAGCATAACTTGCCAGTTTCTCTGGAATATTCGGACAGTCTTGTTGGTCTTATATCAGTTTCGTTTCGCCACCATATCTTAGAGCGTGCGCTGCGTCGTGGTCTGCGGGCGAAGTTTACTTTACTGCAAGCGGTGCAGATGAAGTGAGTGAACTTCGTACGAGTACTCGCATTGCGGGTCCGTGCGGACAAGCCGCGTCACGCAGCGCACGCCCTTATTCGCTAAATTAAAAATAATGATCAAAACTGAGTACACAATAACAAACTTGGAATAGGACCATACAATTTGTTTTCTTTTTCTAGTTCCTCCGTGACTTCCTTGAGAACACAGTGGCTCAGAACTACACAGTGGAATGGAAGCGTTCAGCCTTCTTCCGCTTCGTGGAACACTTCTCAAGCGACGCCATGTCTCAAGATCTCAAAGCTAAAGTGCTTCAGATGATCCTCATACCGTGTTTCGCCGTCAGTTTTGAAAAGGGACAGAAGATAGTTGGAGGCCCGCCCGCGCCGTATCAGGATAACCCGGATAATGTCGTCTCTGTGTTCATAAATAATGTAAGTAATCTACTATGTAGGGTTATGTCTCAAGATCTGTAAGCTAAAGTGCTGCAGATTTTCATATTGTGTTTCGTGATCAGTTGTGATAAGGGACAGAAGATAGTTGGTGGCCCGCCTGCGCCGTATCAGGATAACCCGGATAATGTCGTCTCTGTGTTCATAAATAATGTAAGTTATTTATTATGTAAGTTTATGTCTCAAGATCTCAAGGCTAAAGTGCTTCAGATGATCCTCATACCGTGCTTGCGTCAGCTTTGAGAAGGGACAGAAGATAGTTGGAGGCCCGCCCGCGCCGTATCAGGATAACCCGGATAATGTCGTCTCTGTGTTCATAAATAATGTAAGTAATCTATTATGTAGGGTTATGTCTCAAGATCTCAAGGATAAAGTCCTTCAGATGATTCTCTTACCGTGCTTCGCCATCAGCTTTGAAAAGGGACAGAAGATAGTTGGAGGCCCGCCCGCGCCGTATCAGGATAACCCGGACAATGTCGTCTCTGTGTTCATAAATAATGTAAGTAATCTACTATGTAGGGTTATGTCTCAAGATCTCAAAGCTAAAAGGCTGCAGATAATGCACATACCGTGCTCCGGCGTCAGCTTTGAAAAGGGACAGAAGAGTTTGGAGGCCCAACAGAGCCGTATCAGGATAACCCGGATAATGTCGTCTCTGTGTTCATAAATAATGTAAGTAATCTACTATGTAGATGTAGGTAGGGTTATGTCTCAAGATCTCAAGGCTAAAGTGCTTCAGATGATCCTCATACCGTGTGTCGCTGTCAGTTTTAAGAAGGGGCAGAAGATAGTTGGAGGCCCGCCCGCGCCGTATCAGGATATCCCGGATAATGTCGTCTCTGTGTTCATAAATAATGTAAGTCAACCAACTGTGTGGGGGCTCGTGGTGGGGACCATCGAAATCGGATTGCTTTTCCGTGTTTGGCGTAACCAATCCAGGCAATTTTGTTTGGTTTCTCGCTTTAGTGAAAAATTTAATTTATTACAATCTTGAAACAAAGCCTTTTAGGGCTTAGCCACAAAAAAGTTGCGTTGAACACATGTTTAAAAAATCACTTATTAAAACACAAAAACAAAAACAGCAGCCTATAATATTTGTAGAAATAAAAAAATTACGTTTACGGGGTCTCAACTCGCTTTCTCCTTTTTTAGGTGATAGACCCAGAGAATCCATTCGCATGCTCAGACGCCGTCCGCATATCGTTACTCCAGTTCGCTTGCTTGCTGCTCGAGCAAGCATCGGCGCATATACATGACGCCAACAACAAGAAGCAGGGCAACAAACTGCGCAGACTGATGACCTTCGCGTGGCCCTGTCTCTTGGGGAAGAACTTCGTTGATCCTGCTACCAGGTGAGACTAAGTTTCATGTTTTTAAAGCTACGCATCAAAAAAGTCGAGGCACTTTCGATTACATACCTAAACACGATATGAATTCTATGATATTAAAAGTTGGATATAGAATTTTGACATTAGGATTTAGAAATCTCGTAATATTCACTATTAAACGATATTAGACGTGTATTCCTAAATAAACATATTTCTCAGATAATGGGATCCGTAACGGACTTAAGTGCCTCGGTTTTTCTGATGAGAGGTGTAGTTTTAATTAAAAAATTCTTATTTTACTAAGTATCCGGTTGGTCGTAGACTTGATGTCCAACAGTGAAAGATAGAAAGAGAACTTATGTTTGTCGTATTTTTTTACAGATATCACGGTCACCTATTGCTAAGTCACATTATAGCCAAGTTTGCTATTCACAAACGCATCGTTTTGCAAGGTAAGTTATGTCATCTTTCGCTACCAAAACAGTTAAGTTTTATCGTTTTAATATTTGCTGAAATTATTTTTCAATAAGTTTATATTCCAAATTTCGTTTGAGGTGTTTCTGTTCATCCATCTTAATTATTTAACAAAAGTAAATGAATTTGTGAACATATGAGTTTTTTCTTTGCAGTGTTCCACAGTCTTCTGAAGGCCCACGCGGTCGAGGCCCGGTCGGTAGTGCGCCAGGCGCTCGAGATATTGACGCCCGCCATGCCGCAGCGCATGGAGGACGGCAATACCATGCTCACACACTGGACCAAGAAGATCATAGTAGAAGAGGGCCATTCGGTGCAGCAGCTGTTCCATATACTGCAGCTGGTCGTGAGGCATTACAAGGTCAGTACAATACCATGCTCACACACTGGACCAAGAAGATTATAGTAGAAGAGGGCCATTCGGTGCAGCAGCTGTTCCATATACTGCAGCTGGTCGTGAGGCATTACAAGGTGAGCTGCAATGCAACAGACGTTTGTGTGGCTCGCTACGATGAGCTTCAGCCCCCTTGGGGGGCAGGGGTATATGTGGCACGCTGCAATGTGCATAAGCTCCCTTCGGGGGCAGGGGTATGTGTGGCACGCTGCAATGTGCATAAGCTCCTTCGGGGGCAGGGGTATGTGTGGCACGCTGCAATGTGCATAAGCTCCCTTCGGGGGCAGGGGTATGTGTGGCACGCTGCAATGTGCATAAGCTCCCTTCGGGGGCAGGGGTATGTGTGGCACGCTGCAATGTGCATAAGCTCCCTTCGGGGGCAGGGGTATGTGTGGCACGCTGCAATGTGCATAAGCTCCCTTCGGGGGCAGGGGTATGTGTGGCACGCTGCAATGTGCATAAGCTCCCCTCGGGGGCAGGGGTATGTGTGGCACGCTGCAATGTGCATAAACCCCTTCGGGGGCAGGGGTATGTGTGGTACGTTGCGATGTGCATAAAGATTTTGTATTTATTATGTTCCTTTTTTTACTTCTGCTATTTTGTGTAAAAATTATTAATTATTCTCTTCCCTCTCCAGGTGTACTACCCAGTGCGTCACGCGCTGGTAGGCCACATGGTGGCGGCGATGCAACGTCTCGGGTTCAGCGCTAGCGCGTCGTTAGAACACCGGCGGCTGGCCGTCGACCTGGCCGAGGTGGCGCTCAAGTGGGACCTGCAGCGGATCAAGGACCACACTCACGATGACACCGTGGTACGTATGACAACATACTATCAGTGTTAGTACATTGCTGGAGCACCGGCGGCTGGCCGTCGACCTGGCCGAGGTGGCGCTCAAGTGGGACCTGCAGCGGATCAAGGACCACACTCACGATGACACGGTGGTACCAAGGGTGGTACGTATGACAACATACTAGTAGAAACATTTCTTGTTACCAAGTGAGACATTGAGTTCACTCGATACCCGAGAGATTTGAATAAGGCTATGAAGATGTGATAACTGGTGATTAGGTTGATGTATCGGTTTTGACAATGAAATCTGCTATAGTCGGTTGCATATAGCATTATAAACTTCAACCTACAGTCTAATTGTTCCATGTTTTCTAGGTGGCAACATCGCCCAGCGGTTCCATGAAGCGCGCTTCCACGGACGACTCAAGTTCCGATCCTCGCAAGGCTCTGAACACCGGCTGGGCGAGTCCTCAAGCCAGCGGGTCGCGCTTGGATCCTGACGCGGCCAAACCTTTAGACCGAGCGCATGTTGATGTGGTCGTCAATCTACTGCTGAGACTCGCGTGCCAGGTGATTACTCTCATTGACAGCTCAGCTAACACTGGTTACCTCACAGCGGGTCGCGTTTAGACCCTGACGCGGCCAAACCCTTGGACTGACGCGGACGAACCCTTGGACCCTTACGCGGCCAAACCCTTGGACCTTGCGCATGTCGACGTGGTCGTCAATCTACTGCTGAGACTCGCGTGCCAGGTGATTACTCTCATTGACAGCTCAGCTAACACTGGTTACCTCACAGCGGGTCGCGCTTGGACCCTGACGCGGCCAAACCCTTGTCAATCTACTGCTGAGACTCGCGTGCCAGGTGATTGTTCTCATGGACAGCTCAGCTAACACTGGTTACCTCACAGCGGGTCGCGGTTAGACCCTGTGGTTGTCAATCTACTGCTGAGACTCGCGTGCCAGGTGATTGTTCTCATTGACAGCTCAGCTAACACTGGTTACCTCACAGCGGGTCGCGCTTAGACCCTGTGGTCGTCAATCTACTGCTGAGACTCGCTTGCCAGGTGATTGTTCTCATTGACAGCTCAGCTAACACTGGTTACCTCACAGCGGGTCGCGCTTGGACCCTGACGCGGCCAAACCCTTGGACCGCGCGCATGTCGATGTGGTCGTCAATCTACTGCTGAGACTCGCGTGCCAGGTGATTACTCTCATTGACAGCTCAGCTAACACTGGTTACCTCACAGCGGGTCGCGCTTAGACCCTGACGCGGCCAAACCCTTGGACCGCGCGCATGTCGATGTGGTCGTCAATCTACTGCTGAGACTCGCGTGCCAGGTGATTGTTCTCATTGACAGCTCAGCTAACACTGGTTACCTCACAGCGGGTCGCGCTTGGACCCTGACGCGGCCAAACCCTTGGTCAATCTGCTGCTGAGACTCGCGTGCCAGGTGATTGTTCTCATTGACAGCTCAGCTAACACTGGTTACCATAGGACAGTGGTCAACTAACATAGTTATACTTAAGCCAGTGGTCAACTAACATGGTTATACTCAAGCCAGTGGTTCCCAAATAGACTCTGACGCGGCCAAACCCTTGGACTCTGACGCGGCCAAACCCTTGGACCCTGACGCGGCCAAACCCTTGGACCGCGCGCATGTCGATGTAGTCGTCAATCTACTGCTGAGACTCGCGTGCCAGGTGATTACTCTCATTGACAGCTCAGCTAACACTGGTTATACTCAAGCCAGTGGTTCCCAAACAAACCCTTGGATCGTTCTCATGTTGATGTGGTTGTCAATCTACTGCTGAGACTCGCGTGCCAGGTGATTACTCTCATTGACAGCTCAGCTAACACTGGTTATACTCAAGCCAGTGGTTCCCAAACAAACCCTTGGATCGTTCTCATGTTGATGTGGTCGTCAATCTGCTGCTGAGACTCGCTTGCCAGGTGAACATACTTAGATTCGTTCGCCCATCGAAAGGGATAATCCGTATTTCAATGTTTTACATACATCAAGATCACGGGTAAAGCGGTAAAACTGCGGGTGAGCAGAAGGAGCGAGCAGGAGAAGATTATATTCGTCTACATTCTCATTCATTTTTCTTCTTTATATGTAGTGAAATCGGGCTTCACGGCGTATTGCCGAATGCGACTTGATGTCATGCCTCCTTTTACCCAATACCTGCAATCTGGAGGACCTGAATGTGGCGTCAGAGAGAGCCCTAACTTTCGCTAAATTCTGGCAAAATACAGGGGGTAAGGGACAGCCCTCCGAATACTGAAAGGGCGCATTCAGACCATGAAACTGAACAACTTCCCATAGAAAAAAAATCAGGAAACGTAAAAAAGAATTTTGATTTCCCATAGTAATTGCAATCATTTGATCGTGATTTTGTATGCGAAGTCGAAATTTTTTTTTCGTTTCCTGAAATTTATTTCTATAGAAAGTTGTTCAATTTCATGGTCTGAATGCACCCATTCAGTATTCGGAGGGCTGTCCCTTACACCCCGTATAATCTAAATCCACGTTTGACACCATTCGTTATTTAGGAATAATAACATTATGAATCCTTAGATTTGAACTGAATGCAATTTGGCGAGACGTTGTTCGATGCCATTCTACAGTTATTTCGACTTTTTCTAAGGCGGCAATTAAAGTCATCATGTAGATCTGATTGTTTGAAAAACGACCAGTGTTTTATAATCATGGTTTGCGTATTCCTCAGGTGAACGAGGGCGCGGCGGCGGGCGGCGCGGTGACGTCGCCGGGCGAACAACTATCGCGTCGTTGCGTTGCACTACTGAAAGTAGCCCTTAAACCTGCAGTATGGCCGCACCTCACCGAGCCTAAACTAGCCTGGCTTGACAAAGTAAGTACCTAGTTGATTAAGACCTGAATTATAATAGCTGTTTGTATGGAAGAAAGTCTCATCTTGAAATGAATAGGACCGAGCCAAAATCTACGCGCCACAGAAGTTTCAAATCCAAATTGGGCCGAACTTGGCTCGCGAGCAGCCTCGGTTGGTGTGGAGCCACCTGATGGTTAAGCCCTAAGTTAGATGTTCGGTTCTGGCTGTTTGTATGGAAGAAAATCTCATCTTGAAATGAAGTCGCCCGTGTCTTACCGTGCTGATTCTCGGCCTTACTATAAAATGCTATAAAATTGCCCGTTTTTTGTTCCCGCATCATTTGAAAGTATCAAGCATCGTCAAATACTTTTTCAAAGTATGCCGAAATCATTAGATTGTCAAATGTGTCTCATAACAAAAATAAAACGGTTCAATATTTTCGGCACATTCGCATAACATTTTGACAACTTATTTTTCCCCAGGTATTCGCAACAGCCGACACAAACGCCGCCGCTTGTGCGAACGCGTGCACGGCTTTGGAACTACTAGTGTTCCTACTGGGCGTGTTACGTCGCGAACAAATCCTAGCCGCGCTGAAGCCGCTACAGCGAGGGCTGGCGGCGTGCGTGTCGTCCACTAACACCAAGATTGTGCGGTTGACGCATAATTTGTTAGCGAAATTGACAGCCCTATTCCCGACTGAACCTTCTGGCGCGGCGCAATCTTCTAAGGTAAGTTTACAAGACGTTTCAACAATGTTTTTTTTTAAGATACGTTTTTGCTAACATTTACAACCAAACGCACTAAGTCCTAGTCTTTTTAAAACACTACTTAGATGTTTGCAACCGAGTATCGTCATGAGTGAATCTGTGGTTGCTTGACTTGCTGACATCGAGTGAAAAAGGTATAATATATTCTTATAGGGATAATAACACTTGAGAAGGCATTTACAACTACTACTCTGCATGAAACTTTATCGCCATTTATTTCACTTTGGCATTTCCTCCGCAGTATGAAGAGCTGGAAACCCTTTACGCGTGCGTAAGCAAGTACGCTTTCGAAGGCCTCGCTACGTACGAGAAATCTGCGCCTGGGAATGGCGCTGGTGCCCTACTCGGACCTCTGATGATGCTCAAAGCTTGCTGCTCATCCAACCCTGGATACATTGACAGACTACTGCTGCCGTTGATGAGGGTCTTGCATAGGATGGTGAAAGACCATGTAGCAGCGTCAGGACCTGACCAGAGGAAGGATGACGCACTATCTGATTTGCTGGTAAGATCTTGATCTTAGAACTTAGCTCTTAATACCCTTGATAATAAAGAGTTGTTGCTTTTCCAACCCTGGATATATTGACAGACTACTGCTGCCGCTGATGAGGGTCCTGCATAGGATGGTGAAAGACCACGTCGCAGCGTCAGGACCTGACCAGAGGAAGGATGATGCTCTATCTGACTTGCTGGTAAGATCTTCTCACCTTTTACGGTCTACATATGCTATAAAGCTTAGTGCTCCTCGAACCCTGGATATATCGACAGACTACAGCTTCCTTTGATGAGGGTCTTGCACAGGACGGTGAAAGACCACGTAGCAGCCTCAGGACCTGACCAGAGGAAGGATGATGCACTATCTGATTTACTGGTAAGATCTTGGTCTTTTCTTACTTAGAACTAAGGTCTCAAGATGCTGAAGGCTTGCTGCTCATCCTACCCTGGATATATCGACAGACTACTGCTTCCGTTAATGAGAGTCTTGCATAGGATGGTGAAAGACCATGTAGCAGCGTCAGGACCTGACCAGAGGAAAGATGACGCCCTAACCTTAGATATATTGACAGACTTGCTGTCAGGACTTGACCAGAGGAAGGATGATGCATTATCTGATTTACTGGTAAGATCTTGGTCTTTTCTTACTTAGAACTAAGGTCTTAAGATGCTGAAGGCTTGCTGCTCATCCAACCCTGGATATATTGACAGACAACTGCTTCCGTTGATGAGGGTCTTGCATAGGATGGTGAAAGACCACGTAGCAGCCTCAGGGCCTGACCAGAGGAAGGATGATGCACTATCTGATTTACTGGTAAGATCTTGGTCTTTTCTTACTTAGAACTAAGGTCTCAAGATGCTGAAGGCTTGCTGCTCCTCGAACCCTGGATATATTGACAGACTACTGCTGCCGTTGATGAGGGTCTTGCATAGGATGGTGAAAGACCATGTCGCAGCGTCAGGACCTGATCAGAGGAAGGATGATGCACTATCTGACTTGCTGGTAAGATCTTCGACTTCTGTTACTTTGAACTAAAGTCTCAAGACGCTGAAAGCTTGCTGCTCCTCCAACCCTGGATATATCGACAGACTACTGCTGCCGCTGATGAGGGTCTTGCATAGAATGGTGAAAGACCATGTGGCTGCGTCAGGCCCTGACCAGAGGAAGGATGACGCATTATCTGATTTACTGGTAAGATCTTCGACTTCTGTTTGAACGATATCCTTCTACCTGGACTAGGATGATCAATCTCACTTCATCATCTTCCTGCCCTTATCCCAATTACTAAGTGACGGCGCAACGGTTGACTATGACTATTGTAGCCGAGTTCAAAATCTCTACGTCGCCTTTTACGAAACACCCTGAGTAGAATAGGGGCGGCAGAATTCTTAGCCGCTACCACACGGGTATCAATCTCACTTGCCGGTAATATTTTCAGGTGGTCGAAGTGTTCTTAGTTTTTTTTAGTCAGTTAGGCCACATTAGTTTTCTGTTTCTTAAAGCAATGTTTGTGTTTCAGATTCTTGCCCTCGACCTTCTGAAAGGTCGTGTTTCGGTGATGCCGGTGGACACAAGAAAGACTTTCATTGGAACTGTGCTCGTCGGTCTTATTGAAAAGACTACTGACGCTAAGGTACGTACTTCCAATTTTGTGGTAAGGCTAGGCAATTCGTTTTGGGTGTTTGTTTGAAAGTTCTGGAAAACCACAAAATATACCGATTTCCGATACTTTATTCAACCTTTGTCTGATCCAGTTCCTCCTACTGCTTTGTTGTATTTACAAGACAGTTGGCAGTATTTTAATTGTAATTGCACTAAAAGATCCAACTTTTTTATTAGGTGATGAAAGCCATAACCCGAATGGTGGAGGAATGGGTAAAGGCGCGCAACGTGAATCTAGCTCTAGGCGCTGCCGCCGCGCCATCTCTACGAGAAAAGTCCATACTACTGGTCAAACTCATGCAGTATGTGGAAAAACGATTCCCGGACGATATGGAGCTGAATGCACACTTCTTGGACATCATCAACTATGTATACAGGTAATACTTCACCCTGCTTTCACCTTGAAAATTTTTTGGTATATGATTTGGTCATTTGTAATTTGGGATGCAATAGCTTATTTATTTATTTCAACCACTGTGAAACAACGGCTGCGTACGTGTTGTGAATTTGTGATATCTCAAATGCATATGCAAACAAATGTTCCATGCCCCGCGTGAACATTCTTTATGTTTAATGGACCCCGTTTTGCGCAGGAAACTTTTACAAACTTTTCAAATTATCCCTACGAACTTCCACCAACCAATTGCTTACTTGAAGAATAGGTCAAAATGACCGAGCTGTCAATGAAACTCGAGCCAATAATCGCGCGATATAGTCTACTTCAATGACTTGTTTATCCTACTTCCTACTAATATTATAAAGGCGGATGTTTGTGTGTGTGTTTGTTACGACATCACGCTAAAACGGCTGATTAGATTGACATGAAACTTTGCAGAAATATAAAAGGGCATCTGAAATAACACATAGGCTACTTTTTACCCCAGGAAAATGTCTCATTTCTACGGAATCACGCATATTCCAAAATTTTTGACGTAGGTGGCGTGACTGAGCCGATTCGCGTCTTTGTGGGGAAGCATATCCTTTAATTCAACAGTTATCTTAAAGTCATGGTAGCTGCGGCGATAGTGCGCTTGCCTACCAACAAGGTGACTCGCGTTCGAATCGGATAGTGTTCTCCTTATTTTTGTTTCTATTTTTTCGAACTTTTATTTAATTTAAGTTTTGTCTTACATCATCTTCCTGCCCTTATCCCAATTGCTTGGGTCGGCGCAACACGTTTTGCTAAACACAAAATCGTGCTGCAATGGATTCAGCTTAATTTTACGACCGGCCGCCTAACAGACGTCAACCCTCATTGGGAATGCTTTTGTGGTGGATTAACCGCCACCATACGGTTAACCTGGCTGTTTGGGTCGGGTTTATCCCTCGGTCGCCTCTTACGACTCCACGGGAAGAGAGGGGTGGTGCTATTCTACTCTGCCGGCACCACACGGCGTTAAGTTTGTCTTACGATATTGGAAAATCTTACACACTGGTCTTGCTATACTTCCTACGTGTGTGTTTGTTACGACTTCACTCAAAAACGGCTGGTTAGATTGACATGAAACTTTGCAGAAATATAAAGGGCATCTGGAATAGCATATACTTTTACCACGGAAAAATGTCTCATTCCCACGGGATCACGCATTTTCAATATTTATGAAAAGGTGGCCCGACTGAGCCGATTCGCGTTTTAGAAACTACACAGCGTCATCTCTTGGCGAGTAAGTAAGGCAAAATTGATGTATATCCCACAACACATGTACGTACAAAAATTACTTGCCAATGAAAATGTTTTAACAAGATTTTGAATCCCACAAATTCTACTTCCTACTAATCCTATCCTACTTCCTACTATAATATTATAAAGGCGGATGTTTGTGTGCGTGTTTGTTACGACATCACGCTAAAACGGCTGATTAGATTGACATGAAATTTTGCACAAATATAGAAGACTATCTGTAATAACACATAGGCTACTTTACCACGGAAAATGTCTTATTCCTACGGGATCACGCATATTCCAATATTTTGGCAAAGGTGGCGTGACTGAGCCGATTCGCGTTTTAAACGTTTTCGCCGAAAACTAACAGCGAAATCTCTTGGCGAGTAATGCTTTCTTCCCGCGTAATAATAGGTTGCAGCGGGTGAAACCGCTGACGGGCAGCTAGTGAAATATAAATAACTACAATAGTTATGCCTAGAAAACTTCACTAAGAAGTAATTTTGCCAAAATTATACCGTAGCTCCACAAATTATGAATGTTTACTATTTTGTAGAAATTTTTCCACAAGATAGTAATTTTTAAACCCTTGGTGTTTTAATCAAACACTAGATATTGATATTAACTTTTTGGTTACAAAGTTAATACAAATCCACAAATTATACTTATCAATTTCCACTAACCAATCATGTATTTCACCAGGGACGAACAGTTGAAAATGACCGAGCTATCAATGAAACTCGAGCCCGCCTTCCTCGCCGGTCTCCGCTGCGCTCAGCCCAACATCCGCGCGAAGTTCTTCGAAGTTTACGACACGAGCGTGCGGCGCCGAGTGTTTGACAGGCTGCTATACGTCATATGCTCGCAGAACTGGGAACATATCGGCGGGCACTTCTGGATCAAACAGTGCTTGGAGTTGCTGCTGGTCACTTGTGTCTCGAGTGAGTAAAATTGGCTACAATAGCCACCTACGGGCGCATCAGCGCCGACTTGATTGGGAGTAGAAGTGGTCGCCATGGCCGAAATCGGTTGGGAAGATCACTTTACTACGACTGAACACATATTTCTGTCTGTGTTTTGTGTGTGAATTTAGCTTTCTCGATAGATTTAAATGATTATGGTAATGCAAATATAAATAAGTCTCCATGTTTTAGGAAAACAGTCAAATTTTTTACCGCAGGCTGGATTGCTGAAAATATTTGAAAGTTTTCCTATAATTGTATACCTAAACACTTCCAGTGTTTTACATTGGTACTCAAGTGTCCGTGTGATAGAAAATCACAAGAATTTGTCTCATCACACGACGGTTTTTAATTCACAAAAATACTTTCATCTCTTTAAAGCAGATTGAGTTTGACTCCCGTTCAAATGGTATTGATACAAACAAGACCGTAACAAAATGTAAACTTTTGCAGCAACTCAAATCCGGCTGTCCAACACGAAGTACCTGCTACCCAGCATAACTTCCGTCATAAACTGGGCGGACGCAGAGGAACGAAAATCGTTCACCGTACTCACCGCGGTGAAGGAGGAATCCAGTGACGGATTCAGTGACTCCCTGGACCCGGATAAAGAAGACGTCCTGGATATGGACCTGGATTCCAATTCCACGCAGAAGGAGGATATTACGAAAAATGTACCGAATAGGTGAGAATAATATCGTGTTGCTATCATTGCCTTGCCCTTTTCGCAATTTGTTTATGAATAAATCTGTAATTCTGCTATCAGTTTCATGTCGCAGTGTTAAAAAAACACTGCTCAATAAAAAATATTCCCAATGAGCTACCAAAAATGTATACTTCCAAAAGCCAATTGGTTTTCTTTTTCTAAAGTGTAGCACTTACAGCAAAAACAAGCAAAAACCGTCATGAAAATACCAAAATTAGACCAAAATTACTACCGCCCGGTTTACAAAAGAAGGGGACCTGAAATGGCAACATTATTGTTTGCGTCTTTATATTTCATGACATTTGAGCAAGATGTCAACAATAACGTTACCATTTTGGGTCCCCTTCTTTTTGTGAACCACCTTATACTAATATGACATTTTGTTTACAGACAAAAATCTCTCAACCAAATCGTCGCGAAGCAATCTGAATTCCTGGAACTAGCGCGTCGCGTACGCACGGAGCAGTTGGTAGTGGCTGCGGCTCAGTTGTGTCATATGGATGACAATCTGGCACATCACACCTGGCTGAGGTTATTCCCTAAACTGTGGACCACTATGGACGAGAGGCAACTGGGGGTACGTTAAAACGACATACTGTTATGGCAAATCTTTCTGAAATCGCATTTAAAATAAACCGTACTGGTGAACGCATACTACTACTATTTCCTAATTTTGTCAGTTCGTTTTAGATTTGGAATAAAGTTTATTGGCCTCTCGCACAAACTGACTTATACTTTATTCCAAGTTTAAAACGAACAAGAAGTAGCACGCCGCAGTAAAAATTTCTGCATAGATGCAGCATCTCTTATTTGTAAACAACTGATTACATTCCCTGGTACGTAATAGGATGCAAATAATAGTACGTTGCACCGTAGGACGACGGTTTCATACTCGAATGACATCAACATCACTACATAAGTTCGGTATTTTCTTAGCGTACGTGACAGACTCGTATTCCCTTTTATTATTTCTCGGTAACTCACAGAATACTTGGTTACACAACTGAAAAAGGGCTAGTCTTGTCCGCCTAGTCATCTTGTTAGGACCTTTACAGGTTTATCATTGGAAGATAGAATATTTTTGTATAAATTATAACTTCATCGAAGAGCTATTAAATACCTGAACATCTTACATTATTTCGCCTTTAAATGTATCACAAATTGTAGCTTATTTCCTGTTGTGTGTTTTAGACTGTGATGAACGAGGTGGTGCCGTTCATAATCTCTGGAATACACGTGATCCAGCGCGACCAGCCACTCAGCGCCCTGAATACATTCATCGAAGCACTTGCTAGATGCAATCCACCGGTCGCTATCAAACCGTAAGTCCTAATTTTACTTTAATTAAGATGAAATTATACATTGATTCTTATAAATTAGTATTATAAGAATAAGATATTAACGACATCGTACGTAAGGGTTCAAAAACAGCCCATAGGAAAACTTAAAGGCGCTTACTAATTTGAGTATATCTCGGAAACAATTGTTTGCCATTACTTTGTAACAATTTTTCAATTTCGCTTTGGCGCGAAACAAATGTTTTCAAATGAATACGAACCTAAAATGTCTCCTTGTCTTGGTCAAATTTATTATCAACATAGCATAACTCTGTACCCAAACTAAGACCCTCCTATTATTCCCTAGGCCGATGATGAAGTATCTCGGAAAGACGCACAACCTATGGCACCGGATGACGTTGAATCTGGAACAAATGGCGATCGACCAGGCCGCCGGACGTCAACCAAGAGAACAACTAGAGATATACGACTACGATGTGGAAACTACTACTCCTACGGTAAGTTTTACTTTATGTACAAATTGCCACAGTAAACATCTCTAGTTATTGTTACTTTTTATGTTTAGCTAGACGATTATGTCAGTTAAGTTTTTGATCTTTAGGTAAAATGCAAATAAAACAGAGATAAGTACGTTCCACAGTTCCACAGGCTCTTTCAGCAAGCAACTGTACTTGTGGGTGATCTAGGCATATTTCGGAGAGATTTTATCCAACTTTTAACTTCTATACAAACAATGCCCAAAAATTTTGTAATAGCCTCATGGCTGGTGTTTTGTTTTTTACTGTGTATGTTTTGACATACCTACATGTAACATGGTGTTATACAACGACTATACAACACTAACTATTATTATTTGTTCCCCTGTGTAGGAAGTGCTAGATTCTCTAAGCGATATGTACGAGCTGCTACAAGAAGAAGACATGTGGTCGGGACTGTGGCAGAAGCACGCAAGATACCGCGACACCAACGTAGCTATCGCTTACGAGCAACAAGGATTCTACGAACAGGCTCAGGTAAATCTTTATGGTTTATTCGAGTGTCTCTCAAATGTTATGTAAGAATGAAAGCAATAGAAGTCTCCTTACTGATAGTAATAACGCTACCAAATGGGTTAAGAATTTAGAAACGCGATTATAATTTTTTGTGCATCTTTGACTCGAACAATATGCCATTCGATTAAATAAATGAAACTAAATTTTTGAATTTGGTCCAGAGAAGACTTTGTTTGAGCACTGTCACGCCATGATATTTGTCATGTTTGTCGGAATATCTTAGAAAACATTATTACAATTGCTATTCTTACCCCAGTCGGCGACTTCCACAGTTCGCCTAATCAAAGCTCCTATATATAGATTATTATACCATAGATTTTTATAAATTTAGTCATAAAAGATCCAAAATCAAGATTGTTTTATGTTTTCCCAGGCCGCATACGACGTCGCAATGTCGAAACTGAAACAAGAATACACTACCAACCCGTCCGCCTACAGTATGCACAAGGAATGCACGTTATGGACGCAGCACTGGATCAAATGTGCCAAAGAGTTGAACCAATGGGACTCGCTGCTGGAACTAGGGCTGACTAGAAGTGGGCGCGACCCCTTCCTGATACTGGAGAGCTCGTGGAGGAACCCCAACTGGCCGACGATGAAGGACGCGCTGGCTGAAGTGGAGTACAACTGTCCTAAGGAGCTGGGTCAGTGGACATTGTTATTACATATGTATCCATATGTGGATGCTTTTTATTAGCCTGTTTGTATCTAAAATCGTACTACAAAAAAATAAAATAAATAAAATAAAATAAATAAATTACTTGTTGTGATTTTCGCACTTCTTGTGACGATGGAATACAACTTTTTAAGCACTCGCGATTACTTTCACACATAATAGCTACTTAAGCGGGTCTTTTCGCGATAGTTTTTAGGTAAATAAGCGATTTACTTAGAAACCCGACGTTAGTAGTCTGCCCGCGACCATGACTGATGAAACTCAGTCGAAACGTCGGGTTTGCAGGTAAATCGCTTATTTACCTAAAAAAACTATCGCGATAAGACCAGGTTAAGTAACTATTATGGATGGAATACAACTTAAGGAGCTGGGTAAGTGGATTTCAAAGCCTATTTGAACCAATGGGACTCGCTGCTGGAACTAGGGCTGACTAGAAGTGGGCGCGACCCCTTCCTGATACTGGAGAGCTCGTGGAGGAACCCCAACTGGCCGACGATGAAGGACGCGCTGGCTGAAGTGGAGTACAACTGTCCTAAGGAGCTGGGTAAGTGGATTTCAAAGCCTACTACCTACCTTGTTCATAGAAGAAGGGGACCCGAAATGGCAACATTATTGTTGACATCTTGCTCAAAATATACCTTTAAATATATATATTTACTGGGTCTAGAAAAGTGCTCCAACGATTTTCCAAAAATCGTTGCATTACATTTTGTTTGATAACTCAAAACTAATAGCGACATCTGTTGGTGAGTAAGACAGTGTAACCGTGTTTGTAAGTTGTTTTAAAACTAACGCATAAAAAACAAAAACCGAACGAGCTCGGTCCACCAGCTGGTGTCATGTAATATGAAAAAGATGCAAACAATAATATTGCCATTTCGGGTCCCCTTCTTCTATGAACCAGGTAGTATTTGAACCAATGGGACTCGCTGCTGGAACTAGGGCTGACTAGAAGTGGGCGCGACCCCTTCCTGATACTGGAGAGCTCGTGGAGGAACCCCAACTGGCCGACGATGAAGGACGCGCTGGCTGAAGTGGAGTACAACTGTCCTAAGGAGCTGGGTCAGTGGAATACAAAGCCTAGTTGAACCAATGACTAGTGAATTCGACTCACTACTGAGATTTTCGAACTTTTTGTGCTGAAGATAAAATAAAAATATAAATTGCGGTAGAAGAGTTCGTCGTATCTTCTTTATAAAGTTAACTTCAGACGCGTATCGCAGACCGCGCGGTTCATCCTGATGCTTATTGGACGGATCCACAGCCGTATAGATGCATCTGTTTGTTCTGAGCCAATGAATATCTAGTTCTAAGACGAAATGAAATGACAGAGGCAATCTTTTATCTAAGATGTTGTTTGCAGCGTGGCTGGTGAACCTGTACCGCGGCTACCTGTGCATCTGCGCGGGGGGGGAGCAGCAGCTGTCGGGCGTGGAGCGGCACGCGGAGGCGGCCGCGGCGCAGTGCCTGCGCGAGTGGAGGCGCCTGCCGCGCGTCGTCTCCCACGCGCACCTGCCGCTGCTCCGCGCCGCGCAGCAGCTCATGGAGCTCAGCGAGGCCGCGCAGATACACACCGTGAGTACACACACCACTCGAAACAGGGATCACGAAGAACGTAGTTTCTTTCATAACAAATGCTAAAATACCAACGTTCGCTCCACTCGCAATAACTACTATTTCTTATCAGATGCTTAGGTTGCAGGGCTCGCTCCGCTCGCAATACTACTTTTTTGTTCGTATCAGATACCAAATCTGCAGGGCTCCGCTCGCTCCGCTGTCTCCTATTAGATATCAAATTACAGGGATACAAGCTCCGCTCACACCACTACTATTTCGTATCAGTTGCCTAGATTGCACCGCTCGCTCCGCTCGAAATACTACTATTTCGTTCGTATCAGATACGATGCACAGAGCTCGCTCGCTCGCAATATTAATGTTTCGTATCAAATGCCTAGATTACAGGGCTCGCTTCGTTCGCAATATTAATGTTTCGTTCCTATCAGATATCATCATAGTTGCAGCGCTCGCTCTGCTGATCTGCTCGCAATACAAATTTTTCGAATCAGATTCCCAAATTGCAGGGCTCGCTCCGCTCGCAATTCTACTATTTCTTATCAGATGCTTAGGTTGCAGGACTCGCTCGGCTCGCAAATATTTTGCTTATTTTATGTATTTTGCCAAAGTTGTTGCATTCAGAAGAAATTAAGTTCTACTACATTTAAATCTTGGTATGTTTCCACAGGGTCTCCTGCACGCGCGCCCCACCTCCTTACACGACATGAAGGCGATAGTGAAGACGTGGCGCAACCGGCTGCCCGTGGTGGCCGACCCGCTCTCCCACTGGGGCGCAATCTTCACGTGGCGCCAGCACCACTACCAGTTCATCGCGTCGCACTACGACACGCAGACCGAGCACGCCGCCAACCACAGCATGCTCGGCGTGCATGCCAGTGCACAGGTCAGGGATGATTTGTATTGTATTGTTGTATTGTTGCCGTGTGATGCCGGCCTAGAATAGCATCACCCCAATTCTACCCGTGGGTGTCGTAAAGCGATAAGGGATAATTATCAGGAATGGGCAGCGTTCCTGTAATTAAACATCTTGCACTGCGCTCGCCAATCCGCCTGCCAAGCGTGGTGAGTATGGCAATACCCCCCAATACGGGGGAGGCCCATGTCCAGCAGTGGACTGTTGTGGCTGTTAAGGTTAAGGTTGTATTGTAACTGAAGAAAATCGAAACAGTCAATCCAGCCACCGACTCAAACCAGTCAACTCGATCGACTAACTAAAAATCAAACTAACTGACTCACTAAAACTTACAAATTCAGCTGACTCAACTAGCACAACTTATCAATCAACCAACCAGCTAACAAACCATCCAACTAAAGTAAATCACCCGTCTCAATCTGTGAAACCGAACATAAAAATCAGTTTTTTGAAATTTTTATTCGCGTTAGTTTTTTTATTTCTTTCGTATCGGGTCCAAAAACTAACACAAGTTTTGTTTATTCCAGGCCATAATCCACTTCGCAAAGATAGCACGCAAGCACAACTTATCGGGCGTGTGTCTCGACTCATTACACCGTATCTACACGATCCCCAGCGTGCCAATCGTCGACTGCTTCCAGAAGATCAGACAGCAGGTTAAGTGCCACATCCAGATGTCCTGGACCGAGGGCAAGGACGAGCTGCAGGAAGGTAGGTCAATGCACTCTACACCAGCCCAGCGTCCAACAGTGGACTGCTTCCAGAAGATCAGGCAGCAGGTCAAGTGCCACATCCAGATGTCCTGGACCGAGGGCAAGGACGAGCTGCAGGAAGGTAGGTCAATGCACACTCACCAGCCCAGCGTCAACATGGACTGCTGAAGATCAGGCAGCTGGTGGAGTGCCACATCCAGATGTCCTGGACCGAGGGCAAGGACGAGCTGCAGGAAGGTAGGTCAATGCACTCTACACCAGCCCAGCGTCAACAGTGGACTGCTTCCAGAAGATCAGGCACCAGGTCAAGTGCCACATCCAGATGTCCTGGACCGAGGGCAGGACGAGCTGCAGGAAGGTAGGTCAATGCACTCTACACCAGCCCAGCGTCCAACAGTGGACTGCTTCCAGAAGATCAGGCACCAGGTCAAGTGCCACATCCAGATGTCCTGGACCGAGGGCAGGACGAGCTGCAGGAAGGTAGGTCAATGCACTCTACACCAGCCCAGCGTCCAACAGTGGACTGCTTCCAGAAGATCAGGCAGCAGGTCAAGTGCCCATCCAGTGTCCTGGACCGAGGGCAAGGACAGCTGCAGGAAGGTAGGTCAATGCACTCTACACCAGCCCAGCGTCCAACAGTGGACTGCTTCCAGAAGATCAGGCACCAGGTCAAGTGCCACATCCAGATGTCCTGGACCGAGGGCAGGGACAGCTGCAGGAAGGTAGGTCAATGCACTCTACACCAGCCCAGCGTCCAACAGTGGACTGCTTCCAGAAGATCAGGCACCAGGTCAAGTGCCACATCCAGATGTCCTGGACCGAGGGCAGGACGAGCTGCAGGAAGGTAGGTCAATGCACTCTACACCAGCCCAGCGTCCAACAGTGGACTGCTTCCAGAAGATCAGGCACCAGGTCAAGTGCCACATCCAGATGTCCTGGACCGAGGGCAAGGACAGCTGCAGGAAGGTAGGTCAATGCACTCTACACCAGCCCAGCGTCCAACAGTGGACTGCTTCCAGAAGATCAGGCAGCAGGTCAAGTGCCACATCCAGATGTCCTGGACCGAGGGCAAGGACGAGCTGCAGGAAGGTAGGTCAATGCACTCTACACCAGCCCAGCGTCCAACAGTGGACTGCTTCCAGAAGATCAGGCAGCAGGTCAAGTGCCACATCCAGATGTCCTGGACCGAGGCAAGGACGAGCTGCAGGAAGGTAGGTCAATGCACTCTACACCAGCCCAGCGTCCAACAGTGGACTGCTTCCAGAAGATCAGGCAGCAGGTCAAGTGCCACATCCAGATGTCCTGGACCGAGGGCAAGGACGAGCTACAGGAAGGTAGGTTACAAATTCACAATATCAATGAAAGGTATGCCAATACAAGGTATTGGTTTAAATGGTCTTGAATCCACTATATCTCTAACTAAAACCGGCCAAGAGCGTGTCAGACACGCCCACAAATAGGGTTTCGTAGTCAACCTTTAAATATCAGGTTTTTCAGCATTACAAACTTAATTTTGTTGCTGGATTGTTAGCAGCAGTATGATGACCAACCGCAAATAGAAAAACTTAATTTTTTATGAAACCTTTAAAGTACAATATCCGTTATAGTTTTCATTGTAACTTCAGATTGTAAGCTATATTCCATATTTATTTCAAATTTTAGCGTTTATACTTTAGAGTTACAGCTGGAACAAATTAGGTCAAAACGCCCTTTTTAAAAGCAAGTATCTCGTGACAGAAACATTTTAGTGACTTTGTTTCAAAGAAACCTCACCTTAGTTTTAAAAGACCTATTCAACGATACCCTACTCAATATTTCAGAAGAAAAACATTTTTTTTGCCCCCCTTTCACTTGTATGGGAGGGGGTCCAAAAAACATTTAATATAATTTTTTACCACCGAGTCACTGAGTCACTGAGTCAGTGGCAGAAGAGACGCTAGCGCGTACAGATGTCACTCCGCCCGATGAAGGTCCACCGACTGGACCGAAACTGTCGCGAAACCGCGATGAAATAAAATTTCTAGTAAGTGCAAATATCCGTTTTTATATTTAATTAAAGTTAAAAGATCTCCTATTTTTCTAAACTTTATTATCTAAAAGTGCGCTATATATAGTTAAAAATAAACGGTAAAGTAAAATCGATAATAACTGGCCAAATTATGGGAACCCAACATTTTTAAAGATGGTCATAAGGTGCGTCCACACTGCTCGAGGCTGCTCGCTGCCTCACTGCTTCGCGTGGCCTACGCTCGTGCGCAGGCGAGCCAAGTTCGGCCCAATTTGAACGCCTAAATAACCTTATTGACAAACGTCAGAAGCGCGTTGATTTTGACTCGGCCCGCGTGCGTTCGCCGGAGCATGAACATGCGTTGCCTCGAATTTTTTTGGTCGTTTGCCGCGCGAGGCAGTAAGGCCTATTGTTTTGGCGAGAAGAAGAATTTATATCCATGTTTTTTTCTATTCAAAGGTCTCGACATGATCGAGTCGACGAACTTCAAATACTTCACCAAGGAGATGACTGCGGAATTCTACGCGTTCAAGGGACTGCTCCTCGCGCAGTTGGGGAGGTCTGAAGACGCCAACAAGGCGTTCGCTGCAGCAGTGCAGCTCCACGACACATTGGTCAAGGTAATAAGAATGCACTCACAAGTGTATCGATTCTCCATACCGCGTTAAATATCATATCCTGAGATACCAGTTCGTACCAAGGCGAGTATGACAAAGAAGTGCATATTTCTGGACTCGGGCGCCTACTGTAGTTAATCTTGGGTCATTCTTAAATAAATAAAGAAACAGTATATAACTCTAGTTTTAAAACTACCCCAGTTGCACTTGCTTCTAATTTACTACGATACCCGTGGGAATAAAACGTTTTTCTATCATATTTTTCGCACTTAAACTTTCCTTTTGAATCACTATAACTATAAACATAAATTGAAAATGAGAAATATGAAAGAAAAAAAAACATTTGCGACCGACCATTTAAACAGATCTCAATAACTATTAACAAAAACCGTATCGTGTTTTTGGAAGAGTTAGCGGTGTCCATGACAAAGAAACGTAAAAAAGGACTTCATTTTATATATTACTAGCTGCCCGTCAGCGGTTTCACCCGCTGCAACCTATTATTCCGCGAGGAAAAAAGCATTATTCGCCAAGAGATGTCGCTGTTAGTTTTCGGCGAAAACGTTTAAAACGCGAATCGGCTCAGTCACGCCATCTATTTCAAAAATATTGGAAAATGCGTGATCCCGTGGGAATGAGACATTTTTCCGTGGTAAAAAGTATCCTATGTGTTATTCCAGATGCCCTTTTATATTTCTGCAAAGTTTCATTTCAATCTAATCAGCCGTTTTTGCGTGATGTCGTAACAAACACACACACAAACATCCGCATTTATAATATTATAGTAGGATGTATTGATTGGATTGATGATGTTACTTATTTGTTTTTTCTTTCAGGCTTGGGCGCTCTGGGGCGACTACTTGGAGCAAATATTCATTCGGGAGCCGCGACAGGTGACTGTAGGGGTCTCCGCTATGACTTGCTTCCTCCACGCTTGTCGACACCAGAACGAGTCCAAGTCCAGGAAGTACTGTGCCAAGGTAAGCCCATATCACTTATGTTTCTCATTTAATATATGTGTCTAATAAAGCCCGTCTGGTTGTGTATGTGTATAGAGAGGTGTTAGTTCCAACACTTATGTATAGGAGTGAAAGTTGGGTAAAAGCATGAAATTGGAGTAAAATTCAGTGACAGGATTAGGAAAAGCGTGCTAAGGGGACGTTGTGGTATAATAAAAGACGTGGTGACTGGTATAGAAAAAGTAATCGTATCGATCAGATCGCACAGTGGTTCGTGTAGAACAAGCTGACTGGACAAAAACTATTAACTAATTTCCCGAAATCTTTTATTCCTCGTAATAGTTAACACCTAAGTAGCAACAATTACCGAGACCATTAAGGTCTAAGCCTATTAGTTAATGAGATTTTTCGACTGGTATATAAGGTAAGTAAAATTTTTGTTTGCAATCACTTGCAAAAACGTCTCGGTCGTGTGAATTTCTTTCTAATTTATGGTGCATCGTATACAATTACTGTGAAATGGATTTGAATCTTGAGGGTGAGTAGAACATTTTCATACTGAATTAATTGGTGTAACTCATAATTTTAATTAGTAAAAAAAATACAGTTCTAAGAAAACTTATTTTCTTGTACTGTTTTTAAACTTTAAAGGTCATAAAGTTACATGTACAAACATGTACAAATTCTGAACTATATTTTTTATGGTACCGCTAAGTGTGTAGATCGATACTAAAAAAAAATTCATTGCGATTTTTTTGCACAACTAATTTATTTTAATTTTTTTTAAGGTCGCGTTATTAAAATTTCAAGAAATGATTTTTTGGAAGAGTGGGCCAAACATACTAAAGATAAACGAAATGGAGAGATATTTCGTTTAGTGTTGCAGAGGAACAATCTTACTGGTGTGACTGAAGATTCTGTACGTGGAATGAAGCAAACGATTGCCAAATACGGGTCATATATTCTGCAAAAATGGGATACCTGCGGAAGAAGTCAAAAAAGATTTCTCGAAAAGAACAAAGAATGGTTAGATGGCCCCGATATTTCGTTTGATATCTTTCTTCAGCCTTTGCCTTCAACATCCACCTCAACAGAAGGTCCTGGCCGACCGCCTTTAGATTTCCATGACGCTAGCACAAAAACCAAACGGCGAAGGGTTGAATATTTGGTGTCCCATCGAAGTCAAGAGGAACTTTTGTACGCCGCAGAAGTATCGGCCAGGTCATCAGGTCAGCGAAATGTCGCTAAAGTGATCAAAACAGTGACCAGTGATCCAACTATATGCAAGAACATATTTAAAAAAAGTGTATCTGATGAATCAGTGCCTAGGTGCTTAACTAGTGATGAAGCATTGGCCTACTATGTAGACGCAAAACTGACAAGCCATGCTTACAAACAGACACGGAAGTGGAGCATCAAAGCGGGTCACAAGGTATTTCCGTCTTATTATAGTGTTAGGAAGGCTAAACTAGCGTGTCTGCCTGCCGAAGAACTAACTGCTGTAAATGAAACTCGTGCTGAAATCAAATTGCAAGCAGTTTTAGATAAAACTGCTCAGCGTTTGGTAGCAGCACAACATGAAGTTTGCAGCAGGTTGTTGCCGTGTACTTCTTTTAAGCTCATCAGCAAATGGGGTTGTGATGGAAGTTCAGGTCATAGCACTTACAAGCAAAAATTCACCGATTCTGATAACACCGATGAATTTTTGTTTGTATATTCATTAGTTCCTCTTCGACTACTGGATGAAAAGAAAAATATTGTGTGGCAGAACCCTCGTCCATCTTCAACTATGAATTGTCGGCCAATAAAATTTATTTTTTCCAAAGAAACGAAAGAGCTAACTCTTTTGGAAACCAATAAAGTTTTGGAGGAGATAAAACATTATAAAACATTTATTGCCGACAGTTTGTACGGTTCAAGAAAACGAGATATCTGTCACACATGAATTGCTTTCCACCATGGTTGATGGGAAAGTTTGTAATGTTATGACTGAAACCAAGTCCTCACAGTCATGTTATCTGTGTAATGCAACCCCTAAGCTGATGAACGAGGAAGGTATGGAGTTCGAGGTTGACAAAAGTAAGCTCTGTTATGGTTTATCTACATTACATGCTTGGATTCGTAGCTTTGAATGCTTGCTGCACATTAGTTATCGACTTGATTTGAAGAAATGGAGGGTGACCAAATCCGATAAAGAAGATAGTGTGGACAATCGTTCAAAACTAATAAAACAGCAATTTAAGAGTAAAATGGGGTTGGTAGTAGATAAACCAAAATCGAGCTACGGAAATTCTAATGACGGAAATACCGCTCGCAGATTTTTCGAGAACGCTGAGTTAAGTGCTGAAATCACAGGGTTAGACGTCAAATTGATAAAAAACTTTGATATATTACTCCGCGTTTTGTCCTCGGGATACGAGATCAATTTAGAAAAATTTGAAAGTTTGGCATCAGAGACTAAAAATCTCTACTTAAATCTGTATTCGTGGTATAACATGCCCGTAACTGTTCACAAAATACTTCAGAGGCGTCATGTATGTATGTATGTATCTATCTCATCCACTGAGCAAATATTCATTCGGGAGCCGCGACAGGTGACTGTGGGTGTCTCCGCTATGACTTGCTTCCTCCACGCTTGTCGACACCAGAACGAGTCCAAGTCCAGGAAGTACTGTGCCAAGGTAAGCCCATATCACTTATGTATCTCATCCAATATATGTGTATAATAAAGCCCGTCTGGCTAAGGAGTATGATTGGAGTGAAATTGAGTGACAGGATTAGGAATAGCGTGCAAAGGGAACGTTGTGGTATAGAAGAAGACGCAGTGACTGGTACAGAAAAAGTAATGCTCAGATAGTTCGACCACGTTAAAAGGATGAATGAAAAAAGATTGACTAAACAAGTACATAAGGTATATGGATGGGAACGTTGGAAGAGGAAAACCTAGACGGACGTACCTGGATCAAATCGGGGACGTTTTAAAGAAAGGCCAAGTCAAGAGTACTCTAAACCGACGAGCGTGCATGAAAAGATTGAAGAACGTTGAAGAAGCGAAAGAGGTGTGTCAGGATCGTAGCAAGTGGAAGGATGTAGTCTCTCCCTACCCCTCCGGGAGAGAGGCGTGATGTATGTATGTATCTCATCCACTGAGCAAATATTGATAAGGGAGCCGCGACAGGTGACTGTGGGTGTCTCCGCTATGACTTGCTTCCTCCACGCTTGTCGACACCAGAACGAGTCCAAGTCCCGGAAATACTCTGCCAAGGTAAGCCCATATCACTTATCTACCTCATCCACTGAGCAAATGTTCATAAGGGAGCCATGACTTGCTTCCTCCACGCTTGTCGACACCAGAACGAGTCCAAGTCCCGGAAATACTGTGCCAAGGTCAGCCCATATCACTTATCTACCTCATCCACTGAGCAAATGTTCATAAGGGAGCCATGACTTGCTTCCTCCACGCTATCGACACCAGAACGAGTCAAGTCCAAATACTCTGCCAAGGTCAGCCCATATCACTTATCTACCTCATCCACTGAGCAAATGTTCATAAGGAGCCATGACTTGCTTCCTCCTTGTCGACACCAGAACAGTCAAGTCCCGGAAATACTGTGCCAAGGTCAGCCCATATCACTTATCTATCTCATCCACTGAGCAAATATTCATAACGGAGCTATGACTTGCTTCCTCCACGCTTGTCGACACCAGAACGAGTCCAAGTCCCGGAAGTACTGCGCCAAGGTAAGCCCATATCACTTATCTATCTCATCCACTGAGCAAATATTCATAAGGGAGCCATGACTTGCTTCCTCCACGCTTGTCGACACCAGAACGAGTCCAAGTCCAGGAAGTACTGTGCCAAGGTCAGCCCATATCACTTATCTATCTCATCCACTGAGCAAATATTCATAAGGGAGCCATGACTTGCTTCCTCCACGCTTGTCGACACAAGAACGAGTCCAAGTCCCGGAAGTACTGTGCCAAAGTAAGTTCATACTTAGAGTATATATCTGCCGCGTATTGTCAAAGCGTATGCAGTTGCTCCATAGATACAGACTTCAAATGTATGAGAAGTTATAGAGGTTTAATAGTGCTGTCACTGGCGTTTTGCTACTTACAGACAGAGAGGTTGTGTGCACTACTGCTAAAAGTTCTAACTTTTTAAGCGCACTCCATAGCTTGCTTAAACAGGGAGTAACAAAAAGGGTATTACAAGCCGAGAGGAGGTGTAAGTACTCATGAAACTGAACAACTTTTGAACCTCTCATACAAAATCGCCGATCAGTTGACTGACTTACTATGGAAGGTCCAATTTTTTTTCATATTTCGACCCATGTTCCATAAAGAAAGTTGTTCAGTTTCTTGAGTATCTTCACCTCCTTTATGCTTGTATACCCTTTTTGTTACTCCCGGTATACAACCTGTTACATAACTAACCAAAAAAAAGAATATTTTTCATTATCATCAGTCGATGAAATAATCACATCACTAGTCTAGGTCAGGTGCTAAACTACCTGGCGAACAAAGTCCCCTTCGGCATACATTGCTGGTTGACTTTGTTTTTTGCATTGATGTCATACATGTAATAGCCAGCAATGTAGGCCGAACTGCGTTTCGCCGCGTCAGTAACTTCATTTGAACTTTGAGCTGTCAAAATTAGTGATGCGATGCCACGATTAAAAATAAGTGTAATTTAATAAAAAAATATTTTTTTCGTAGTTTTCAAAAACGATACTACGGCTCTAATTTTTTGTTAATTGACTCTTTGCAACGGACCTTTCCTTCCCCCTTCAGCTTTATTGGTTGTTTTGTAACACGTTGTATAGGTACTCTATGAACCCATATCACTTATGTATCTCATCCACTGAGCAAATATTCATAAGGGAGCCGCGACAGGTGACTGTGGGCGTCTCCGCTATGACTTGCTTCCTCCACGCTTGTCGACACCAGAACGAGTCCAAGTCCCGGAAGTACTGTGCCAAGGTGACCCCATATCACTTATGTATCTCATCCACTGAGCAAATATTCATAAGGGAGCCATGACTTGCTTCCTCCACGCTTGTCGACACCAGAACGAGTCCAAGTCCAGGAAGTACTGTGCCAAGGTGAGCCCATATCACTTATCTATCTCATCCAATATATGTGTCTAATAAAGCCTATCTGGCTGTGCATAGAGGGGAGTTAGTTCCAACACTTATGTATAGGAGTGAAAGTTAGTATGGCAGAAAAAGCATGAAAGTAGAATAAATGCGGTAGAAATGAGAGCGTTAAGGAGTATGATAAGAGTTAAATTCAGTGACAGGATTAGGAATAGTGTGATAAGGAGCGTTGTGGTATATTATAAATAAAAGAAGACGTAGTGACTGGTATAGAAAAAGTAATGCTCAGATAGTTTGGCCACGTTGAGGAGGAACGTTGGAAGGGGAAGACCTAGTCAAACGTACCTGGATCAAATCGGGGACGTTTTAAAGAACGGCTAAGTTTAGAGTATCCTAAACCAACGAGCGTGCATTAAAAGATTGAAGAACTTTGAAGAAGCGAAAGAGAAGGACGTAGTCTCTCCCTACCCCTCCGGGAAAGAGGCGTGATGTATGTATGTATCTCATCCACTGAGCAAATATTCATTCGGGAGCCGCGACAGGTGACTGTGGGCGTCTCCGCTATGACTTGCTTCCTCCACGCTTGTCGACACCAGAACGAGTCCAAGTCCCGGAAGTACTGTGCCAAGGTAAGCCCATATCACTTATCTATCTCATCCACTGAGCAAATATTCATAACGGAGCCATGACTTGCTTCCTCCACGCTTGTCGACACCAGAATTAATCCAAGTCCCGGAAGTACTGTGCCAAGGTAAGCCCATATCACTTATCTATCTCATCCACTGAGCAAATATTCATAACGGAGCCATGACTTGCTTCCTCCACGCTTGTCGACACCAGAATTAATCCAAGTCCCGGAAGTACTTTGCCAAGGTGAACCCATATCACTTATCTATCTCATCCACTGAGCAAATATTCATAACGGAGCCATGACTTGCTTCCTCCACGCTTGTCGACACCAGAATTAATCCAAGTCCCGGAAGTACTTTGCCAAGGTAAACCCATATCACTTATCTATCTCATCCACTGAGCAAATATTCATAACGGAGCCATGACTTGCTTCCTCCACGCTTGTCGACACCAGAACGAGTCCAAGTCCCGGAAGTACTGTGCCAAGGTGAACCCATATCACTTATCTATCTCATCCACTGAGCAAATATTCATAACGGAGCCATGACTTGCTTCCTCCACGCTTGTCGACACCAGAACGAGTCCAAGTCCAGGAAGTACTGTGCCAAGGTAAGCCCATATCACTTATCTATCTCATTTAATATATGTGTCTAATAAAGCCCGTCTGGCTGTGTATAGAGGGGTGTTAGTCTCAACACTTATGTATGGGACTGAAAGTTGGTACGGCAGAAAAAGCATGAAAGTAGAATAAATGCGGTAGGAAGGAGAGCGTTAAGGAGTATGATTGGAGTAAAATATAGTGACAGGATTAGGAATAGCGTGCTAAAGGGGCGTTGTGGTATAATAGAAGACGTGGTGACTGGTATAGAAAAAGTAATCGTCTCGATCGGATCGTAGCAACTAGAAGGATGTAGTACATCCCTACCCCTCCGGGAAAGAGGCGTGATGTATGTATGTATCTCATCCACTGAGCAAATATTCATTCGGGAGCCGCGACAGGTGACTGTGGGCGTCTCCGCTATGACTTGCTTCCTCCACGCTTGTCGACACCAGAATGAATCCAAGTCCCGGAAATACTGTGCCAAAGTAAGGTTAATCAAGAGGAAAATGCTCTCTCATTTGAAGCAGAAATAACACATCAAAGGGTTATGTGTTGACGAAAATCCTATATTGTAAATTAGATTTAATTTAATGCCATGTGATGCCGGCTTAAAATAGCATCACCCTTGTTCTACCCATGGGTGTAGTAAAAAGCGGTTTTGGGATATTCATCCAGGGAATGGGAAGCAGCGTTCCCTGTAAATGCAACATCTTGCACTACGCTCGTCAATCCGCCTGCCATGAGTGGTGAGTATGGCAATACCCGGGAGGCCCATGCCCAGCAGTGGACTGTTGTGGCTTTTGTGGTTTGGTTATAATATAATAATGATCGAATCCTTAGAGTATATATGTCACAAGTTTTTGATAGAATACGATTTTATAATAAAAAACTGGCATATGACAAAATTTAAACTTAGTATCATCCTAAATCTAAGTTTGATTAAAAACTTGCTTTAGTTCAGGTTTATGTTAACATTATTCCTAAAAACATGAGGTTCCTTAGGTTCCTGACAAAATTTGCTGCGTACAGGCGAACGTCAATGTGTACGTACATGTCAGTTAGCTACCTATCCTACCAAGCGCAATACCCCTAAAAGGGGAGGCCTATGTCCAGCAGTGGACTTTTGTGGTTATAGTAGTAGTAGTCATAATTTCATCATACATTGATAGGTTATCCTTATCCTTATTGAACATTCATTGATAGGTTATTAATTGGGTTATTATTCTTATTGGTTTTGTGACCGCAAAGTAAAATGAAATAATGTATGAGTATGAGTCACAGTTGCTGCCCACACGATTTTGTTTCCCGTTTATGGTCAGCACTTTTTGTTAATTAAGTCCACTAAAATGACTAAGGTTACTTCAAATGTTCGAGACATATTAGGCATTTCATTTCAAATGTTCGAGACATAATAGTGTCCCATATAAGGCTATATCTTATATTCCTACTTTTGTAGGCGTGGGTGGGAAGGAAAAATAGGCCGAGTTATGAATTGTATAGAAACCAGAAAATTAGTCTTGCCCTGGTGCTAGAAATCATTGATCTAATACTACTGTTTAGTTTTCGTATAAAATGGGCGCGCGGTGCTGGCAACACTGCTCTGTCATTGTCACGTCCTCTGCCGTCGCCCGCATCGTGGATGCGAATGTTAATTATAAATGGTGTAATTTAACGTGCTTTCGGTTTTCTCGTGTGGTTTTCCCTGTTCGGTGGGGAAGTGAACCAAGTGATTTTGGTTCCGGCGCTTTGATTGAGAGTCACGCGACCGCCGGCCAACGGGGCCGATTTCTCATTCGGAGAGAAATCTTTTGGTTATTTTGTGTTAAAAAACATTATGTGATGTCGAACTGTGAACTATAGTGCAGATTGGAGGAAAGGAGTTCGAGAACGAGCGGATGTTCCAGTGCCGTGAGTTTAGGTTATTCCCTATTCCTGTGCTCCTCAAATATCCTGAATACCTGATTCCTGTCATACTTAAACTCACAAAGAAACGGCGTCATCGTTCGCTCGGTAAGCAATTCGTTGCTGGGCCCTGTTTAAGTAGATTTTGGAAACAAAATTTCTCGGCCGGAAACTTTCCGGAACAAAATTCTCTCATTAAATTTATTTTATTTAGCTATAGTAAAGAGCACTACGAATCGTAGTCAAATGTTGTTCAGGCTGATCGACCATTTAGTTTTAGATTTTAAGATAACTTTAATTTGCTTCCACTGCGCTAAGATCAGCTTCGGAATCAAACATTTTTGGTAGCAGAGCGTGGTTACTTTATTGCAACATAGTTAGCCGTAATTTAGTATTAAGCGTGTTTTTATACTACCCATATTTTATTAATTTTGGAAAATATTGTTTCGGTTTTTGTGACTGTATTGTTTGCCTAGTGAACGGTACCTTATCAGTAAGGTCTAGGCCAGTCAACTAACATTTATTTTGGTATTTGTTTATTGGTTTTCGTTTTATTAAGTCAGTGTGTAAAAGTTGGTACCATGGCTCCTCGATCGCCAGGTATAAGGCTGCTATAAAGACAGAATTAAGGTGGTTTACTACCACAGCGGCAATGATCGGCCGCGAGGACCGGGAGGACGCTCTTGAAAAGTGCACTACAGGCAGATGAACAGGTTCGGGTTGTGTCGGAACACCTCACAGAGTGCCTCATGCTCCTTGAGAAGCTCCTAACCCTGAAGATAAGGAGCTGGTTGAGGGCGATGTAAGCCAGTGCTTGGAGCTGGCACAGGACATTGCGCAGGCAGCTGCGGACATATCTAGGCGACGTGACGGAAAGGAAAAGCCATTCCGTGGTAAAGTGGGACAAGGATTACAGGTGCCTCTTCCGCCTGTTACGGTTCCAGTCTTTGCAGGCGATTACGCCGACTGGCCGGCGTTTGAGGACCTGTATAGCAGTGTGGTCCACACGGACGGACATAACGCCGGCGTACAAGATGGCTCAGCTGATCTCAGGCTACATGGAGAGCCTCATGAATTGCTGACGCATTTGGCTGTCTCGGATAGCAATTATGAGGTGGCGTGGAAGATCCTTACCGACCGGTATCGAAACAAGCGCCTGATTGTAGACAGGCTGTTAGACCAGTGGCTGTCAATACCAACCATAACGCGAGGTACGGACCTCCGCGAAAATCTTCCACCCAGTCAGTGTCGCGGTCAGCGCTGGAAGCGACAGGGTTTGCCAGTGGCGGGCTACGGTTATATCTTGGTCCACACGGTGCTTCGCCGCCTGCCGAGGCGAGGGTCGCTCGATTCGAGCAGCTACATGGGGCAAGTCCTCGGACCACCTCCCGACCTACGAGGATCTGAAGTCGTTCCTCGAGGCCGAAAGCAGGCGAGTGGACGTCCAGGCTGGTGAAGCCCCTCGCAAGAGACCTCTGCCCCTCGCCACCCGGAACGGCCGGGTGCACCGGCGCGAGGAGGCAACAGTGGGGGCGGTACAACACCGCATTGGAATCAGGGTGTGCCTACTGCAGGGAGACAGGCCACGGGGTGGCAGCGTGTCAGGAGTTTGCTGCGCAGCGGGTTCCAGGAGACAGGGTGTGGCACAGGCAGAGGCGTTGGTGTTTTCGGTGCCTGGGGCCGCATCAGGTGCGAGTGCCCTTCAAGCACCAACTGTAGAGTACTGCCAGGGTGCACACCATCCGCTGCTCTGCATGAATCGCTCCGGAGGCGCCGGGGCAGCGCTGGATCGGATCAGCAGAGAGCCTGCCCACCAGGGAGGAAGCAACGCTCCCCACCCCCTCAGGAGGGCCCACCTCCGCATCGGTCACGGGACAGGCAGGGGACGTCAACAGACGGAGCCCACTTAGGACGTGGGGACAATCCCCACCACGGCAGCAGGTGCCGGATTGGGAAGGCGGCACAGGAACGTGGCCAGGACACCCATCCCAGGTGGGATTCAACGGGCGGGTGTCAGGGGGCACTAGACCACCAGGGTACATGCAGTATTCTGCGGGCTTGAGCCACCTGGTTGGGTCTCAAGACCTACACGCATGCGCCTCCGCCTATGCCTGGTACCCGCGGCTTCAGGCGCAACCTCGGTACGGACGTTTGCCGTCGGGGTACTATAGAACTCCAGCCATGGCCTTTATGGGCAGACCTCCCTACCAGCAGGAGTGGGACCCATACACAGGTTTGGGTAGTGAGGGGATACCCCGCGGGACGCAACCTCACCGCGTTTAGATTCCCGCTAGGTAATCGCCGCCTACTCATCAGCTTCGGCTCCGTCCAATCACGGTACTTTTGCCAACAGCTAAGATTTGGGTATGGGGATACGGTGGCCGGACCATTCAAGTAAGAGCCCTACTGGATACAGGGCTCAGGGATGTATTGTATCAGAGTAAGCTGGTGAGTAGGCTAGGCCTAAATGTACGGCCAAGTGAGGATGAAGCTGTAGGCATCAGGGGCCTAAATGTGCCTGACATTCGGGGTCAGACGAACTTTGAGTTCACATTAGGTAGCACATGTACGGGGTCAGCTATCAAGTCTCAGCCGTGGTGCTGGATGAAGTGGTTGGAAACTCCCTCAGGTTAGGTTACCACCAACGGTACGAGGGTTAACCACAGGGTTGGAGTTAGCTGATCTGATTTTGATACTCCTGGTACGGTGGACGTACTTCTCGGGTCAGACGTCCTCGGGAGATTATGGTGCAGTAGGAAGAAGGTACTCCAGGAAACTGGTTTGGTGGCCGTAGATACCACAGGGGTATGTTGTTTTCGGCCCAGTTTGGAGACCTCAGGACCTACCAGAAGGGGATCGGTCCTCTATGGTAGTGTGCTGTCAGAGGTGCTGCAGAGGTTTTGGGAGATCGGAAGAGCCGCCCGGCGGACAGACGGAAGCCAGAGGATGACGAGTGCGAGTTGTTCTATCAATACAACACTGCGAGATGCCCGTCAGGCAGATTCGTGACCAGGCTACCTTTTCTCCCAAACCGCCCCGCTTTAGGTAGTTCGCGACAGCTCGCGGAACGGAGAACTACTCGGAATGGAGCGGAAGATGAGGCGAGACCCAGCACTTCGGCAGAAGTATAGAAATTCATGCGAATATATTCAATTGGGCCACATGTCGGTTCAGCCTGGATTGGAGGTGTCGAGCATTATTACATTCCACACCTGGCTGTCTTGAAGTCACCTGAGGCGAAAATACGGGTGGTGTTTGACGGTTCTGCTCCTCGAATGAATTGTGTCTGGCAGACCAATGTTTGCACATGGGTCTAAGTTGAACCGGGACATTGTGGACATTT
>JANFCV010000140.1:1267500-1272500 GCA_024500475.1 Phthorimaea operculella
TTAGGTTAGGTTAGGTTAGGTTAGGTTAGGTTAGGTTAGGTTAGGTTAGGTTAGGTTAGGTTAGGTTAGGTTGCGGTTAGGTTAGGTTAGGTTAGGTTAGGTTAGGTTAGGTTAGGTTAGGTTAGGTTAGGTTAGGTTAGGTTAGGTTAGGTTAGGTTAGAGGTTAGATTAGGTTGGGTTAGGTTGGGTTAGGTTGGGATTAGGTTGGAGGTTAGGTTAGGTTAGGTTAGGTTAGGTTGGTTAGGTTAGGTTGGGTTAGGTTAGGTTGGGTTGAGTTGGAGTTGGGTTAGGTTGGGATTGGGTTAGGTTAGGTTGGGTTAGGTTAGGTTAGGTTGGGTTAGGTTAGGTTAGGTTAGGTTAGGTTAGGTTGGGTTAGGTTAGGTTAGGTTAGGTTAGGTTAGGTTAGGTTGGGTTAGGTTAGGTTAGGTTGGGTTAGGTTAGGTTAGGTTAGGTTAGGTTAGGTTGGGTTGGGTTAGGTTAGGTTAGGTTAGGTTAGGTTAGGTTAGGTTAGGTTAGGTTAGGTTGGGTTAGGTTAGGTTAGGTTAGGTTAGGTTGGGTTGGGTTAGGTTGGGGGTTAGGTTGGGTTAGGTTGGGTTAGGTTAGGTTAGGTTAGGTTAGGTTGGGTTAGGTTGGGTTAGGTTAGGTTAGGTTAGGTTAGGTTAGGTTAGGTTAGGTTAGGTTAGGTTGGGTTAGGTTAGGTTAGGTTAGGTTGGGTTAGGTTAGGTTAGGTTAGGTTAGGTTAGGTTAGGTTAGGTTAGGTTAGGTTAGGTTAGGTTAGGTTAGGTTAGGTTAGGTTAGGTTAGGTTAGGTTAGGTTAGGTTAGGTTAGGTTAGGTTAGGTTAGGTTAGGTTAGGTTAGGTTGGGTGAGGTTAGGTGAGGTTAGGGGAGGTTAGGTTAGGTTAGGTTAGGTTGGGGTGGGTTAGGTTAGGTTAGGTTAGGTTAGGTTGGGTTAGGTTAGGTTAGGTTAGGTTGGGTTAGGTTAGGTTAGGTTAGGTTAGGTTAGGTTAGGTTGGGTTGGGTTAGGTTGGGTTAGGTTAGGTTGGGTTAGGTTAGGTTAGGTTAGGTTAGGTTAGGTTAGGTTAGGTTAGGTTAGGTTGGGTTAGGTTAGGTTGGGTTAGGTTAGGTTAGGTTAGGTTAGGTTGGGTTGGGTTAGGTTAGGTTAGGTTGGGTTGGGTTAGGTTAGGTTAGGTTGGGTTAGGTTAGGTTAGGTTAGGTTAGGTTAGGTTAGGTTAGGTTAGGTTAGGTTAGGTTAGGTTAGGTTAGGTTAGGTTAGGTTAGGTTAGGTTAGGTTAGGTTAGGTTAGGTTAGGTTAGGTTAGGTTAGGTTAGGTTAGGTTGGGTTAGGTTAGGTTAGGTTGGGTTAGGTTAGGTTAGGTTAGGTTAGGTTAGGTTAGGTTAGGTTAGGTTAGGTTAGGTTAGGTTAGGTTATGTTAGTTTAGGTTAGGTTGGGTTAGGTTAGGTTAGGTTAGGTTGGGTTAGGTTAGGTTAGGTTAGGTTAGGTTGGGTTGGGTTGGGTTAGGTTAGGTTAGGTTAGGTTAGGTTAGGTTAGGTTAGGTTGGGTTAGGTTAGGTTGAGTTAGGTTGGGTTAGGTTAGGTTAGGTTAGGTTGGGTTAGGTTAGGTTAGGTTAGGTTAGGTTAGGTTAGGTTAGGTTGGGTTAGGTTAGGTTAGGTTAGGTTAGGTTAGGTTGGGTTAGGTTAGGTTAGGTTAGGTTAGGTTAGGTTAGGTTAGGTTAGGTTGGGTTAGGTTGGTTAGGTTAGGTTGGGTTAGGGTTAGGTTAGGTTGGGTTAGGTTAGGTTAGGTTAGGTTAGGTTAGGTTAGGTTAGGTTAGGTTAGGTTAGGTTAGGTTAGGTTAGGTTAGGTTAGGTTAGGTTAGGTTAGGTTAGGTTAGGTTGGGTTAGGTTAGGTTAGATTGGGTTAGGTTAGGTTAGTTAGGTTAGGTTGGGTTGGGTTGAGTTAGGTTAGGTTAGGTTAGGTTGGGTTAGGTTAGGTTAGGTTAGGTTAGGTTAGGTTAGGTTAGGTTAGGTTAGGTTAGGTTAGGTTAGGTTAGGTTAGGTTAGGTTAGGTTAGGTTAGGTTAGGTTAGGTTAGGTTATGTAAGGTTAGGTTATGTTATGTTAGGTTAGGTAAGGTTAGGTTAGGTTAGGTTAGGTTAGGTTAGGTTAGGTTAGGTTAGGTTAGGTTAGGTTGGAGGTTAGGTTAGGTTGGTTAGGTTAGGTTAGGTTAGGTTAGGTTAGGTTGGGTTAGGTTAGGTTAGGTTAGGTTAGGTTAGGTTAGGTTAGGTTAGGTTAGGTTAGGTTAGGTTAGGTTAGGTTAGGTTAGGTTAGGTTGGGTTAGGTTAGGTTAGGTTGGGTTAGGTTAGGTTAGGTTAGGTTAGGTTAGGTTAGGTTAGGTTAGGTTAGGTTGGTTAGGTTAGGTTAGGTTGGGTTAGGTTAGGTTAGGTTAGGTTAGGTTAGGTTAGGTTAGGTTAGGTTGGGTTAGGTTAGGTTAGGTTAGGTTGGGTTAGGTTAGGTTAGGTTAGGTTAGGTTGGGTTAGGTTAGGTTAGGTTAGGTTAGGTTAGGTTGGGTTAGGTTAGGTTGGGTTAGGTTGGGTTAGGTTAGGTTAGGTTAGGTTAGGTTAGTTGGGTTGGGTTAGGTTAGGTTAGGTTGGGTTGGGTTAGGTTAGGTTAGGTTGGGTTAGGTTAGGTTGGGTTAGGTTAGGTTGGTTAGGTTTGGTTAGGTTAGGTTAGGTTAGGTTAGGTTAGGTTAGGTTGGGTTAAGGTTAGGTTAGGTTAGGTTAGGTTAGGTTAGGTTAGGTTAGGTTAGGTTGGGTTGGGTTAGGTTAGGTTAGGTTAGGTTAGGTTAGGTTAGGTTAGGTTAGGTTGGGTTAGGTTAGGTTAGGTTAGGTTAGGTTAGGTTAGGTTAGGTTGGGTTAGGTTGGGTTGGGTTGGGTTAGGTTAGGTTAGGTTAGGTTAGGTTAGGTTAGGTTGGGTTAGGTTAGGTTGGGTTAGGTTAGGTTAGGTTAGGTTAGGTTAGGTTAGGTTAGGTTGGGTTAGGTTAGGTTAGGATTAGGTTAGGTTAGGTTAGGTTAGGTTAGGTTAGGTTAGGTTAGGTTAGGTTAGGTTAGGTTAGGTTGGGTTAGGTTAGGTTAGGTTGGGTTAGGTTAGGTTAGGTTGGGTTGGGTTAGGATAGGTTAGGTTAGGTTAGGTTAGGTTAGGTTAGGTTAGGTTAGGTTAGGTTAGGTTAGGTTGGGTTAGGTTAGGTTAGGTTAGGTTAGGTTAGGTTAGGTTAGGTTAGGTTAGGTTAGGTTAGGTTAGGTTAGGTTAGGTTAGGTTAGGTTAGGTTAGGTTAGGTTAGGTTGGGTTAGGTTAGGTTAGGTTAGGTTAGGTTAGGTTAGGTTAGGTTAGGTTAGGTTAGGTTAGGTTAGGTTAGGTTAGGTTAGGTTAGGTTGGGTTAGGTTAGGTTAGGTTGGGTTAGGTTGAGTTAGGTTAGGTTAGGTTAGGTTAGGTTAGGTTGGGTTAGGTTGGGTTGGGTTAGGTTAGGTTAGGTTGGGTTAGGTTAGGTTAGGTTGGGTTAGGTTAGGTTGGGTTAGGTTAGGTTAGGTTAGGTTAGGTTGGGTTAGGTTAGGTTAGGTTAGGTTAGGTTAGGTTAGGTTAGGTTGGGTTGGTTGGGTTGGGTTAGGTTAGGTTAGGTTAGGTTAGGTTAGGTTAGGTTAGGTTAGGTTGGGTTAGGTTAGGTTAGGTTGGGTTGGGTTAGGTTGGGTTAGGTTAGGTTAGGTTAGGTTAGGTTAGGTTAGGTTAGGTTAGGTTAGGTTAGGTTGGGTTGGGTTAGGTTAGGTTAGGTTAGGTTAGGTTAGGTTAGGTTAGGTTAGGTTGGGTTAGGTTAGGTTGGGTTAGGTTAGGTTAGGTTAGGTTGAGTTAGGTTGGGTTAGTTAGGTTAGGTTGGGTTAGGTTAGGTTGAGTTAGGTTAGGTTAGGTTAGGTTAGGTTGGGTTAGGTTAGGTTAGGTTAGGTTAGGTTAGGTTAGGTTAGGTTAGGTTAGGTTAGGTTAGGTTAGGTTAGGTTAGGTTAGGTTAGGTGGTTTTTGTTTAGGTTGGGTAGGGTTAGGTTGGGTTAGGGTTGGTTAGGTTGGGTTGGGTTAGGTTAGGTTAGGTTAGGTTGGGATTGGGTTAGGTTAGGTTAGGTTAGGTTAGGTTAGGTTAGGTTAGGTTAGGTTAGGTTAGGTTAGGTTAGGTTGGGTTAGGTTAGGTTAGGTTAGGTTAGGTTAGGTTAGGTTGGGTTAGGTTAGGTTGGGTTAGGTTAGGTTAGGTTAGGTTAGGTTAGGTTAGGTTAGGTTAGGTTAGGTTAGGTTAGGTTGAGTTAGGTTAGGTTAGGTTAGGTTGGGTTAGGTTAGGTTAGGTTAGGTTAGGTTAGGTTAGGTTAGGTTGGGTTAGGTTAGGTTAGGTTAGGTTAGGTTAGGTTGAGTTAGGTTGGGTTAGGTTAGGTTGGGTTAGGTTAGGTTAGGTTGGGTTAGGTTAGGTTAGGTTAGGTTAGGTTAGGTTGGGTTAGGTTAGGTTAGGTTAGGTTAGGTTAGGTTGGTTAGGTTAGGTTAGGTTAGGTTGGGTTAGGTTGAGTTAGGTTAGGTTAGGTTAGGTTAGGTTAGGTTAGGTTAGGTTGGGTTAGGTTAGGTTGGGTTAGGTTAGGTTAGGTTAGGTTGGGTTGGGTTAGGTTAGGTTAGGTTGGGTTAGGTTAGGTTAGGTTAGGTTAGGTTAGGTTAGGTTGGGTTAGGTTAGGTTGGGTTGGGTTAGGTTAGGTTAGGTTGGGTTAGGTTAGGTTAGGTTAGGTTAGGTTGAGTTGAGTTAGGTTAGGTTAGGTTGGGTTAGGTTAGGTTGGGTTAGGTTAGGTTAGGTTAGGTTGGGTTAGGTTAGGTTGAGTTGGGTTAGGTTAGGTTAGGTTGGGTTAGGTTAGGTTGGTTGGTTGAGTTAGGTTAGGTTAGGTTAGGTTAGGTTGGGTTAGGTTGGGTTAGGTTAGGTTAGGTTAGGTTAGGT
>JANFCV010000140.1:1277500-1280000 GCA_024500475.1 Phthorimaea operculella
AGGTTGGGTTAGGTTAGGTTAGGTTAGGTTGAGTTAGGTTAGGTTAGGTTAGGTTAGGTTAGGTTAGGTTAGGTTAGGTTGGTTGGGTTAGGTTAGGTTAGGTTAGGTTAGGTTAGGTTAGGTTAGGTTGGGTTGGGTTAGGTTAGGTTAGGTTAGGTTGGGTTAGGTTAGGTTAGGTTAGGTTAGGTTAGGTTAGGTTGGGTTAGGTTAGGTTAGGTTGGGTTAGGTTAGGTTAGGTTAGGTTAGGTTAGGTTGGGTTGGGTTAGGTTGGGTTAGGTTAGGGTTAGGTTGAGTTAGGTTAGGTTAGGTTAGGTTAGGTTGATTGGGTTAGGTTAGGTTGGGTTAGGTTAGGTTAGGTTGAGTTGGGTTAGGTTAGGTTAGGTTAGGTTAGGTTGGGTTGGAGTTGAGTTAGGTTGGGATTGGGATTAGGTTGGGTTAGGTTAGGTTGGTTGGGTTAGGTTAGGTTAGGTTAGGTTAGGTTAGGTTAGGTTAGGTTAGGTTAGGTTAGGTTAGGTTGGGTTAGGTTGGGTTAGGTTAGGTTAGGTTAGGTTGAGTTAGGTTAGGTTGGGTTAGGTTGGGTTAGGTTAGGTTGGGTTGGGTTAGGTTAGGTTAGGTTAGGTTAGGTTGGGATTGGGTTGAGTTAGGTTAGGTTAGGTTGGGTTAGGTTGGGTTAGGTTAGGTTAGGTTAGGTTAGGTTAGGTTAGGTTGGGTTGGGTTGGGTTAGGTTAGGTTAGGTTGGGTTAGGTTGAGTTAGGTTAGGTTGGGTTGGGTTAGGTTGGTTAGGTTGGGATTGGGTTAGGTTAGGTTAGGTTAGGTTAGGTTAGGTTAGGTTAGGTTAGGTTAGGTTAGGTTAGGTTAGGTTAGGTTAGGTTAGGTTAGGTTAGGTTAGGTTAGGTTAGGTTGGGTAAGGTTGGGTTATGTTAGGTTAGGTTAGGTTAGGTTAGGTTAGGTTAGGTTAGGTTAGGTTAGGTTAGGTTGGGTTATGGTTGGGTTGGGTTAGGTTGGGTTAGGTTAGGTTAGGTTGGGTTGGAGTTGGGTTAGGTTAGGTTAGGTTAGGTTAGGTTGGGATTAGGTTGGGTTAGGTTGAGTTGGGTTAGGTTAGGTTAGGTTAGGTTAGGTTAGGTTAGGTTAGGTTAGGTTAGGTTGGGTTGGGTTAGGTTAGGTTAGGTTAGGTTGGAGGTTAGGTTAGGTTAGGTTAGGTTAGGTTAGGTTAGGTTGGGTTAGGTTGGGTTGGAGTTAGGTTGGGTTAGGTTAGGTTAGGTTAGGTTGGGTTAGGTTGGGTTGGGTTAGGTTAGGTTAGGTTAGGTTAGGTTAGGTTAGGTTAGGTTAGGTTAGGTTAGGTTAGGTTAGGTTGAGTTGGGTTAGGTTAGGTTAGGTTAGGTTAGGTTAGGTTAGGTTAGGTTGAGTTGGGTTAGGATAGGTTAGGTTAGGTTAGGTTAGGTTAGGTTAGGTTAGGTTAGGTTAGGTTAGGTTAGGTTAGGTTAGGTTAGGTTAGGTTGAGTTAGGTTAGGTTAGGTTGGAGGTTAGGTTGGGTTGGGTTAGGTTAGGTTAGGTTAGGTTAGGTTAGGTTGGGTTGGGTTAGGTTAGGTTAGGTTGGGTTAGGTTAGGTTAGGTTGAGTTAGGTTAGGTTAGGTTAGGTTGGGTTGGGTTGGAGGTTGGGTTAGGTTGAGTTGGGTTAGGTTAGGTTAGGTTAGGTTAGGTTGAGTTAGGTTAGGTTGGGTTAGGTTAGGTTAGGTTAGGTTAGGTTAGGTTGGGATTGGGTTAGGTTAGGTTAGGTTAGGTTAGGTTAGGTTAGGTTAGGTTAGGTTGGGTTAGGTTAGGTTGGGTTAGGTTAGGATAGGTTAGTTTACGGTGGGTTAGGTTAGGTTAGGGTAGGGTAGGTTAGGTTAGGTTAGGTTAGGTTGGGTTAGGTTAGGTTAGGTTAGGTTAGGTTAGGTTAGGTTGGAGGTTAGGTTAGGTTAGGTTAGGTTGGGTTGGGTTAGGTTAGGTTAGGTTAGGTTGGGTTAGGTTGGGTTAGGTTAGGTTAGGTTGGGTTAGGTTAGGTTAGGTTAGGTTCTGTTAGGTTAGGTTAGGTTAGGTTAGGTTGTGTTTAGGTTAGGTTAGGTTAGGTTAGGTTAGGTTAGGTTAGGTTGGGTTAAGTTAGGTTAGGTTGGAGGTTGGAGGTTAGGTTAGGTTAGGTTGGGATTGGGTTAGGTTGGGTTAGGTTAGGTTAGGTTAGGTTAGGTTAGGTTAGGTTAGGTTGGGTTGGGTTAGGTTAGGTTAGGTTAGGTTAGGTTAGGTTAGGTTAGGTTAGGTTAGGTTGGGTTAGGTTAGGTTAGGTTGGGTTGGGTTAGGTTGGGTTAGGTTAGGTTAGGTTAGGTTAGGTTAGGTTAGGTTGAGTTAGGTTAGGTTAGGTTAGGTTAGGTTGAGTTAGGTTAGGTTAGGTTAGGTTAGGTTAGGTTAGGTTAGGTTAGGTTAGGTTAGGTTAGGTTAGGTTAGGTTAGGTTGGTTTAGGTTAGGT
>JANFCV010000140.1:1282500-1288055 GCA_024500475.1 Phthorimaea operculella
TGGTTGGGTGAGGGTAGGGGGGGTTAGGTGAGGTGGGGTGGGGTTAGGTTAGGTTGGGTTAGGTGAGGTTAGGTTAGGTTGGGTGGGGTTGGGTTAGGTTAGGTTGGGTTAGGTTGGGTTGGGTTGGGTTAGGTTAGGTTAGGTTAGGTTGGGTTAGGTTAGGTTAGGTTAGGTTGGGTTAGGTTAGGTTAGGTTAGGTTGGGTTGGGTTGGGTTAGGTTAGGTTAGGTTAGGTTAGGTTAGGTTAGGTTGGGTTAGGTTAGGTTGGTTAGGTTGGAGTTAGGTTGGAGGTTAGGTTAGGTTAGGTTGGGATTGGGTTGGGTTAGGTTGAGTTGGAGTTAGGTTAGGTTAGGTTAGGTTAGGTTAGGAGGTTAGGTTAGGTTAGGTTGGGTTAGGTTAGGTTGGGTTAGGTTAGGTTAGTTGAGTTAGGTTGAGTTGAGTTGAGTTGGGTTGGATTGGGTTGGGTTGGTTAGTTAGGTTGGGTTGGGTTAGGTTGAGTTAGGTTAGGTTGGGTTAGGTTAGGTTGGGTTAGGTTAGGTTAGGTTAGGTTGGGTTAGGTTAGGTTAGGTTAGGTTAGGTTAGGTTAGGTTGGTTAGAGTTAGGTTAGGTTAGGTTAGGTTAGGTTGAGTTGGGTTAGGTTGGGTTAGGTTGGGTTAGGTTAGGTTGGGTTAGGTTGGGTTGGGTTAGGTTAGGTTGGGTTAGGTTAGGTTGGGTTGGGTTAGGTTAGGTTGGGTTAGGTTAGGTTAGGTTGGGTTAGGTTAGGTTGGGTTAGGTTAGGTTAGGTTAGGTTGGGTTGGGATTAGGTTGGTTGGGATTGAGTTAGGTTAGGTTAGGTTAGGTTAGGTTGGGTTAGGTTAGGTTAGGTTAGGTTGGGTTAGGTTAGGTTGGGTTAGGTTAGGTTAGGTTAGGTTAGGTTGGTTGGGTTAGGTTAGGTTAGGTTAGGTTAGGTTGGGTTAGGTTAGGTTAGGTTGGGTTAGGTTAGGTTAGGTTAGGTTGGATTAGGGTTAGGTTGGGTTAGGTTGGGTTAGGTTAGGTTAGGTTGGGTTGAGTTAGGTTAGGTTAGGTTGAGTTAGGTTGGGTTGAGTTAGGTTAGGTTGGGTTAGGTTAGGTTAGGTTAGGTTAGGTTGGGTTAGGTTAGGTTGGGATTAGGTTAGGTTAGGTTGGGTTGGGTTGAGTTAGGTTAGGTTAGGTTGGAGTTGGGTTAGGTTGGTTAGGTTGGGTTAGGTTAGGTTAGGTTAGGTTGAGTTAGGTTAGGTTGGTTAGGATTTAGGTTAGGTTAGGTTAGGTTAGGTTAGGTTAGGTTAGGTTGGGTTAGGTTAGGTTGGGTTAGGTTAGGTTAGGTTAGGTTAGTTGGGTTAGTTAGGTTGGTTGGAGTTGGGTTAGGTTGGGTTAGGTTAGGTTGGGTTAGGTTGGTTTGAGTTGGGTTGGAGTTGGGTTAGGTTAGGTTGGAGGTTAGGTTAGGTTAGGTTGGGTTAGGTTAGGTTGGGTTAGGTTAGGTTAGGTTAGTTGGGATTAGGTTAGGTTAGGTTGGAGTTGGTTGGGTTAGGTTAGGTTAGGTTAGGTTGGGTTAGGTTAGGTTAGGTTGGGATTAGGTTGGTTTAGGTTGGTTAGGTTAGGTTGGTTAGGTTGGTTTAGGTTAGGTTGGAGTTAGGTTAGGTAGTTGGTTGGGATTAGGTTAGGTTAGGTTAGGTTGGTTATTAGGTTGGTTAGGTTAGGTTAGGTTAGGTTAGGTTGGGTTGAGTTGAGTTAGGTTAGGTTAGGTTGGAGTTAGGTTAGTTAGGTTGGGTTAGGTTGGAGTTGAGTTAGGTTAGGTTAGGTTAGGTTAGGTTGGAGTTAGGTTAGGTTGGAGTTAGGTTAGGTTGGGTTAGGTTAGGTTAGGTTGGGTTAGGTTGGGTTGGAGTTAGGTTGGGTTAGGTTAGGTTAGGTTAGGTTGGGTTAGGTTAGGTTAGGTTAGGTTAGGTTAGGTTGGGTTAGGTTGGGTTGGGTTAGGTTAGGTTGGGTTAGGTTGGGTTAGGTTAGGTTAGGTTAGGTTAGGTTGGGTTAGGTTGAGTTAGGTTAGGTTAGGTTGAGTTGGGTTAGGTTAGGTTAGGTTAGGTTAGGTTAGGTTAGGTTAGGTTAGGTTAGGTTAGGTTAGGTTAGGTTAGGTTAGGTTGGGATTGGAGTTAGGTTAGGTTGGGTTAGGTTGGGTTAGGTTAGGTTGGTTGGGTTGAGTTAGGTTAGGTTAGGTTGGGTTAGGTTGAGTTGGGTTAGGTTAGGTTGGGTTAGGGTTAGGTTAGGTTGGGATTAGGTTAGGTTAGGTTAGGTTGGGTTAGGTTAGGTTGGGATTGGGTTGGGTTAGGTTGAGTTGGGTTAGGTTAGGTTAGGTTAGGTTAGGTTAGGTTAGGTTAGGTTAGGTTGGGTTGGGTTGGGTTAGGTTAGGTTAGGTTAGGTTAGGTTGGAGGTTAGGTTGGGTTAGGTTGGGTTAGGTTAGGTTAGGTTAGGTTGGGTTAGGTTAGGTTAGGTTAGGTTAGGTTAGGTTAGGTTAGGTTAGGTTAGGTTAGGTTAGGTTAGGTTGGGTTAGGTTAGGTTGGGTTAGGTTAGGTTGAGTTAGGTTGGGTTGGAGTTGGAGTTAGGTTGGGATTAGGTTGGGTTAGGTTGGGTTGGGATTAGGTTGGGATTAGGTTGGTTAGGTTAGGTTAGGTTGAGTTGAGTTAGGTTAGGTTAGGTTGGGTTGGGTTAGTTGGGTTAGGTTGAGTTAGGTTGGAGGTTGGGATTGGAGGTTGGGTTAGGTTAGGTTAGGTTGGAGGTTAGGTTAGGTTGGGTTGGAGGTTAGGTTAGGTTGGGTTAGGTTAGGTTAGGTTAGGTTGGGATTGGGTTAGGTTAGGTTAGGTTAGGTTAGGTTAGGTTAGGTTAGGTTAGGTTAGGTTAGGTTAGGTTAGGTTAGGTTAGGTTAGGTTAGGTTGGGATTGGGTTGGGTTAGGTTAGGTTAGGTTAGGTTGGAGGTTAGGTTAGGTTAGGTTAGGTTGAGTTAGGTTAGGTTAGGTTAGGTTAGGTTGGGTTAGGTTAGGTTAGGTTAGGTTGGGTTAGGTTGGGTTAGGTTAGGTTAGGTTAGGTTAGGTTAGGTTGGGTTAGGTTAGGTTAGGTTGGAAGTTAGGTTAGGTTAGGTTGGGGGATTGGGTTAGGTTGGGTTAGGTTAGGTTAGGTTAGGTTGGGTTAGGTTAGGTTAGGTTAGGTTAGGTTAGGTTGGGTTAGGTTAGGTTAGGTTGGGTTAGGTTAGGTTGGGTTGGTTGGGTTAGGTTGAGTTGGGTTAGGTTAGGTTGGGTTGGGTTGGGTTAGGTTAGGTTAGGTTAGGTTAGGTTGGGTTAGGTTAGGTTGGGTTAGGTTAGGTTAGGTTAGGTTAGGTTGAGGTTGGGTTAGGTTAGGTTAGGTTAGGTTAGGTTAGGTTAGGTTGGGTTAGGTTAGGTTAGGTTAGGTTAGGTTAGGTTAGGTTAGTTCGGGTTAGGTTAGGTTAGGTTAGGTTAGGTTAGGTTAGGTTAGGTTGGGTTAGGTTAGGTTAGGTTAGGTTAGGGTTAGGTTAGGTTGAGTTAGGTTAGGTTAGGTTAGGTTAGGTTAGGTTGGAGGTTAGGTTGGAGGTTAGGTTAGGTTAGGTTAGGTTAGGTTAGGTTAGGTTAGGGTTAGGTTGGGTTAGGTTAGGTTAGGTTAGGTTAGGTTAGGTTAGGTTAGGTTAGGTTAGGTTGAGTTGGGTTAGGTTAGGTTAGGTTGGAGTTAGGTTAGGTTAGGTTAGGTTAGGTTAGGTTAGGTTGGGTTAGGTTGGAGTTAGGTTAGGTTGGGTTAGGTTGGGTTAGGTTGGAGTTAGGTTAGGTTAGGTTAGGTTAGGTTAGGTTGGGTTAGGTTGGGTTAGGTTAGGTTAGGTTGGGTTAGGTTAGGTTAGGTTAGGTTAGGTTAGGTTGAGTTAGGTTAGGTTAGGTTGGGATTAGGTTAGGTTAGGTTGGGATTGGAGTTAGGTTAGGTTAGGTTAGGTTAGGTTAGGTTAGGTTAGGTTAGGTTAGGTTAGGTTAGGTTAGGTTAGGGTTAGGTTGGGTTGAGTTAGGTTAGGTTGGGTTAGGTTAGGTTAGGTTAGGTTAGGTTAGGTTAGGTTGGGTTAGGTTAGGTTAGGTTGGGTTAGGTTAGGTTAGGTTGGGATTGGGTTAGGTTAGGTTAGGTTAGGTTGGGTTGGGTTAGGTTAGGTTAGGTTAGGTTAGGTTAGGTTAGGTTGGGTTAGGTTAGGTTAGGTTAGGTTGGGTTGGGTTAGGTTAGGTTAGGTTAGGTTAGGTTAGGTTAGGTTAGGTTAGGTTAGGTTAGGTTAGGTTAGGTTAGGTTAGGTTAGGTTAGGTTAGGTTAGGTTGGGTTGGGTTAGGTTAGGTTAGGTTGGGTTAGGTTAGGTTGAGTTGGAGGTTAGGTTAGGTTAGGTTAGGTTAGGTTGGAGTTAGGTTAGGTTAGGTTAGGTTAGGTTAGGTTAGGTTGGGTTGGTTGGGTTAGGTTAGGTTAGGTTAGGTTAGGTTGGGTTAGGTTAGGTTAGGTTAGGTTGGGTTGGGTTAGGTTAGGTTGGGATTGGGATTAGGTTAGGTTAGGTTAGGTTAGGTTGGAGTTAGTTGGGTTAGGTTAGGTTAGGTTAGGTTAGGTTGGGTTAGGTTGGGATTAGGTTAGGTTGGGTTAGTTGGGTTGGGTTGGGTTAGGTTAGGTTAGGTTGGAGTTGATTGGGATTAGGTTAGGTTGGGTTAGGTTAGGTTAGGTTGAGTTAGGTTAGGTTAGGTTAGGTTAGGTTGGAGTTAGGTTAGGTTAGGTTGGGGTTGGGTTGGGATTAGGTTGGTTGGAGTTGGGAGTTGGGTTGGGTTAGGTTAGGTTAGGTTAGGTTAGGTTGGGTTAGGTTAGGTTAGGTTAGGTTAGGTTAGGTTGGGTTGGGATTGGAGAGGTAGGTTAGGTTGAGTTGGGTTAGGTTAGGTTAGTTAGGTTAGGTTAGGTTAGGTTAGGTTAGGTTAGGTTGAGTTGGGATTAGGTTAGGTTGGAGGTTAGGTTGGGTTGGGTTGAGTTAGGTTAGGTTAGGTTAGGTTAGGATTTAGGTTAGGTTGGAGTTGGGTTGGGTTAGGTTAGGTTAGGTTAGGTTAGGTTAGGTTAGGTTGGGTTGGGTTGGGTTAGGTTAGGTTAGGTTAGGTTGGGTTGGGTTGGGTTGGGTTAGGTTAGGTTAGGTTAGGGATTGGGTTAGGTTAGGTTAGGTTGGGTTAGGTTGAGTTGGGTTAGGTTAGGTTAGGTTAGGTTAGGTTAGGTTAGGTTAGGTTGGGTTAGGTTAGGTTAGGTTAGGTTAGGTTAGGTTGGGATTAGGTTAGGTTAGGTTAGGTTAGGTTAGGTTGGGTTAGGTTAGGTTAGGTTGGGTTAGGTTAGGTTGGGTTAGGTTGGGTTAGGTTAGGTTAGGTTGGGTTGGGTTAGGTTAGGTTAGGTTAGGTTGGGTTAGGTTGGGTTAGGTTAGGTTAGGTTAGGTTGGGTTGAGTTAGGTTAGGTTGGAGGTTGGGTTAGGTTAGGTGGGTTAGGTTAGGTTAGGTT